>CM077164.1:129512012-130090618 GCA_039583875.1 Platanthera guangdongensis
GGGGCCTAATGCCAGCGGAAGTCTGGATCAGCAACATGCGCGGCATCATTAGCTTCTTCTTCTAGCCGCCAGCAGTTTTCTCTCTTGTACCCTTTTGCTTTTCTATATAAAGGAGCTAGCTCGTGTTGTAGCCAAGCTTTGTAATCAAAGGATAGCCAATCACAAGAGTGGCACTTAAGCCGCGGCAAGCAAAATCTATTGTTGTCGCTGCAAGCGGAAGCCCCCTCTCTTCTTTCCTTCTCTCTTCTCTCGGACTCAACCACTAATTCCTAACCATTAAAGTAATCATCTGCTCGACAGTCCTCGTCACCCTCCTTTTATCCCTGCAACCCAGATCGAACGTGCTCCACTCTCGAGCATGCTTTAAAAGAATTTTGTAAGAATCAATTATATTCTGTAAAGAAGAATAAACATTTAAGAATAGAACAAGATGCGTTAAAAAAAGTAGTCATTATTATAAAAACTATATCCTTAGAGTTGGATTAGGAAAATTAGAAAAACAAAGAAGTATATTAACTACAGAGAAAAGATTAATATTGGTAAATTTAACAAAGGTAAAAGCTTTGAAAAACATCTTAACAGAAAGAAATCAAAATTACAACCCCATAACTGAAAAATTCACGGAAAAGGTTACTCACTTAGATTTGAAAACTGAACTAGCTAACTTTAATAATATTTTCAGTATTCTTACGTATAATAACTCAATAATTTTAGATAAAAATAAGGATAGTCAATTCATAATCAGAACATCAGATAATGATTTTGAAAAATTAACTATTTTTAATAAGGTAATTTCACCTATAAATAATGAAAATTTACAAAAGGAAATCTATAAAGAAATAATCTTTGAAATTCAAAAATCGATCCAAGTGGGAATTTGCTTCGACTGAAAATCTATGCAACTTAGCACATGCGTCGAAATATACTCAAAGCAAGTACGAAAATACATCAACTCCATTTCAACGTAATAAAAAAGGTCTGTCGAGATCCTATCAGAGAAAATATCTAGTATACTATAACAACTGGACTGATACATCAAATGTCTTTTATTATCATACTTATAAATATGAATGTACAAATTGCTTGAGGAAAGGTCATGATGTTAGAAGTTGTTGGATAGATAGGCCATTAATCTTTCATCCGCAAGGGTACCATAATAACCATCATATACTATTATTACTCCTTTCAATGGTAAAAGGAGTAATGTGTCCAAGGTAACCTTGATTAACATTAACTTTTGAATAGTGTGTGCAAGATGAATAAGCTAGGACAACTTGACAGATGAAAAGGTCTAAAGCTATCACAACCTGCATTTTCTCCGAATTTAAATGTATATCAGAGTAAGAGAAAAACGGGTCGTGATGTCACGTCGTGTAGGGGATAACTGCAGACGTTCAAGCAAACTCCAATCCTAACATAGTTTATAAAAATACCAAATTATGATGTGAGAAAAACATGTTTCATGTTAAGTTTTGATGGCCGTATCCCTCGACTCAGTGGATCAACTAGTGCACCACTAAAAATATAAGTATACGCTACAGAAATTGATTGTTTATAATGGTTAACATCCTATATGATCATAGATGTCCCCATAGGACAACTCATGTTATGCATGACTTTAGATTTAGTATAACTACAAAAATTAGTTTGTCTGTTTAATAAGATATAGTGACTTTAGCTTCAAAAGATGCCATGCATGAGGTAATAAAGGTAATACTTTTTATATTTTAGAGTATCTAATATGCAGCCTAGCATAAAACTTTCCCATAGAGCAAGTAAACCCAATAAGTTATATAGAATATGATTAACAACTAGCAAGTACTTAACATCAAACAAAAATAAAGTGGGCATCAACAACTTGATACGAACCTACTAAAAGATATGTATGTCTCAACTAAAAGAAAACAAACAACAACTACTTCACAGTCGTGAGGAAACCACAGCTGCAGAGTACCAGCCAAACCCAACCCTAGCCTCTCAACCGGCTACTTCCCCAGAACTGAGGCATTCAAAAAAAGAACACTCAGCAAGAATAAAAATACAAGTGGAGATCAAAGATCAAAAGGTTAACAATAAACCAAAAAGGAATAAATGATTACCAACCCAAACATAAGGAAGCTGTCAAATCTCAGCATTTAATCATACTACCATGGTAAAAGATTACTTATTGAGTTCAAAAGTAAGAAAGTTGCACCAAGTGCGAAACGAAACCATGCTTCAAGAATAACTGCAAGAGTAAGCAGAATAACATATATCTGTACAATACAAAGAAAGATACTTTTTAACTTTACTCGTATGAATCATTAATACTGGTAAGAAATGGTCTTGAGTCGGCGACCACATTATCCAACCTGAACTTACACACCCAACATATTCCAAGAAGGTACTTTGGTGGTGGCAACATTGTCAAACACAACCCGACAGTCCAATTATCTCAACAAGACACTTGGGTGGTGGCAACATTATCTAGTTGAACCCAATAATCAAAATATATATACACAAGGTGTTGTGGTGGTGGAAACATTGTCCAACTTAACACATAGACAAAAAATAAGCCCAACAGTGTAATGATTCAAAATTTGGCACCAGGTCGGGGGTCCTTTATCCACTACCAACCAAGGGCCATACATAACATCCATAAACACTTATAACCTCAACCAAAATACAAAAACTCTCGTTGACTTAAAGGAAAAAAAATTCCCAAGTGATAGCCATTCTAAGTCATACTTGATGAATTCAACTTAATCTGGCGAAAAAAAATTCTTATCCCACACTGATTCATCGAGTATACTCGACAAATCAGTAGACACATGATGAACTTCACTCAACAACAATCATCAACTTGATGCATGATGAATAGGCAAAAAATTCCAAGTTACGGGAAAAGCGGCGAGTGATCTCGACGCCTAGCCTACACTCAATGCCGCGTTGAGTGCATTCAACGCACTCAACGCCAAATAGTTTTACTCAGCAAAATAACCTTCACTCAATGCAGCGTTGAGTCCACTCAACGCCCTATTGAGTCTACTAAATTCCCTATTGACTCCACTCAATGCTTTAGACTTAGTCTCGAAGCTACTCAATGTCAATGCTTCACTCAACGCTGCTTCACTCAACGTCGCGTTGAGTGCATTCAGTGCACTCAACGCTTTTGCCTTAGCCTCACAAACCACTCAATGGCAAGTGAACTTCACTCAACACTATGTTGACTGCATTCAGCGCACTCAATGCATTTTCCTTACCCTCACAGACCACTCAATGCCAGTGAACTTCACTTAACACTGCGTTGAGTGCATTCAGCGCACTCAATGCTTTTGCCTTAGACTCACAAACCACTCAACGCCCAGTGAACTTCAATTTACACCGCGTTGAGTGCATTCAACACACTCAATGCGTTTTCCTTGGCCTAACAATCCACTCAATGCCAAGTGAACTTCACTTAACACCGTGTTGAGTGCATTCGGCGCAATCAATGCTTTTGACTTAGTCTCAGAACTACTCAACGCCCAGACTACAATCAACGTTATTTCACTCAATGCCGCATTAAGAGCATTCAACACACTCAATGCTTTTGACTTAGCGCCAAATTATCACCCGATGCACTCAAAGCCATGCTTGATATTCGTCGACTCAACTACTAATATTCAACGAATTCGGCTTAACTCAATGCCAAGCATTACCCGATGAAATTAAATCGGCTACTCGACGACTCTAAACTTAAGTTAACTGTTATACACGGAAAATTTGGCTTAAGTCAACAGTTCTATACTTGACAGATTATCCTATTCTAATAGTCAAGTATGGCAGAAATGGCTTACTAGATTAATCCAATAATCCATGGGTTCACCCGGTTTTCACCTATAGAATAAACTAGGCTAAACCTGGCCAGAAAACTGTATTGTTTAGCAGTTTGGCAAGGGACGAACCTGATGTTACTCCTAAATACTAAGGAGGAAAGGATAGAAGCAGAAAATACACCATGAAAAGAAAACTTGGCAAGGGGAAAAGTCACCACTTACCTTGATCCGGCCGAAAACCAGCCACACAACGCTCTTCCTCAAGGATCTAGCCGCAAGAACACCTAAGCTGCAAAACCTGAATCTTTTTGAAAGGAGAGAAGGTCAAAACCATATACCTTAATCTCAAAAAATCCAAGAAATGGGAAAAACTCACCGTAGAAACGTAGATCTTGTTGAGAGCTAAACAGATCTACTTTCCGACGACGATTTCATGCAACGGAGCTCCTACAATCAACATCTGAAAGCTTCGCAAGGCCTGCCGCTCTCGTCTTCCGCAACTTAGTCAGACGGTTTTAAGAAAGATGATGAATATGGTTTTCCTCTTATCGCAATGCTATTTATATGGATTAAATAATATAATATAATAATATATTATTATTATTATAATTAAAACGTCCAAATGACTAAAACTCCCGCTAACTCAGATTTCTACGAATATCATACAGTAGTTAAATACCGACGCTACAAATCGAATGTCAAAGTCGAAATCGAAATCCGACAAACCAAACTCGGGTAAACATACCCTGAAGTCTAAACACCAAATATCCCAAAAACGCTCTGCCGTGTTCCAAAACGAACCCCGACACGCACGGGAACATCAAAACACAGGAGATATTAGCCAAGCTAATTCTCCCTAACCAAAACCTTGGATAACAACGAGCAAAAGTCACGCTCATACAACGGTACATACCAACTACGCATCAATGTAATGCCCTAATGTCAAAATACATCACTAAAGTGGTTTTAAATAAACTTTGAAAAAAATTAGGGGCATTACAAAAGCACACCTATATATCCAACGATTAAATTTAAAAATATATATATATATATATATATATATATATATATATATATATATATATATATATATATATATATATATTTAGAGATAATAAATATTTTAGTAGTATAATTAAATTCATGTCGAATATAATTCGACAATTAATCTTTTTTATCGATAATAATGAAGAGTTTTTATTTTCTTGACATAACGTTGAGATGAATCAATATTTGCATCAATAAAATGTCTAATATAGAAAACTTATGGTAATGTTGAATTCTAGTCAACATAATGTCGATGAGCACTTAGTAATTATGATCTTTCTAAGTTACATCGATTAAAAGTCAACGGTATGTTCAGTAAAGAACCATGCACCCTAATATGTCAAAGTCTTACTTGTTCATATATTAGACTCAATTAAATAAACTATTTGTCTTCCCTGCTTTTTCTTTTTTCTTCTACCACCATTTTTATTTATCAAAAAGTATTGCAGGTTTTTGTGATGACATCAAAGACAAATTCAGGGTTTATTGTAGATCTGGAATCTTTTAGTACAGCATCTGAAAGTTTCAAAAAAATCTCAAATTATTCACTGATTCTGGTCTTAATAAACTTATCTCAACATGATGCAGATTATTTGAGACAAAGCTTACTGAGTTTGTTACAAATGTTCAGTGTGAACAGGATAAATCATTTATCGGAACTATTGCTATACAAAAAGGTACATACAACAACAGATTTGATACAAAAGACATTTAATCTCTGGTCGAGATTTGATATTATAGAACTATCAGAAGAAGAGATGGAAGAGGTACTAGCAATTATGAACTTCTCAGAGGACAAAGTCATTGAGCTTAAGAAAATAGATATATGAGAGGAATATCAGTTTCTGGCAGATGTAGTTGGGAAAGTGTTGATTTGTAAAACTTCTGCACATGATGCAAACCCTAAAGTACAACTACATTTAATGGGGGCTCTATTGCTAAGAAAGAAGATTAACTGAGGAGAAAGGCTGATAAAAGTTATAATATAGAAGTATAAACAGAAGAAAATGATTACATGACTATAATGAGTCAAGTTCTGTTGTATAATTTCGAACATCTATTCATATCTAAGGAAATACCAATACTTCCAGGAAAGAAGTTATCAATAGCTCTTTTCTCAAAATGGACTAGATAAATTACTAAACCTGAATCTCAAAAGGAGCCTAAAACTCCATTTTCTCCACAAGATGTTATTCTTTCATTCAAAAATTATGTGCCAACTCTATCCATTCCATAAAAATTTATATTGCTACCAGAATCAATTTATCAGGAAACTTAGAATGATATAACATTACACTCTACACTTACTAATCTTAATACAAAAGATATACACTTGATCATTTCTTCTACCAAAACTCAAGCAGTAGAATTAATCACCGCAACCTTATCCTTTATGGTCAAAGAACATTACACTCTTCACATATACAAATCATAATGGATAATATGCATTCTCAGTTAGACTTGATTACTGCTTTAGTCAGTTTCTACAAACAAAGATTATTTCTTCTAACATTACCAGATCATTCTTAACCTCTCTTCCTTTTAAGGTCAAGAAGGGGGGGGGGGGGGATGAGGAAAAAGTATTAGATTAAGTAACATCATCTTTGAATGAACCAGATCCACTTAAGATTGCTAGAAATGAAAATGTGTTATCATAATTTAAATTAGAGTCTGTATCAAGCAGGGGGAGGTCAAAGAATTAATTATTGTTAAGATAAAAAAAAGCTGCACAGTGTTAGGGGGAGGTATCAGTTCAGTCAGAGAAGGTCGGTGATAATGAACTGGACGAAAATACTTTAATGTTTCCTAAAAGAGAAGTAAAATTTAAATACACTTCATGTAACACCCCCGTTTTCCAATACTTGAGCCTCTGGAAGCTAGAGGACGAGGTTAGACAGATACCGCTCGGCAGTAGCCTGGCGTTGTGTGCATTGAGTAGAAGGCATTGAGTGGTGGAATTGATGGGTAGGCGTTGAGTGGTAGGCGTTGATTGCATCGAGTGCTAGCGCGCGACATTAGCTAGTTACCGCTTGGCGTTAGCCTTCTTGCGTTGAGACTGAAGCATTGAGTGATCAACCACACAGCGGTATTTCTACCACCAGTGGTAGAGCGACATCATTTTTTGACTGATGGCTCAGGAAGCTACCATGGTGCGGTAGTTAGTTACTGTCCGGCCGAAGCGGACGAGAGCAGTTCCGTAGATCTGTGTTTTGACTATCCGATTTTTCTTCGGTTTTGATCTTATGGCCCAGGACACTCCGTCCAAGAGGCATGAGTAGGAATGAGAGGATCTTCCTCTCATGTTTTTCTCCGTTGAGTGAAATTTAGGGTTTGGGAGAAAATATTTGGAGTAGGAAGAATAAGGGTTTTCTCCGCCATTGACCAAGCTTCGGGGCTCCGATCGTAAATCCAAGGCAACATCCGTGGAGAGGACTTGAAGGCGCACACTTTCATCCATGCAAATCAAGTTTTCCATGGCTAGAAAGAGGAGTCGTAAGGTGATGATACTTCTCCTCTCGGTCTTTAGGATGCGTGCATGGCATCCATTTTTAATCTTGCTTTCTTTCAAACATTTAGACATCGGATCTCTCAAATGAGAGGGGTTTGGGTCTCCATGGTTCAAGAGAAGCCATCGGGGCGATTGTGTTCGTCCCTGGCATGATGTTGCACAAGAAATCCACTTTGCTAGTGGATTAGGCATTTTGGGTGAAGCCGTAGTCACGACTGTTACTCCGACTCGGTGATGTTGCATATCGAGCCATAAGGATTTTGCTAGAAATCCGTTTGTGTCAAGATGTCGTTTGTGATGTTTGTCCCCCCGTATTATCATGTGAGTACGAATGGTGGATTGGGGCAGGAAAGGCTATTGATTGTGATGTGTTAATGCGCGGATTTATTTTTGTGGTCAGCTGCCTAGCCCGCGACGTGAAAGTCATGTGTGGCGATTATCCTGGCGAGATAATTCCCCTTCTATGAAACTGACAAGAATGCCAAGCTTTTGACAAGCTTGGGCGATGAAGCCCACGATCTGGTGTGGTCAATCAAGGGTTCTTAGCATCAGTTTGTTGTTTGCGAGGCGGAATACTGACGTAAGAAGTCAGAGCTTGCAGGTAAGCCCGGGTTTGATACCCACATGTGGGTGGGGCCTGGGCAAGAGTTCTGTGTCGTGGCTTGTATGCCGTTACGGGAAATTGGAAGTACCTATGTGTTTGTGGCTTGAATGTCGACGGGGAAATTGGAAGTACCCGTTTTGTGATGCGTGATGATGTGCTAGATTCATGCACACTAGGGTGCCTTAGGTGAAACTCAAGATTGTGTACATGCTGCTTTCTAGGCCCCTTTATTTAACCTGCTTAACATAGAAACGTGTTTATTGTATGAGACATCCAAACCTGTATTATTGCTTTGTATATTAATGTATATTTGCATACGATGTGCTAACCTGCAGGGTGGAGTGCCCCGGGGTCTGCTAGGGACGGCAGACAAGAGATGGATTGTTTATACAGTTGAGGTCAACTTTTGCTGACCCATGTTACAACAAATTTTTAAAGGGCAAAGGTCGTGTGCGGGAGAAAGCTCACCGCCCAAAAAGGGCTAAGCCTCATGAAGTTGATTTTTTATTTAGCAGCACTATTTTATTGAGTGCTATGCTTGGTGCATTATGTTTCCGACTTGCATGTCGAGGTAGCCTAGAAGTGCCACGACATGTTGCTATGTTTGAGGTTGTTGTTTCAGTTTCTAGACAATTAGATGTTGTAAGGCCTTAAGGCCGGTTCGAACTACTTTAGTAGTGGATAACTTCTGGTTGGTTGTTTGTTTCTGCTGTTTATTTTGAGTTTTGAGTTGCGTAGATTTATATCATCTTATAATGCTCAAGCTGTGGAGTTTGTATGTTGTGGGGCTCCGATCGTACCCATATTATGCAGTCAATAAAGAGGAGGTGTTATAATTTTGTATCAGAGGGAGGTTGGTGTCCAAGGTAAGGTTTAGTGATCGATTTGACATAATCAGATCGCGTAAAGAAGTTATCCACATAGGGGTATCACGGGAACGTGCGTGTCCTAGTGTCTAATTTTTACAAATAGAGACTGATTCTTGTTTTACCTGTCTTTTGCTAAGGGTGCAAGTGATGAGGCGGGGACATCAAGGCCGCAAGAGGAGCCTTCAGCGAGCAGTGTTACTGCTCCGGGTCCTATGGGCATGGATGTGACTCCAGCCAATTTTTTTCGCATGCTTATAGAGGCAATGGTAGCAGCCCAATCCGCAGTGGTAGCTGAAGTTGTTACCCATGTTGCACAGGTAACGACTTTTGTTACCCCGGATGCGGCACCTGTCATACCAGGCAAAGGAGTTAGGCAGCAAGAGTCGTTGGCTGAGAGAGTTGTTGTTGGGCAGGGAGATCGACAGATGAAGTATTTTTTAAGTTTCCATCCTCCAAGATTCAATGGAGTCGGCACGCCAACCGTTGCGGGGGTCTGGTGGGTGAGGATTCAGGAACATCTGAGGGTGGGAAAGACACCAAATGAGAAGCAGTCTCAGTTTACGACCTTCATGTTAGAAGGTGCCGCTAAGTTGTGGTGGTGAGCCATAGTGGCTGCCAGTTTCCTGGATGCACCCCATCCATAGGAGAGTTCAGGAATACCTTCTTAAAGAATTATATTACTTCATCAACAAGGTTAGCCCTTCAGAGGCAGTTTCTATACATGGTGTAGTGGGATAAGATTGTAGATGAGTATGTTCAGGAGTTTACTCGATTAGGTCATTATGTTGGAACGACCATGGCTAACGATGAGGAGAAGCACAATCTCTTCTACCATAGGTTGAGGGAGAATTTTAGACAACCCCTTATAGCTATGAATAATGCGGGTTTCAACTAGTTGATAGAGGCTGCCAGGATGTTGGAAAAGGGAATGGAATTAACCCAACGTCAAAAGGGATTGACAGTCAAGCTGGGAGAAGGAAAGCCTTCTCAATCGCAAGGGAAGTCAGTAGGGAGTAAATGGAGGAAGAAGTCTCATCCCTTCAAGTCATAGGAAAAGAGTAGCACAACATCGGTGGGATCTCGCTTCAAGGGACCCACAACGTGCAACAAGTGTGGCAAGTCAGGCCACATAGCGTGTTTTTATACTGAGGGTGATGCTGAGCAAGAGTAAAGGTAGGAATAGTCAGTGCATTACCATCCTAGTGCTGTGGATAAAGGGAAGATAGCAGAGTTCAACACTTCACGGTTCTAACCCGAGCAGCCAAGGGCTTACAACCTTGGGCAATAGGAAGCAATTCGACAACCCGATGTGGTGACAGGCTTCGTGCTAGTTTTCGGTTATCCCGCTAGGGTATTGTCAGATACGGGATCATCGCACTCTTTTCTTGTGGAGAGCATTATCTAGAGAATTGGAGTCGAGCCTTTTTGGCAGATATAGAGATTAGAGTACCCATGTGCAATGGGTCTTTCATGACCACTGAGACGAAAGGGCGCATTGGTTGGAGTTTAGACAGAGTTGACTTAATGGTTGTTGAAGTAGTTCTACCATTAGTCGAGTTCAATGTGATCTTGGGAATGGACTGGCTGACAGAGCAGCGCACAAGTATTGACTGCCTATCTAAGGCGGTGACCCTGAGAAGCGAATGAAAGGAAGAAGTCAAATTTGAGAGCCTTAGTGGAGTAGCATGATCCCTGATTTTGGCCATGCAGTTGGTGCGACCAGTTAACCAGGGAGGAGTATCTTTTGTGGTGTTGGTGGAAGTTTCCATGCTATCACTTGGAGAAGTGTCCGTAGTGGCAGAATTCGAGGATGTGTTTCCCGAGGAGCTTACTAGAGCACCACCTCGAAGGGAGATCGATTTCTCGATTGAATTAGTGCCAGAAGCTAGGTCGGTGTCACGTCCTCCTTTTAGGATGGAATCGCAGGAGTTGGCCGAGATCAAGGTACAGTTGGAAGAACTATTGGAGCAGGGGTACATTAGACCCAACTCTTTTCCATGGAACGCGCCAGTGCAGTTCGTATAGAAGAAAGATGGTAGTATGCGGATGTGCATAGACTACAGGGAGTTGAATAAACTAACCGTCAAGAATAAGTATCTGATCCCTCAAATAGATGACATGTTCAACAGTTCGTAGGGTCGGTGGTGTACTCTAAGTTGGACCTGAAGTCATGGTATTATCAGTTGCCGATTCGATATGAGGACATACCCAAGAAAATTTTGGTACGAGGTATGGCCAATTCGAGTTTTCGGTGATGCCGTTCGGGTTGACGAATGCGCCATCGGTATTCATGGATCTGATGACCTGAGTGTTTCAGGAGTACTTAGACCTTTTTGTAGTAGACTTCATAGATGATGTCTTGGTGTACTCCAAATCGGAGGCGGAGCATGAGACACACTTGAGAGTAGTCTTGCAAGTGTTGAGAGAGAACCAACTTTATGCTAAGATCTCTAAATGCGAGATTTGGTTAGAAAAGGTGTCATTTTTGGGCCTTGTGATTAGTGGTGATGGGGTGGCGGTGGATCCAGCAAAATTTGAGGCCATCGGGGATTAGGCAGTTCTGAGTACCATGGCGGAAGTCAGGAGTTTACTTGGACTAGCCTGGTACTATGGATGATTTGTGGAAAACTACTTGTGGATAGCTCTGCCCCTCACTACATTGACTCATAATGGCCAGAGGTTTGTGTGGACTCTAGAGTGAAATCAAGCGTTTGATACCTTGAAGGAAAGGTTTATGTGGGATCCAATCCTAAGTCTCCCTTTGGGAACTAAAGGATTTCAGATCTTTAGTGACACACCAGTTTGTGGTTTGGTCTGCGTGCTAGTGCAACATGGGAATGAGATAGCCTTTGGATCTAGACAGTTGAAACCTCATGAGAGAAATTACCCTATCCATAACTTGGAGTTAGTGGTGGTAATCGTGGCGTTGAAGTTGTGGCGACACTATGTGTACGGTGCGAAAGTGGAGATGTTCACGGACCTCAAAAGCACGAAGTATCTTCAAGATCAAAAAGACTTGAACATGCTGCAACACAGTGGGTTGAGTTCCTTGGTGACTATGATGTGGTGATTCAGTATACGCTGGGCAAAGCGAACGTGGTGGCCGATGCCTTGAGAAGGAAGTATTCAAAACAAGGGAATTGGATTGAAGCTCATGACGAGCAGTTTGTGCGAGACTTTGAGTCCCTCGACATCAATTGTGTAGCAAGAGGCGAGTCTAGCATGGCTCTGTTGAACTGGATAGAGTTACAAAATAACTTATCCAATCGTATCCGAGAAGCGACCAATATGGATGTGGAGTTTCTGCCATTTATGGTGGAAGCTCAAAAAGGCGAGGGTAGTGCCTCGGAGATGATTGTTGGAATCTTAAGGAAGGACGGAAGGGTATGTGTACCACAGTTTGGCAAGCTTCACGATGTGTTGATGTTTGAGGATCAATTTACGAAGTAATCTATTCACCCGAGTAGTACAAAAATGTACTTAGATTTAAAGAAATCCTTTTGTGGCCTGGTTTGAAGTGGGATGTATCTTTGTATGTGAGTCAGTGTCAAACCTGTGCCTTAGTGAACGTTGAGTGTCAAAAGCCGGATTGGTTCCTGAAGCCTCTACCTATCTCTGAGTGGAAATTTGATGACATATCCATGGATCTTGTACACGGTTTTCCTCAGTCTCAGTAGGGTAATGATGTGATTTGGGTAATCGTGGATCGCTTGACCAAAGTGGCTCACTTCATCCCGAATCAGAAGTAGGACAGCATGGAGATGCTGGTAGAACTGTATGTTCGCAATATTGTGTGGTTGTACGGAATTCCAAAGAATATTGTTAGTGATCGCGATGGACGAATTATGTCCAAAGACTAGAGATTGGTACAGTAGAGTCTTGGCACAAGGCTCAAGTTTAGTACAACATTCCATCCTCAAACCGATGGTCAAACCGAAAGGACGAACCGTACTATGCAGGATATGTTGTGAATGTGTACCCCTGATTTTGGCAATGTTGGGTATTATATCCGCAATAACCTAGATTTGTATGAAGTCACCCTTGAAGTAAGATGAATTAAGTTTGTATTTGATGCTCTTTTCAAGTTGAGTGCTTGCAGGTTACAATTGTCAAGTGTAGACCAATATTAGTTTACAATGGGTCACCAAACACAGGACCACACATTACAATCCCTCATTATGTGATCCATGGTGTTGGCTCATGTGCAACCTCTCTATTGGGACACACTTCTTTTTCAAGTACTAAAGTTATGGGAGAAAAAACTAGTTGCTGGTTTATTAGAAGAAAATCACTTTTCAGTAAACAAAATTTTCCGAGGTATTTTACTCGAGTAGCAGTAGCAGTTCTCGAGAAAGCCGAGTATTGTTCTCGAGAAAGACATGCAGTACTCGAGTAAGTCTTGATTCGTTCTCAAGTACCTTATATTTAGCCCAAAAGTTTTCTAAGTCTTTTTCTCAAGAAAGCCGAAGACTTTTCTCGAGAAGGCTAAGAATAGTTCTCGAGAACCAAATGTTCTACTCGAGATACAGAAAACATTTCTCGAGATGCATTCTTGTTCTCGAGTAATAGAAATGTATTCTTCTCGAGTAAGTCTATTCATTCTCGATAAACCAGAACTCATATTCTACATTTTCCTTAAGTGATTCTTCTCGAGAACTTTATATCTTTTCCAGAGAAACAGAATTCATACTCGAGTAGTAATTATCTCTCTCGAGAAATGGTGTTCTGATTCTGAATTTCTTTAAGTGTCAGCAGGTTTTGATTTCAAATTTGATTAACACTTGATTGGTCCACGTGGATTATAATTAATGTAATCGGACCGTTATGTAAGACCTATAAAAGGTCATGTCAGAATCGACAAACCCTAAGAAGAATATTTTACAGTATTCTAAATTATTTTCAAGATTCTAAATCAGGAAGCACCACCGACTGACGTGCTCTTCATCGTCAAACTTCTCGATCCAGAAATTCAGACAAGAAGGATTCAATCGATCAATCTTTTCAACATTTGCAAATCTTCTCCTTGATCATGTGATTCAAAGTTATCAGATCAAAGAGTTCTCTGATTTCTTCCTCAACTTTTTCTGACAGAGTTTTACAATTATTCAAGAAGTGAGAAGCCGAGAATCAGTCAGATCTGTGAAGACAAGTTTGTGTATTTCAATTTAAATTCATTTTATTCTTGTAGGAGTTATTCTCCGAGATTGTAGGAGTTTTTCTCCGAGGTTGTAGGAGTTATTCACAGAGTTCGTAGGAGTTGTTCTCCGAGTTTTTGTAGGAGTGGTTTTACTCCGAGTTGTAGGTACATTGTTCCGATTTGTAGGATTATTTTCAATCCGAGAGAATAGTGAAGTAGCTGAGTCTATTGTGTTGCTAGATCGGTGAGGTGGAGAGTGGATGTACCCAAGATTGGGGAACCACTATAAACTTTGGTTTCGTCTGTGGTTTGCTTGTT
Source organism: Platanthera guangdongensis (assembly GCA_039583875.1). Lineage (NCBI taxonomy): Eukaryota > Viridiplantae > Streptophyta > Magnoliopsida > Asparagales > Orchidaceae > Platanthera > Platanthera guangdongensis. The sequence continues at coordinate 129,526,294 of CM077164.1, forward strand.
TATTTTTTGCGCATCTCTCGTATGATTTTTATTCCACAACAAGATGCAAAACTCACATATTCACCCACCTATAGGTGATTTTGGTAGACAACTAGACATTTTGAATTGGTATCTATTGAAGCCAAAATCTGACTTCGACAAAAGTTTGAAGTTCAAGGGTGTAGCCAACACCTAATCGTCCCAAGATCTGACCTCCGACTGGTACTGAAGACTAGAAACCGACCCAAAGCCTCAGCAGGGAGGTACCACTGCTTACCCGGAAGATCACTGAGAGGTTCCCCTCCAAAGCCAAAAGCTGGGCTTGGAGTTCCTCAGAAAGCACAGAAAAATCTTCTCAAGTCCCGGGCCAAAATCTGTGTGCTTCTGAAGAACCCCTATGGGCCATTTATAGTTTACTGAATTGGATCTGCAAATAACCATACTGAGTTGACCTGAAATTACCAGAATACCCCTGGTCGGGTCTGCCAATAGCCAAACTCCGCTGTTCTGAGGTGTTATACACAGACCACCAAGGGCAAAAGAGTAAAAATACTAGGGGTAGAAGAGTAAAATCCCCTTGGGGGTAGAAATATAAAAACAGCCTCCTTTCTGTGCGGCGAGTGGGGGAACACCTGGCGGCGAGACGGGCCCTCATGCTCGTCTCGCCAATATCCTTTGCTATGAGGTCTTCTCACGGTTAAAGGTCTTCTCGCCCCCCTAGGAGGGGCGTATCGCCTACTGCAGAGGCCACTCGTCTCGCCACCTGCGAGTGGACCCCCATGGTTCCACTCGCCCATCAATTCCTCTCGCCCGCTTCGACTATTCGCGCCTTGAGGACCTCTCGCTAGCCCGAGGTTGTACACAATCCCCGCTCTTTTCGATATTATTCTAAGCTCGGAAAGAACATCCAATCGAGGCTTGCCATTAAAACGTATTTATTGACGCATTTATGAGAGAATCTGTTATGAGTCCCCCCATCAAAACCTATAAATATGAGATTCCTATCCCGAATAGAGGCTGCCCCTTCACACTCTTCCTCCTTCCTTGTGGTAAACTGTTCATCATCTCTCATAGCCAGAGCTTTCACGAGCTCCTTGCAAAGGTGCGCCGGCAGAATAAGGTCGTCGTGGCCGCTTATACTTCAACTCTAGTTTGCCCTCTACCCACTTTACCATCCTCTCGGTCTCGCCTGAAGAGGGTAGACATAGGTGACCCCTCCTCTGCCGAGGATCCTTCTCGTGCAGTACAGGAGACCTGCCCACCTCCTCCTACCGCATCTCCCAAAGATAAAGAGGTTAGCTCTCACTTCTGTCTTTATTTCTATCTTTATTACTCCATTGATATTTGTATCATATTTGTTAATTATTTGCTTCAGGGAGCCCCGCGGCTACACAACGACTGGAAAGCCCACGAGACGACTCCACCGCCCATCGCGAAGATTCCGACTCGTAACCACCTTGCACACATCCCACTACTCCTCCCAGCAAGAGGAGGAACGAACCTTCCAAGGCTGCCGGGACCTCCAGTCCCCTGGTAAGGAATCTTCCCTCTCGATTCTCTGTCCCACTCGCTACTCCAACACACTCCTGCGGGATCCTCTCTCACCCTGCTCCTTTACTCCTTCTGCAGGCGCCTAGACCGACTCGCCTGCTGAGGAGCATCATGGACAACCTGCCGTCCCGCCTCTTCCTCCCCTTGACGGGATTGAAGATTACCTTGGGGACCATGCGAACCTGACGGAAATGAGGCGCAAGACTGCTGAGTTGTTCCAGAAACACGCGCGCCTCATCCATTCGCTGACGCTGGATAAGCAGGCGGAGGATCATTGCATCGAATGGCTGGAGAACAAGTGCGCTTGATAATCTTCCGAGGCAGATGCCGAGTTGGATGTCGATGGAACCAATCCTGATGTCGTCATCAGCGAGCTCGATATGTAGCTTCGTCTCACTCGCCGTGGGCTAGAGTCCGTTCACGCGTTCCACTTGCGTAGTAGGCCATCCTCTGTAGGAGCTCGCGGTGGCTGCTGGCAATGGCACCCGTATTGAAAGTCGTCTGTCTCGCCCCTTCTCCTTCATTTTTTATTTGAATGCTGTAATAATAATTAAATAATGTTGTGTTACCATCTCGCCAGCTTTGTCAGAACTTGGTGCCCGCCATATGTGGGACAGTGTTTTTGAACATTCATTATTGATGTGTTAATTTCATTTTTCTTTTAATTTCTTTAATTAATCACCCTGTGATTGCGACGAGCCGTGCCGATCAAGGTTTAGGAGAGAGAGAGAGAGAGAGAGAGAGAGAGAGAGAGAGAAAAAACCTACTGTCGACTCTTCCCCTTCCTCTATACGTTTTCCTACACAACAATCATTGCCCTGTATCCGTTATAAATACACCTGGCCCTGGATCAGAATGATACCCGCACTCTTCACTCCTGTCGCACCCAAGCTCTTGCCTCTTTGCTTCTTTCGACTCGCCGCTTCTTCTCGCGCTTTTTCTCCCATGGCCCTCTCGCCGATCTTCTTTCTACTCTCCCTTTCTCCCTTCGTCTCGCCTAAAACCGTCTCGCCAAGGATGGGTAAGAAAAGAGTTGAGGAAGGCAAGGGGCGCAGCCGCTGCGGGAAGCGGTTCTCCTACCATGACTTCCCGCTCGGCCGGCATCCTGAGGAAGATTACCGCGGCTTCGTCCGCGAGTACTTGGGGGAGGGGATCGAGTCACGTCCCCCCAAAATTGGCGAGTCCATCAACACCTATTACTCGGGAGCGCTCGCTTTCCCCGTCTCGTACTTTGAGGCGGGGTTGAGGTTGCCTCTATGGCCTGAGGTAAAACAGGTATTCAAGTACTTCAGCGTCGTCCCGGCGTAGTTCAACCCGAACGTCATTTTGGTGCTGATCACCTTTACCTGCTACATGCGCCGGGAGCGCATTGAGTTCAGCTTGATGTTCTTCCGCAAGCTCTTCATTTATCACGCCAACGCTGATGGCGTCTCGTAGTTCACTGGGCAAGGGCTCAAGGTGTGTGAGACACCCAACAAAAATCACCATTGGCTCACGCGGTTTGTCTTCATCTGTGGTGACCGTGGTTACTTCGGGGGCATCCCGCTCATGCCCGTGTCTCCGCCCGAAAGTTTCTATGCCACCCCACAGGTCGGTGGCACGGACAAGTTGCTGTATGTTTACTTCGTCGACAAAAACTTCGAAGTAAACTTCCTGCGGCGAGGCCTCGACTCGCAGCCCCCAGTTCTTCCCGGCGAAGGTACTCTCACTTTTCGTCTCGCTTTGTCTGATTGTTTTTCCATCTTGCCTTCTTATCGCCCTGTTTCGTTTTATTTTTAGGGCATCGAGTCGTCCCATTCCAACCTCCATACAAAAGCAACATCCACCCCTCGAAGGGCCTTGGTCTCGCCAGCGCGGCGGCTGAGGCGGCGAGAGAGTCCTTGGCTCCTGCCCCTCTCAAGAGGCCTACAGGTGACACGGCCCCCTCTCGCTCCAGCCCTCCGAAGAAAATGAAAAAGGCTGTGGTTGTCTCCAAGTGAAAAAGATGATGAACCCGAAAGAGAAGAAGATATCTGGGTCTTTTAGACCTATCTCTGTGTAGGGGTCTCCATCGCCCAGCTCGCCTATTCAACAGGCCGTCTCGCCTACCAGCGAGACGGCTCTTCCCAATCAGCCTACGGGCGCCTCCAATCAACCAGCCGCCACCACCTCTCACGAAGGCACCTCCTCCAGCCATCCCTCCCCCTCCTCCGACATGAACTACAACTTGGGCCCCACGGTCCCAGATGCCGCGGGCGACCCTGTTCTGCTGTGGGGTCGGGACGTCAATCGCGTGTCCATATCCACTCTCCTTCCCCCTTAGAAGGAGCAGGAAGAGCCAACTAGTCATGCTTTCGTCGTGGGGTATGGCCTTTATGGTGGTCTCGATGCAGTCTCTCCTAAGAGCGAGTCTACGCGAGATCTCGTCATGAAGTCCTCCCACGCCCCGATGCGCGCCTTGGAGTTCTCGCATTACGCCACACGCCGTCTGATATATATCAATAAAAAATGGTTGGAGAGCGAGACGAGCCTAGTGGCGGAGTAAGAGAGGTCAGAAGGTGTCGCAAAAAGGCTGCTTGATGCCGAGAGCCTCCTCTCAAAAGCCCAAGACGGCGTGGTAAAGCCCTATCCTTATTCTTTTCCTTTAAAAGCTTTTAACTTTTAACTAATTGTCGGGCGTCTCGCAGGATGCCGAGACAGCGGACCGGCTGCACTCGCGAGTAGCAGCCCTGAAGGAGGAGGTCAAGGGCTTGAAAGCCCAGAATACTCGCCTTCAGACCGATGTCGTGTCGACATCTCGCTGTGAACCCTTCCAGAAACCTCCGCTGCACTATTCTTTTGATGAAGTTGAAGAGCAATGCCGAGATGCTGGCATTTGGGCGGCAGAGCTGGTTCTGAAGATGATTAAGGACCTAGGGGTTGTGAAGGACGATTCAGAAACGGTGACTGTCCGCGACCTGGACCCCCGGCTCTATGGCGAGGAGATTGAGGATTCTGCTTCTGTCGAGGAGAAATGACGTGTCGACTCCCAAGATCCAGAATCCCTCTCTCCTCTTCCTTTCGCTGCTGTTGTAAAACTTAAACTATCTTTGTCGAGTTCTATTTTGTGATATGACAGTGATAATCAAATATACATGCTTGTCTCGCTTGTCATTCAATTCTTTTATTTTGTGAAATAAGTTACTGGTTTGCTTGGGACTGCGAGACGGTGCTATCCGCCCGTCTCGCCGCCTCGCCTTTTGTAACGCCCCCTATCCGTCGCATAGCATATAGCAGTAGGTCTGGCCGGGGCCCGACGCCATATACCACAGACAGACCGGGTGGTTACGCATGGAAACCATCCAACCAATCAACATCCTACACAGAGCATTCTAGCGGAAGTAGTTTATAAAAGTTGCATTAAAGAACCCAGCACTAAAGCATGAATGTCCACTAAACCAAAATAAGAATGTATTACAAATACAACCGTTAGCCTTAAGGCCTTACAAAATGTTTCACTTGATATTACATGATTTACAAACCACGGCACGCAGGCCGGTCATACATGAATAAAACAGTAAACACTTCCAAATAGGCCTTCGAGGGCCGGCTTCGCACTTGTGCTTTAGCCCGCTATTGACCGTTTGGTCCAGCCGCACCTGCAAACAACAAACCACCGCACGGTGGCAAAACAAGGAAACGGTCAGCAATGTTGACCAAATTATAACGATCCCGCCCCCAACTCGGGGCGGCAATGCTCCTTCCCTGCATTTTCATTAGCATAAGCGAGAAATATAGCAATAATCATTTCATCACTGGCGTAGGCTTAACGGCCACACACCCCGTGCACTCAGGGCACATTCTCGGTGAACGCAGTCTAAGTCTGCCGACTCACCACCATCCCCTTTGGACGGCCAAACAATAAGCAGTTTGTCTTCCCGGCATGGGTCACGGTAATTAAAATCATAGACCGCCGAAGACTCTCATCTATGCCAACGGCTCTAATCCGAACGACATAGAATGGGTACGGTTCCATCTAACCCGTGCTCACAACGCAACGGTAATTTAAACCATATGCGCCCGCAACGGTAATTTAAACCATATGCGCAGGTCAAACTTCTCCCGAGTCCCATTTCCATCACATTTCACATAACCTGATTATGTTCAAGCTGGCTCTCAGGCCACCAAGTTGGCAAGATCTCGCATCCGCCCAGTTTTCCGGGTGCACCTTTGGGTTAATCCCCAAGGCTCCCTGTTGCAATCTACCGCGTAGAAAACCCGAAAAACAGCCAATAGCACGAAGTCTTCTCCGGCATTATGCAATGCAACATCACCGATCCAGACCAACACGTCCGGATAGGCTTCACACATCATGCCTATGTCCGTTCTCACTTACGGACTCTAAACAACGGGGACTTCACATATCTACCCGAAGGAACGCCTCCAACTCACCGCAAACTCGCGAGAGCGGGCTTCCTATGCAAAGAAGGAGAGATACTCATGCTCAAGAAGAGAATCGTTACCCTAGCGTTCCTCTTTGGCGCCGTGGAAAAGTAAGCGGATGAGAAGCACCGCACTAGCCTTGCCTCCGTGGATCCGGAGTCGGCTCGCGATTTGGAGCTTCGGACCTCCTCCAATGGCCGGATCTAGCTCCTTCTTCCTTCCTTGGCTCTCCTCTCTCTCTAAGCTTTTACAAAGATAATAACTTAAGAAAAGTGAGGGTTTCTAAGTCCAATCCCGGGTATATCTCATCAGGAACAACCCCCAGCCATTGGATCCCAAAATAAAGAAACGAACGGCTTTGATTCGGGACTGAAATGCTCAATCTGGACCGAACACGGCTTGGCACACGCCCGTGTCCAGGGCCGTGTGCCTCATTCGCCGTCAAAATCAAATCACCTGGAACGACACACGGGTATCGAACACGCCCGTGTTCGACCTGACACGCCCGTGTTCCACCTGACACAGCCGTGTGGCCGGCCGTGTACCCCCATCAGTTTTCCCCGAAAACAACCCGAGCACTGCACGGGTTCTAGGACACGCCCGTGTCCTTACCCGTGTTACCTCAACACACCTAGGCTCCAGGCCATGTACACGGTCTCGACACTCGACACTTCGTCGATCGAAGATCGTTGACCTGCTGACACGGCCTTGGACACGCTCGTGTCCTAGGCCGTGTGCCTTGTCTCGACACAATGTCGAGACCAAAGTGTCGACTTCCCGGGACGAGTGTCGACACGGGTTGACACGCCCTGCGACACGCCCGTGTCGCAGGCCGTGTGCCATGTCTCGACACTTCGTCGAACGCAGAGTGTCGAATTCGTAGCTAAGTGTCGACACGGGTCGACACGCCCGTGTCGTAGGCCGTGTGCCCAGTCTCGACACAATGTCGAGACCAAAGTGTCGACTTCCCGTCTCAGTGTCGACACAGGCTTGACACGCCCTGGGACACGCCCGTGTCCAAGGCAGTGTGCCTGCAGCCAGAACCCAAACTGGCCCAAAACGTCCCCATTCGCTCCTTTGCGTTTCGGGGCGTTACACCTTTACTCCTTATACTTTACTTTACTTTGCTTTCTACGAGACGATACTTTGATGCGCTCACGCATGCGAGAAGGTGCGGTATCGCGGCCTTGTTGGAGAGTTGGCTTTTGTCGATCGCGAGTCATTGCTTCCATTATCTTTTTTATGCGTGAGGACCGACAGAACCTCTCGCCTTACCTTAAAGTACTTCTTGTGCGGGTGCCTCTTAGTGATGTAACATGTTCACCTATCATTAGAGCGAGCCTTCTGTCTCGCGTGAGTGCCCACTCGCCAAAAGCGAGACCATCATCGTAACTGCTAGCTGCGAGTACCTCCATTCGCAGTGCTCCAAGCCTTTGCCTTAGTTTATTTTTCATAGAATTAAGCAGGGATGTTGTTTAAAAAGAATTTTCCAACCATTGTGCCGTCGAGCGGTTTTTTTGCCATGCTAGCTTGATGAAAGCCTGGGCAATGGCTCCTCCAGGCACCGAGCCATGCTTGAAGTGGTGTAGAAATCCCCAGAGCCTATACCTATTCCCAAGAACCCAGAACCTAAACTTCAAGAGCCAGACCTCTCCCCCATAGGCGAGCCTTCGGACCTGCCAGCTAATGAGAGCCTGTGCAGCGGGTCTACCTGGGGCCGAGCCGCGCTCGGTGTAGTGTAGAACCAAGGACCAAGAACCGAACCTCTCCCCCACAAGCGAGCCTTCGGACCTGACAGCTAATGGTAGCCTGTACAGCGGGTCTACCTGGGGCCGAGCCGCGCTCGGGGTAGTGCAGAACCAAGTACCAGACCTGTCCCCCACATGCGAGCCTTTGGACCTGCCAGCTAATGGGAGCCTACGCAACAGTCTACCTAGGTTCGAGCCGCGCTCGGGGTAGTGCAGAACCAAGGACCAGACCTCCTCCCCCATAGGCGAGCCTTCGGACCTGCCAGCTAATGGGAGCCTGCGCAGCAGGTCTACCTGGGGCCGAGCCGCACTCGGGGTAGTGCAGAACAAAGGACCAAGAACTGGGCCACCCCCCCACAGGCGAGCCTTCGGACCTGCCAGTTAATGGTAGCCTGCGCAGCGGGTCTACCTGGGGCCGAGCCACGCTCGGGGTAGTGCAGAACCAAGGACCAGACCTCTCCCCCACAGGCGAGCCTTCGAACCTGCCAGCTAATAGGAGTCTGCGCAACGGGTCTACCTGGGGCCGAGCCGCGCTCGGGGTAGTGCAGAACCAAGATCCAGATCTCTCCCCCACAGGCGAGCCTTCGGACCTGCCAGCTAATGGGAGCCAGCACAGCGGATCTACCTGGGGGCGAGCCACGCTCGGGGTAGTGCAGAACCAAGGACCAGACCTCTCCCCCACAGGCGAGCCTTCAGACCTGCCAGCTAATGGGAGCCTGCACAGTGGGTCTACCTAGGGCCGAGCCGCACTTGGGGTAGTGCAGAACAAAGGACCAAAAACCGAACCTCTCCCCCAAAGGCGAGCCTTCGGACCTGCCAGCTAATGGGAGCCTGCGCAGCGGGTTTACCTAGGTCCGAGCCGCGCTCGGGGTAGTACAGAACCAAGGACCAGACCTCTCCCCCACAGGCGAGCCTTCGGACATGCCAGCTAATGGGAGCCTGCGCAGCAGGTCTAACTGGGGCCGAGCCGCGCTCGGGGTAGTACAAAACCAAGGACCAGACCTCTCCCCCATAGGCGAGCCTTCGGACCTGCCATCTAATGGAAGCCTGCGCAGTGGGTCTACCTGGGCCCGAGCCACGCTCGGGGTAGTACAGAACCAAGGACCAGACCTTCCCCCACTTGCGAGCCTTCGGACATACCAGCTAATGGGAGCCTGCGCAACGGGTCTACCTGGGGCTGAGCCTCACTCGGGGTAGTGCAGAACCAAGGACCAGACCTCTCCACCACAGGCGAGCCTTCGGACCTGCCAGCTAATGGGAGCCTGCACAGCGGGTCTATCTAGGGCCGAGCCGCACTCGGGGTAGTGCAGAACCAAGGACCAGACCTCTCCCACACAGGCGAGCCTTCGGACATGCCATCTAATGGGAGCCTGCGCTGCGGGTCTAACTGGGGCCGAGCCGCGCTCGGGGTAGTGCAGAACCAAGAACCATACCTCTCCCCCACAGGCGAGCGTTCGGACCTGCCAGCTAATGGGAGCCTGCGTAGCGGGTCTACCTGTGGCAGAGCCGCGCTCGGGGTAGTCCAGAACCAAGGACCAGACCTCTCCCCCACAGGCGAGCCTTCGGACCTACAAGCTAATGGGAGCCTGTGCAGCGGGTCTACCTGGGGCCGAGCCGCACTCGGGGTATTGCAGAACTAAGGACCATACCTATTTTACACAGGCGAGCCTTCGGGCCTGCCAGCTAATGGGAGCCTGCGCAGTGGGTCTACCTGGGGTCGAGCTGCGCTCGGGGTAGTGCAGAACCAAGAACCACACCTCTCCCCTACAGGCGAGCCTTCGGACCTGCCAGCTAATGGGAGCATGCGCAGCGGGTTTACCTGGGGCCGAGCCGTGCTCGGGGTAGTGCAGAACCATGGACCAGACCTCTCCCCCCGAGGTGAGCCTTCAAACCTGCCAGCTAATGGGAGCTTGTGCAGCGGGTCTACCTGGGGCCGAGCCGCACTCGGGTAGTGCAGAACCGAGGACCAGACCTCTCCCCCAAAGGCGAGCCTTCGGACCTGTCAGCTAATGTGAGCCTGCGCAGCGGGTGTACCTGGGGCCGAGCCGCGCTCGAGGTAGTGCAGAACCAAGAACCTGACCTCTCCCCCATATGCAAGCCTTCGGACCTGCCAGCTAATGGGAGCCTGCGCAGCGGGTCTACCTGGGGCCGAGCCGCGCTCGGGGTAGTGCAGAACCAAGAACCAGACCTCTCCCACACAGGCCAGCCTTCGGACCTGGCAGCTAATGGGAGCCTGCGCAGCGGGTCTACCTGGGGCCGAGCCGCGCTCGGTGTAGTGCTGAATAAAGGACCAAGAACCGAACCTCTCCCCTACAGGCGAGCCTTAGGACCTGAAAGCTAATGGGAACCTGCGCAGCGGGTCTACCTGGGGCCGAGCCACGCTTGGGGTAGTGCAGAACCAAGGACCAGACCTCTCCCCCATAGGAGAGCCTTCGGACCTGCCAGCTAATGGGAGCCTGCGCAGCGTGTCTACATGGGGCCGAGCCGCGCTCGGGGTAGTGCAAAACCAAGGACCAGACCTCTCCCCTACAGGAGAGCCTTCGGACCTACCAGGTAATGGGAGCCTTCACAGCGGGTCTACCTGGGGCTGTAACGTCCCGAATTGCTTTAGGCCCCTAGTGTATGTTTTTCAGTCAGGAGGGTTGACTCGATTCCAAGGACGTGCAGGGAATTGGACTTCTTTTGTGGAGGAGTAGTGAAATCAGTGCTGTGAAGGGACACGGGTAGAGACACGGGCGTTTCCCTACCCGTGTGAGCGTGTGCGTCGAGCTGAACTCGACGAGGCATGTCGAGATTGGCGAGTTGTGTCGACATCATGTGACATGGGTAAAGACACGGGCGTGTCCCTACTGTGTGTGTCGAGTTACACTCGACAGGGCGTGTCGAGACTGTCGAGTTGTGTCGACACCATGTGACACGGGTAGAGACACGGGCGTGTCCATACCCGTGTGTGTCGAGTTACACTCGACGAGAGGTGTCGAGATCGACGAACTGTGTGTCGCGATCGATGAACTGCGTGTCGACTTCGACGAATTAACATGACACGGGTAGAGACACGGGCGTGTCCCTACCCGTGTTCTCCAGTCGAAGATTTTGATCGAGATCGACGAAATGTTGAGATCGTCTAAATGCATCCCGAGAAGGACACGGCCAGGGCACACGGACGTGTCATATGGACACGGGTCGGGACACGGGTTGGGACACGGGCGTATCCCTATACGTGTCAAATATTGAACCGACATGGAAACTGTCGTTGCCACTTCGACAAGAAGGACACGTGTAAGGACACAGCCGTGTCCCTACCCGTGTCACTTTTCATATATAAGGGGGAGAGAAAACCCTAGCCATTTTCATGCTCATTTCATTCCCTATTTCCTGTGAGAACTCCTGGTGAGAGAGAAAACTTATGGAGGAAGTTCTACAGGAGAAAATCCGCCATCACCGTGAAGGAGAAGATGTCGCCAAGGAGAATTATGAGATCCATGGCCGAAAATGGTGGTACCGCTGGAACCGATGTGAGTTTCCTACCCTCTCCCTTGGTGCTAGATCTATAGTTATTTTCCTAGGAGAGACAACGACTCAACAGAGTCTTGATGGTGAGGAGGAGTTTTCTAGGAAAGGCCATGCTAAGACTTGTGTCTTAGGTTTTAGATCTCTTCAACCACGCCCTTCTTCAATGTGATGATAAGGGATGGTTTCGTGAAGGGTATTGGCCTCTTGATGTTGAATAAGGTAGGAGGTTTTCTGGAATGATTTGGGAAGATCGCCTTGAGGAGGAAGATGAACCGATGCCGTTCATTCCGCCTTAAGATGCGTGCAGAATATGTATTTTGCGCGCAACAAACTTCGTGGCCATTTTAAAGTGTGATATGTCCAGATCTGTGCTTTCGGCTAAACACGAAAGTTGAAGCCCTTGAAAATACCTTTCCAACGAATTTTTGCACGACTTCAGGAGAAGTCTTTAGCCACGGGAAAGTCTAAACGAAAATGGTGTTCAACAAATCCTGCATGCAGAAATTGTGTTCTGAACGCCGCGGACTTCAAGTCCGATTTCATATAGGATAATGTCAAATCTAGGTTGAGGTCTGAATATGCGAGTTGTAGACCACGGAAGGACCTTTCCATCGTGGGGTTACACGTCTTCACCAAATTACTGTAGCTTCAGTAATCTCCGGTCGAAGTTGCTGTCTAGATTCAACCTGCACCTAAATTCTGGGCTTTAATGGAAGATAGATTTGGATTCGGTGGAATTTATATTGCAAGATACTTGTCTTGGATGAACCCTTATGATTAATCATTTGTTGCATGACTGATGTAGCTTGTTAATCAGATTTCATATTATCAAATTGTGAAGTAATCTTATTTAAACGAATTGAATTGGTAGGAATTGAAAGATTGAAAATAGTGCACTTCATGTTTATATTATGACATTATCAAATGAAAAGTGTGATAGATCTTTATATGCGCATCATGATTATATTACGTTGTCATCATTTGGAAAGTCATATAGATGAATAGATTATGACCATGATTATGTTTGATTAATGAAATGAGTCTAGTAGTCCAATACTTAGAGCGTCGTCTCCCTACGGGTAGTATTGTGAAGGGGTGTAAGAGCGGTGTTGACCGTCACTTGTTTTGGTTGTGTTGAGATAAGGTATGGATGGATGGTTAGGCTGTGTCCTCGTGCTTACTTTCAAGGCCCCTTCCATGTTATGTTGATGTGGTATTTTCATGTGGTGTGAGTCGACATGCGGTGTCGTAATCCTGGGTTAAGGATAGTGTGGCAGGTCTACGGGCTCGCCAGTCGTCACACTAACGGGAGTCGACAGTTAGACTTTGGGCGGTTGGGCTTGGTCCTCGGTGTTCACGTACCGGGGCTCCTTCCGTGCCAGGTGAACGGTTGAGCTTGGTCCTCGTGCTCCCTCCGAGGCTCCTTCCGGGTCACACAAGGTCAGTTCGGGGCTTGGTCCTCAGTGCACATCTACCCGAGGCTCCCGCTGGGCCATAGTACGTATGGGCTCCGCTGTTGTATTCTTAGCGTTGATGCATACGGAGGCCTAGGTGAAGTGGTGTGGATACCCGCCTAGTAGTATAAGTGCCCGTTCTACTATCACCGCCTGGCCACGGCGGCTGATGCCTGAGAGGTTAGCTACCTGCTCGAAAAGTGGGAACTATAGTCTGTGTTGACATAGCAATTACATGGTTGTGTTCATGGGTGAGTCACTGCATAGCATTCATACCATTTCATAACATTGCACAACAAGATCCTCATCGTATAAGTTTGTGTGGGCACTCTTATACGATGAGTTACCTTTATGTAACCCCATACTTAACTTATAAGTTTGTATGGGCATTCTTATAAGTTAAGTTACTTTCCTGCTGTTACTTATACTTGATAGTTTAGTGTAGCTCTTAAATATTTGCTAGATCATGTTATTGTTACTCTTACACTACTTCCACCTGCTTGTACTTCCTTTACTTGCATACATATATATTACCCTTGTTCCTTCTCTCCGCCCGGTGTCGAGGAGTCACCGGGGGAGCGGATGTGAGACCACTTAGTCATTTCGACTAACGGTTGCTACGTCTTCCTTTTTAGGAGGTCACACCGCAGGTAGAGACGCCGCAGGTAGACTCCCCCTTCGTGCCGTGTTTTGGGATCCGGGAGGGGGGGGGGGGGTCTTACAGGGGCTGTGCCGCGCTCGGGGTAGTGTAGAACCAAGGACCAGACCTCTCCCCCACAGGAGAGCCTTCGGACCTGCCAGCTAATGGGATCCTGCGTAGTGGGTCTACCTGGGGCCAAGCCACGCTCAGGGTAGTGCAGAACCAAGGACGAGACCTCTCCCCCACAGGCGAGCCTTCGGACCTGCCAGCTAAAGGGAACCTGCGCAGCGGGTCTACCTTGGGCCGAGCCGCGCTCGGGGTAGTGCAGAACCAAGGACTAGACCTCTCCCCCACAGGCGAGCCTTCGGACCTGCCAGCTAATGGGAGCCTGCATAGCAGGTCTACCTGTGGCTGAGCCGTACTCGGGGTAGTGCAGAACCAAGGACCATACCTCTCCCCCACAGGCGAGCCTTCAGACCTGCCAGCTAATGGTAGCCTGCGCAGCGGGTCTACCTGGGGCCGAGCCATGCTCGGGGTACTGCAGAACCAAGGACCAGACCTCTCCCCCACAGGCGAGCCTTCGGACCTGCCAGCTAATGTGAGCCTGCGCAGCGGGTCTACCTGTCCAGGTTCCTCCCCCTCTAACCCTGGAAAACTCGATCCATCATGCGTTGGTATGTAGCCCCTGCGTTTTTCAACCTAAAGGGCATCATTTTATAACTGAAGAATCCCTCCCTTGTGATGAAGGAGATGTCCTTGACATCGGGAGGGTGCATTCGGATCTGATGGTAACCTGAAAAAGCTTCCAAAAAACACATAATTGAAAAACCAACGACTGAATCAACCAACGCGCCGATTCGATGCAGGGGGTAGCAATCTTTGTGGTGCGATTTATTTAATAATGAAAAGTCGATACACGTGCGCCACTCCCCCCCCCCTTTCACCATTACCACGTTGGAGACATAGCCTGGATACTGGATCTCTGAGATGAAGCCAACCTCCAGAAGCTTCTTGTCCTCCTCGCGGATTGGCTCTTCCAGCTTGGTTGCGATGATCCTCATCTTCTGGTGTATGGGGCACGTCTTGGGATAAAGGTTTAGGCGGTGGCAGGCCGCATCCACATCGATGCCCCTCATGTCAGTCACGCTCCAAGCGAAGATGTCGACGTTGCTCTGGATGCAAGCCTGCACTCTCTCCTGGTCCTCGAGGCTCAGACCCCTGCTGGTCCTCACCTTCTGTACCTGGCCGGCGCTGGTGAAGACTTCCATCTCCACCACCTCCTCCCCCGGATCCAGCCACGACTGCTCCCAGCCGGCACTTCCTCCTCTTCCTGCCCTAACTCTTCTTCTCCTCCTGCTCCCTCAACTTACATCGCCTCCTCTAGGCTCTCACTCTACTGCTGCTCAATCTCCACGCCTCTCTGGGCTTCCCTCTCAGCTCCTTCTTCCACCTCCACCTGCCGACCCTCCTGCGGATCCAACTCTTCGTCCCTCTGGACCTCCTGCACATCTCCTCCCCACTGCTCCTCCTCAATCACCTCCGCTCCGACTTCCTCTTCATGCACCTCCATTTCCTTCTCCAACTCCTCCGCCTCTGTCATCTATGATATGGTGTTGATTGTCGTAACGTAGCACTGTCTTGCCACCTTTGGGTCCCCTCTGACCCTGACCTGCACCCCTCCATTGTTGAACTTGAGGCATTGATGAAACTTGGAGAGGATGCCCAAAGATGGCGCTATAGCTGCTCGGGGCGTCCACGATCACGAACCTGCAGTTCCGTGACACGCCCCCCAACTTCACGTGCAACCATACTCCTTTTTCTACTTCCTTCCTCTCTCCCGAGAAATTGAACAACGGCCCATCCGAAGCTATGAACCTCCTGGTCTCTACCTGCATCTCATCGAAAGCCTTCTTGAAGATTACATTTACGGAGCTCCCGTTGTCCACTAGGATCTTTGAGACCGTGAAGTTTTCTACCACCGTCTGGATCACCAAGGCGTCACAGAACGGGACTTCATAATCCGGCATATCCTCTGAAGAAAAGGTAATTTTTTCTTTTTTGGTTGGAGCCTGGGAGGTCGAGGCTACCCCCTTCGGTACATGGTCTGGAGGCTCCCCTTACGAGCATCCTCGATCTCAACTCCTACATGGATCACTCTGATCCCTCCCCAGGTTCCTACATATACCCGGTCCTCGCATCTATCCTCCGTCTCCCCCTGCTGTACTTCCACGATCATTACCGGCGGCTCCTGCCTAATCACCCTCCTGGTTTCTCTTACTTCTAAGAACTCTGGGCAGGTGGACGTTGCGTGACCCTCCTCCTGATGGAAGTCACAGAAAGGCAACGCCACCCTGCCGCTTCTTCCTTCTCCACCATCTCTGCTTCGATCTCCTCCCCGAGCTCCTCTTCTTCTCCTCTACCTCGACCGATCTCCATTGCCTCTTGTTGTTGCTGGAAGCGATCCCTCGGCGCCTGCCTCCATGTCGGTTGATCGAACCTCCTTGGCTCGCGGAAGTTATGTCTTCCCTGAAAGACTCCTCCTAGATCTTAGGGGAGACCCTCCTGAGGCCTCCAACCAAAATGGTTGTTCGGCTCCCGGACAACCTGTCCTTGATGCTGTCCCTGCTGCCCCTGTCCTCGGGGATCATCCCTCCTCCTCTCTTCTCTCTACTCCCTCTGTCTTCGGCTCCTTCACATCATCCTTCGCCAACCTGGCCAGCTTCCTTGCAAATGCCGGATTGGCCCTCTCGAAGTCTGTCTCCTTTGTCTCCTTCTCCATGAGCTCCTCAAAGGAGAGCGGGGGCACTCTCTTCAACTCCATGCTAAAGAAACCCGGCCTCAGTCCCAGAGTAAATGCGAGCATCAGCGTATACCTTGGGACCTCCTGGACCAGGAGGACCTCTTCCTGAAACCGATCCATATAATGTCCCAATGTCTCGTCCTACTTCTGCCTCACCGCAAACAGGCACTCCGCATCCCTGCGCTTCTTTAATGTTGAGAACCTCAATAGGAAACTTCTTCGCAGATCTTCAAAACAGTAGATCGACCTCGTCGGCAACTGGGGAACAAGTCTCGTACCTTCTCCTTCAATGTGATCTCAAACAACCGACACTTGAAGGCATCCGTCATCTGCCTTATCGAAACAACATCTTCAAACCACTGCATGTGATGTACAGGGTCATCCTTACCCGAGTAAGAGGACATGTCGGGCTCCCGAAACCCCTCCGGCACCGGAGCCGAGATGATGAGCTCACTGAATGGGCTCTCGCCACCTGCCTGTCGTGAGGGCACGTCTCGCGGCCTCGATTTGCTGGCCCGATTCGCGAGACTATGCCCAGGGAAGAGCTCTCGCACAGCCGCCTCCCTCTCGCCAACTTTTGTCGGAATCTCCTTCCCGGTACGCTGGCCTGGGAAGAGCTCTCACGCTTCCACGTCCCTCTCGCCAGCCTTCACTGGGACCTCCTTCCCTGGGCGTTGTACAGGGGTGTTCTCGCCCAAGAGCGGGACCTCCTCTATTGGAACTTGAGGTGTTTCCCACTCTCTTCTGGCCGAGAATGCCAAGCTGATGGTCTGCGGGACCTCTCGCCTGAAGTCATCCAGTATCTTCCATATCGCCTCCTCTCAACGGGAGGGGGAACCTCCTGAACCAGATCCTTCACCTTCACCCCCTACCATCTGACCAAACTCAGGCTTTTCTTGTATCAACTACCCTCCACGCTCACCACACCAGAAATGTTGAAGTCAAAATCTGACTTCGACAAAAGTTCGAAATTCAGGGGTGTAGCCAACACCTACTCTGCCAAGCTCTGACCTCCGACTGGTCATGAAAGACTAGAAAATGACCCAAAGACTCAGTAGGGAGGTCCCACTGCTTACCCGGAAGATCTCTGAGAGCTTTGCCTCGAAAGCCAAAATCTGGGCTTGGAGCTCCTCAGAAAGCATGGAAAAATCCTCTCAAGTCCAGATCCAAAATCTGTGTGCTTCTGAAGAACCCCTATGGGCCTATTTATAGTTTTCTGAATTGGATCTACAATTAACCATACCGAGTTGACCTGAAATTACCAGAATACCCCAGGTCGGGTCTGCCAACAGCAAACTCCGCTATTCTGAGGAGTTATTCGCAGACCACCAAGGGCAAAAGAGTAAAAATTCTAGGGGTAGAAGAGTAAAATCCCCTTGGGGGTAGAAATGTAAAAAAGCCTCCTTTCTGTGCCACGAGTGGGGGAGCACCTGGTGGCGAGACGGGCCCTCCTGCTCGTCTCGCCAATATCCTTTGCTATGAGGTCTTCTCACGGTTAAAGGTCTTCTCGCCCCCCTAGGAGGGCGTCTCGCCTACTATAGAGGCCACTCGTCTCGCCACCTGCGAGTGGACCTCCATGGTCCCACTCGCCCATAAATTCCTCTCTCCCGCTTCGACTATTCACGCCTTGAGGACCTCTCGCGAGTCCGAGGTTGTACAGTATCAAAGGGAGGTTGTTCATCAAAAGGTTAACAGTTTGAACAGATCTGCTCCTAGTTGTCTTAAGAGTGTACAAGCATGGACAGAGTAAAGGAATTTGCTAAGTTTCCCGTATGCTCCAAGGCAAACTTCCCCATGTGGAAAGAAAGGGTGAAGTTATTCATGGAAGCAGTGGATCCAAGGATTTTCATGATAGTGGAAGAAGGCCCCTGCATTTCTATGACGGCCTCCACTATTGATTCCTCAAAGCAAGTGCCAAAGAAACAGATAGATCTAGATAAAGATGAGATTGTGCTTGTCTCTCTAGATAAGAAGGCTAAAAATATCATCACAAGTGATGTCGATGATACGATGCTACAAAATCTCATTCACTGCCACTCTGCCAAAGAGATGTGGCAGTCACTAAACGTGCTGATGGAGGTCTCCAAAGAAGTAAGGGATGATAGAAGATCCCTCTTGAACCAGAAGTATGAGGCCTTCAGGCACGTCCCCAAAGACACTATAGTTACACTTATAAAAATTTCTTTAAGATCATCAACTGCCTATGGAACTATGGCCGAGTATTCACTAACAGAGAATTAAATGATAAGCTCGTAAGTTCCTTAACAAAGGAATTGTATAACAAAATATGTGTCATAAGGGTGTTTGGAAAGCTAGCTGAGACTGATCGTTAGAACCTCTTTGGAAAGCTGATGTCATATGAGCTCCAAATAAATAAAAGAAAAGCTGAAAAATAGTGAAGCAAATCTTCATCAAAAGAGAAGTCTGTCGCACTAAATGCAGATAACTCAATGAAGGTTAAAGCTGCCTCTCCTGCTCCTGCATAGGAAGAAAGTGAAGAAGAAAACTCTATGCCGAGCAACTCGGGCTCAGAACTATCAGATGGAGAGTTCTCCCTACTCTCTAAATAGTTCAAAAAGTTCCCGAATAAAAAGAAGCAATGGAAAGGCAAAGACTTCCGCTAGAATATCACGTCACGATGGTGATCGTCATAAGAAACGCTCAAGTAGCCACGACAGGTATAACTCCAAATCAAACAAACATATTTCATCTGACATTATTTGTTAGTATTGTAATAAGATAGGGCACGTAATTGATGATGCCCACACAAGAAGAAAGACGGTGGAAGAAGAGAAGAAAATAAGTCTTCTTATAGTAAGAAGAAATCTGAAAGAAGCCTAGTAGCCAAGAAGGCCAAGACTCTCAGTGACTCTGACTCATCTGAATCAAGTGAGGAAGAGAAAGCCTACTTTGGGATGATGGCACAGATAGACGAGGAAGAAGAACCCCAGTACACTAGGAAGGTGTTTTAGACCGTGATCATGAGGACTGCTTTTCGGATGATGAATCTGAACTCATGACTCAATACAAGGAATTAATCAAGGCTTATGACAAATGTCGAAGATTCGCTAAAACTCAAGCCAAGGACATCAAATCTCTTAAGGTTGAGGAGAGCAATCTGAGAGAGAAAGTCGCAAAGATGGACTCACTCAGAGAGGAATTCCATGCCGCAATTGAAGAATACAGTAAAGCTCTTGAGCACCTAAACCTGAAGAGAAAATCATCAAGGAATTGGAAGAACAACTTGTCGCTGAAATGAAACTGGTTGAAAGTTTCCCCAAGCCCAAGACAGTCCTTCCATTTATTACTGAATTATCCGCTCTATCCAAAGGAGCTATCTTAGGCCATCAGGCTGCTCCTAGTAATTCTTCTAGGAGGAATAAAGCTCAAAGAAATAATAAGGCTGCCAAGAAAGCTTTAGCCAAGAAGAAGGGGAAAGCTCCTATATATCAAACATCGTTTAAGAAGGTCATCTTCCCAACAAACGAGTTTGATTTTGATTCATCCTACGATCATTTGGCCAGGCCTACTTATGTAGATCCTAGGTCACGATAATAAGGATGGACCCGTCCCGAAACTTTGGTGAAAGTGTATTCAAGGCACCTTATGAGGAAATACAATGAAACATTATGTTCCATACGTTCATGGCCATAATATGAAGAAGAAACTGAATGCTAAGCTAGTTGTACCCAAGGAAAAGAAGGTGAAAAAGGCTTGTGAATGTCATCATCATGAAGCTTCTACCTCCATATCAGCCGCCCCTGCGAGACCACACATTCAAAAGCTCAAGCAGGAGACTCGAAAAAGGGACAACATGTTTCATTATTGGTGTTGCGGGAAAGTTGGCCACTTTGTCATAGATTGCTGGTTTAATCCCAAAAGTTTTAAAACTCCTCTAGTTAATCATATGAGGCAGACCACTCGTAATGTTAACACTCCTAGGGGAGCATGCTGACAAATAACCAAGGACCCAAACGCGTTTGTGTTCCTAAGGTAAATTGATTTTATTCTTGCAGGTATGTCCAAAGGCCAACAAAATGGTCATCTGTTATTTGGACAGTGGATGTTCTCGGCACATGACCGGGACAAGAAGCCTTCTTCAGAAGTACTCTCCAATTGTGAATGGGTCAAAGGTTATCTTTGGAGGTTCTAACAGGGAATCATGAAAGGCTATGGTATGATCACTAACGGTAGTGTATCCTTCTAACATGTGACTTATGTTGAAAGATTAGATCATAATCTTATAAGCATAAGCCAGCTCTGTGATAAAGGATACATGGTAGAATTTCAAGAAGACAAGTGCTTGATAAAATCGGTAGATAACTTAGAAACGATTGTATCAGCCACTCATACTAGAAATATATTTTGCTTAAATTTCATTTGCATAGACTCTTCTACACTAGTGTGCTTTTTGGCAAAAGATAGTGCATCTCTTGGTGACCAATGGCACAAGAGATTAGCACATATAAATTACAAAACTATTAATAAATTTTTTCTCTTAATTTAGTATGTGATGCAACAAACATTAAGTTCTTTAAGATAGACCTTGTCACACATGCATAAAAGGCAAGCAAACAAGGGCTACCTTTAAAAATATTATTGGCAAAGATTCTAATAGGTGTTTACACCTACTTCATATGGACTTGTTCGGTGCCCTGCAAATTAGAAGTTTGGGATGTAAAGATTATACACTGGTTTTTGTAGATGACTACTCTCGTTTTGCATGTGTGTTCTTTCTAAAACAAAAGTCAGATACTTTTTATATTTTCACCAATTTTGTCAGGAAAATCCAGAATGAATGCAACTGTTCAGTTGTCAAAATCAGAAGTGACAATAGAACATAGTTCAAATCTGGGGCAATGACAGAATTCTGTGAAAGACTAGGTATCTTTCATTCGTTTTACTCTCCTCGTACTCCTCAACAAAACAGAGTCGCTGAGAGAAGGAATAAAACACCCATAGAGGCCTGCAGAACCATGTTGAGTGATGCCTCACTACCAGAATACTTCTGGTCTGAAGCCGTCAACACTGCTTGTCACGTGCAAAATAGAGTACTCATAAATAAGAACCATGATAAAACACCTTACGAACTACTAAAGGGCAAGAAACTGATTATTTCATAGTTTAGAATCTTTGGTAGTAAATGCTTTGTACTTAACAATGGGAAGTTTCACACCACTAAATTCAGTGAAAAGGGTTTTCAAGGTATTTTTGTAGGATATAGTAGACATAGTAAGACATATAGGATTTTTAACAAGAAAACCCAGTTTGTATAAAAATCTATTAATGTTGTATTTGATGAGACGATCTTGTTACAAAGCAGCTCTTCTAGTGTGTTTGTTGAAGATGCAGGTTCAAGAGTAAAGGAATTAAGCATGGATGAGCCAGTTAAATAAAAAGGTCAAGAGTTCATCAAGATCACCATTCCAACCCAAATTGAAGAGGTTGAACACCATGATGAAGATGTCATTCAAGCTGATGAAGTCACTCCAGTGTTAGAGGAAGCTCCAGATACAAGAACTTTAGAGCTCGGACACTTGAAGGATCACCAATTGATCAAATTATAGGAGACCCTCATGATGGTGTCAGAACTCGGAGAGGTATAACTAATGAGAATTTGTATTTGAGTTTTCTCTCGTATGTTGAACCAAAAAAGTTTGAGAAAACAAACAAGGATGCATCTTGGGTAATGGAAATAGAAGATGAACTAAATCAATTCAAACGTTGTCCAGTCTGGAAGCTTGTGCCAAGACCCAAAGGAAAGAATGTGATTGGAACAAAGTGGCTGTACCAGAACAAGATGGATGAATATGGAACTATAATCAAGAACAAATGCAAACTTGTCGCCAAAGGGTACAGACAAGAAGAAGGGATCGACTTCGATCAGACATATGCTCCAATGGCAAGACTAGATGCAATTAGTTTGTTCCTCGAATCTACACTCAAAGGCTTCATTGTCTACCAAATGGACGTGAAGTCAGCCTCCCTTAATGGTGACATAAAGGAAAAAGCGTATGTGGAACAACCTTCAGGTTTTGTTGATCCTGAACATGCTGATTTTGTTTATTTATTATTTAAAGTGCTATATGGTTTGAAACAAGCTCCACGAGCCTCGTATGAAACGCTATCTAACTTTTTTCTTGAGAACAAGTTCACAAGAGGAAAGATAGACAAGACATTATTTCTTAGGGAAGTAAAATGCAATATTTTGCTAGTGCAAATCTATGTTGATGACATTATTTTTGGCTCTACTGACGACAACCTTTGAAATAAGTTTTCCAAACTTATGCAAGGGAAGTTTGAAATAAGTAGTATGAGAGACCTGAACTATTTCTTAGGACTTCAGGTGAAACAATCTGAGGATAGAATTTTCATCTTCCAGACAATGTTCACCAAAGAGTTGATTAAAAAATTCGGAATGGAGAATGCAACCTCTATGAGGACTCCAATGGGTTCAGTTATGTCTCTAGATAATGATGAGAAAGGGGAACCTTTTGATGAAACCAAGTACAAAAGCATAATTGGATCCTTGCTTTACCTTACTGCTAGTAGGTCAGACATCATATTTTCAACATGTGTGTGCGCTAGATATCAGGTGAACTATAAGATATCTCATTACACTGCTACAAAGTGGATTTTGAGATACCTTAAGGGTACACCAAATCTTGGCTTATGGTACCCAAGAAGTAATGATAACGAGCTAATTGGATTTTTAGATGCAGATTTCGTAAGTAGTAAGGATGATAGGAAGAGCACTTCCAGGACTTGCTAATTCATTAGAAGGAGACTCATCTCATGGAGCAACAAGAAGCAAAATTTTGTTGCAATCTTAATGGCCGAGTTAGATTACATTTCTGCCGGCAGTTGTTGTGCATAATTACTCTGGATCAAGATTCAACTTGAAGACTACAACTTGAATGTCAAGGACATCCGACTATTTTGTGACTCCTTCGGTGAAATTGCAATAGCCAACAACCCAGCCTCTCTCAGCCGGACAAAGGACATAGAGCTGTGGTACCATTCATCAGGGAGCATGTGGAGAATGGTGACATTAATCTCCTGTATGTTCCAACTGACATGTAGGTTACAGACATATTCACGAAGTCATTGGACGATGCCAAGTTCTCATTCTTCAAAACAGAACTTGGCATGATCAATAAGGAATGCTGAAGAAAAGGGCCTCGCAGTAAAGTTTAAGAATCAGACTACACTTCAAAATCAAGAAAATTCTAAGTCGGGACTTCATTTCTCGAGATCAACTTCACTACTCGAGTACTTCGTTTATTCTCGAGAACATCAGGCTTTGCTTCTTGGAAATGATTTCTATACTCGAGAACAAGAAAGCTTCTTCTTGAGAAATATCTTCCACTCGAGAAATCAGATGGCAAAATTTTCTCAAAGTTCAAATTTTGATATTGGCACCCGGGCACTCCAACCGCCATACTTCAGGAATTTTAATTATTATTTCTTTCCTTAATCATCAAGATTTAGGATTTATATAAATAGAATAAGTCTGGAAAAATCCAAATCCTGAATTTCAAATCACCTTATCGAGAAAACCCTTCATCTTCTTCATCCCGCCGCTCCTCCAGTGAACAACCTTGTTCCTCTTCTTACCGGCTAGCAGTCTTGCAGTTCTTCAATTAATGGTTCCCACATCAGAGTTAGGCATCGACAGTGAACTCATTTCAACTGGAATCACCAAAATTTCTGACGACTTCAGAAATGTTCTTATATTGCTCGACACCACTAGACTGTCCTTTGTTTTTCAACACCCGTGCAAGGTTCTTATTTATGATGTAGAAGAGTTTTTCCAGAATGCCAAGGTCAAGCAAAATGACAAAGTTCTGAAAACCAAGGTTCGACACATTAAGGACAAAATGACTTCAACCTCTGTTTCTCAATTTCTACCACTACCGCTGATAGACGAGGAAGTTGACCTAGAAGGGTCAGACAATGAAAGGGCTTACAGCTTCTGTGGCCTTTCCGACTCAATCATCACAATTCGCCGACAGCATATGAATGTAGAGAGCAAACTTCTTGTCTATATTTTTGGAAAGGTTCTTCTCTATCGCACCAGTTCTATAAGTTATATCCCCAATGACTTATTTGACATGATGACAGCAGTAATCTGTAGAGAGAAGTATCAATGGGGGATGATGATTTTTGTGAAGATCAAAGCAATCATAAAAAGCCCCAACTATGGAATAATTCTCTCTCTCTCTATTTAAATCAATTGAGGCCAGATATCTTTATCTTGGATAAGGTCATGGACCTTCATCACATGAAGAAGGTTTGAATAACCTCCATCTAGAGATGGGAAATCAAACTTCAAAAGCCAGACCAATACCCTCTAGCTCCAAGGATAGATGTACATGAAGCTAGGACTCCATCTCCCATCTCTCATCAAATAACTGACACAGCTAATCCAGTTATTGAGGGGGAGCCTGCTCCATCTATACATGTGTAATCTCCTCAAGTTCTAGTTTCAGCCACAGTCCAAACTGATATTCAAGCCCAAGTCACAACTCCACCACCTGCTGAATATATACTCATAAAAGAAGATATAGCTCCATCTGCTGCAAAGGGCACTTCAGTCCAAGAAGATGGCTCAGGTCTTATGGATGCTAACCTGTCTGATCAAGAACCTCTGACTGATGCCCAAGTAGATGATCAAGTACTATCTACAGTTGCTGACATTGACAGGATGACAGAGGAACTCACCTCTAAATATCCTTTATCCCCTCCGCATGAAGAAAATCCACCCCCAACCAGAAAAATCATCTCCACAAGAAAAACCTTTTCAACCAAAAAATCCATCTGAACTAGAACCATATCTGTCTCTGTCTCCTATTGAGGGCGAGCAAGATGAAGATATAGCTTCTATTTCTGATACTGAAGAAGTACATCATGAAGCTGCTTAACCACCTCTTCCAATCCTACACTTCAACATTGCCACTTTCCTAGGTGTTGATGCTGAATATGAAATTACAAATGCTAGAAGAAAATAGATCTCCACATCTACTGTGCTCATTGAAGAAGTAGTCTCATGGACAACTCAAGTTCTACCTACTCCGACTCCTCAGAATGAAGTCATTCCTGAAGAAACTATCTTGAGTAAAATAGAAGCCATGTTGGCTGAGCAAATAAAGTATTTTGATACCTCCATTCAAGCTGTCACAGATAAAGTCTCTACTTTAGAAAAGGAAATGAGCTGAGGATTTGCAGAAATCCAGAGCAATACTGATAAATTCAAAAGGCTGCTATAAATTGGAGGCAAAGTTATAGACCACACTATTACCATTATTGGTGAGGTAATGGATCAATCTGTCACTCTCACAAACAGCCTGATTCAGTTGGAAAAGAAAGCTCAAGAGCAAAACTTCAAGATATGTGAAGAAGTTCACAATTTCATAGAAGAAGGTATAAGCACTCTCTCTGTAGAAGTCAGAAAGGGGCAGGAGAATGTAAAGGAACAGTTAGATAAGAAAGTCCAAGAGATGGAAGATCTATGGAACAATCAACTTAAAGAGATTCAAACATTAGTGCCTCGGGAAATTAAGAATACAAAGCTTTATACTTATGACACTACAGTGTGGTTGCACAATCTGATCTTCCCTGACTTCTCAGTTGATCCCACTACAGCCCCTCCTGCCATCCTAGATGTCAATTCTCAAAGGACTATATTCTCTCCCCATCGAAAATTTTATGAAGCTTCACCTCCTGAAACATATTCATAAGTCTGGAATGCTGAACAAGCTGATGTTCCTCAACAAATACCTCATGAAGTACAGATACCCAAAAGAAGAAAGTATGGTGAAGATGCTTTTGCAAGTAGGTACACTCCTATGCCAGAACATGCAGAAAGAGAATTTGCTGAAGTCTGGAGACCCACATCTAAATCCATTATTCTGGATACTTTAAGACTGGTGGTGGAATTCAGTGGGAACAAGGATACCTACTAGTTTCATTCTGAATGGATGCAGTATGAAAAATCAATGACTCTAAGAAGTCTACATGATAAGAAGTATAGTCGTGAAGACACTACTGCTCCTCCCAGACCACCCAAGTACTTTCCAAAACCATTCATGTACTTCCAGAGACAAGAATACAAACATCAGAGGCAGCATCAACAACAGACCAAGAAATAATTAAAGATGATCAGAAGTGTGATATATGAGAAATTTTTTGGAATAAGACTTTTTCCTTGACAATATCTACATATAAATATTTGAATTTTGATAATTTAAATCTTCTATTTCATAGCATTTCTTCCATTTACTCTACTTGTTAGTTATTGAATTTGTTTATCTTGATGTAATTCACCTTAGTGTAGAGGGTTCTCACTTCTACAAATAGGGGGAGATTGTTGGGTTTTGTATCCACAATAACCTATATTTGTATGAAGTCACCATTGAACTAAGATGAATTAAGTTTGTATTTGATGCTCTTTTCAAGTTGAGTGCTTGCAGGTTACAATTGTCAAGTGTAGACCAATGACATTTTACAATGGGTCACCAAACACAGGACCATATAATGTAATCCATTATTGTGTGATTCATGGTGTTCACTCATGTGTAACCTCTCTATTGGGACACACTTCTTTTTCAAGTAGTAAAGTAATAGGAGAAAGGTTGGTTGCTGGTTTATTAGAAGAAAATCACTTTTCCGTAAACAAAATTTTCCTAAGTATTTTACTCGAGTAGCAGAAGCCGTTCTCGAGAAAGCCGAGTATTGTTCTTGATAAATCCATGCAGTACTCGAGTAAGTATTGACTCGTTCTCAAGTACCTTATAATTTAGCTCAAAAATTTTTGAAGTCACTTTCTCGAGAAACCCTAACACTTTTCTTGAGAAGGCTAAGAATAGTTCTTGAGAACCAGATGTTCTAATCGAGATACAGAAATCTTTTTTCGAGATGCCTTCTTTTTCTCGAGTAACAGAAAGTTATTCTTCTTGAGTATGTCTATTCATTCTCGAGAAACCAGAACTCATATTCTACATTGTCATTAAGTGATTCTTCTTGAGAACTTTATATCTTTTCTCCAGAAACAGAATTCATACTCGAGTAGTTATTATCTCTCTCGAGAAATGGTGTTCTGATTCTGAATTTCTTTAAGTGTCAGACAGTTTTGATTTCAAATTTGATTAGCTCTTGATTGGTCCACGTGGATTGTAAATAATGTAATCAGACCGTTATGTAAGACCTATAAAAGGTCATGTTAGAATCGACAAACACTAAGAAGAAGATTTTACAGTATTCTGAATTATTTTCAAGAATCGGAATTGGGAAGCACCGTTGCCGACTTGACGTGCTATTCATCATAAAACATCTCGATCCAGAAATTTCGACAAGAAGGATTAAATCGATCAAGCTTTTCAACATCTACAAATCTTCTCCTTGATTGTTGGAGCTAAAAACTGGCCTCAACGAGAGTTCGAACCTTGGGTATAGATAACACCTATTTATCCCAAACCTTGACCCAAGACTAGCTATAAGGACTAAGAACTGACCCAAAGCCTCAGCCGGGAGGTCCCTCCTTTAACCTGAAAGTTCCCTGAGCGCTTCCCTCCAAAGCCAAACGCTGGGCTAGGATTACCTCAGAAAGCTCTAGAAGGAAAAATCAGAGTATGAGAAAAAAACATACCTTCTGAGGTATCCTGTGGGTCTATTTATAGATTTTCAATATCTAGTTTGCAAAAAAAAACGTACTTTTGCTGCCCTAAAATTACTAGAATGCCCCTGGGCTGGTCTGCCAATAGAAAAACTCTGATGTTCTGAGGAGCTAAATGCAGAACATGGGTATTTACATAATATCAGGTCTGGGTCCCATCTGGCGGAAGCTTTTCCTACTGAGCTCTGAGAGAAACCTACTCGCTCTGAGCACGAGCCTTCCCACCTACCCCGGGCGGGAACTAAAAGACTGAAGGGGGTTGAATGGAGAGTCATCACTAAATGCCGATGGTCGATGGGCTTCCGCCATCCTGAGGCGCTAGCCCCTGCTCCTGCCCAGGGCGGGATCCTTTCCGCCCGCCCTGGTTCTTCCATGTCCTAAACCTAAAATCTGCTCGATGAAAATAACCTTAATTTGAAGGCTCAGCTCGATGAATTTACGTTCAACAAATAACGTTCTCAGGTCGACAAATTGAGCACGACGAACTGGCGTTCGATGAAATTGTCGGAATTGTGCCCTATAATGTTCCTCAGGATTTGAAGTTTCAACACCATTCATACTAAGGGGCATAATTTAATTGATGTTTGCTTTAGTTCATGCATGCAAGTAGTCCATGATTGGACAAGTGAGGAAAATGAGTTGGGAAGTAAACTCAAATTTCGTCAAACTCAACACAGAGTTCGTCGAAATCAGCATGCTAATCTCCGAGCTCAACTCAGCATATGCTTAAGAATTTAGGATACAAAATTCATCGAACTTAGCTCGAAGTTCATCGAGCTTAGGTTATAGTTCGTCGAGCTCAAATTGCGATTCGTCGAGCTCAGCACCAAGCTTGTCAAGATAAAGCCAGAAAATCTGTCTAAGGTATAAGCGATGAGTCTGCTGAGAAGAAGACATTGAGAACATTAAGACAGCTGAGACAGCTGAGAAGATGACATTGAGACAGCTGAGTAGATGGCGTTGAGATAGCTGAGACAACAGAGATAAAGTTAGCTGGAAACTTTCTAAGTCCAGAAGCGTTGAGTGAAGCAAGTTCACTCAACGCTTCTAAATAAAGCAGGAAGTGCTGAGACAGTCAAGAGGTAAATAGCTGAGAACAAAATTAGCTAGAATTTTTCTAAGTCCAAAAGCGTTGAATGAACCCCGTTCAATCAATGCTTAAAATAAAGAGGAAAGCGCTGAAACAAAGAATTGTATCAGCAGATAAATGGAAAATAGCTGAGACCGCTAAGACAAATCTTGTAACAACTCCATCCGTTCATATGATATATTCTCGAAGGTCCGGCCGGGGCCCCACAGGATATAGCACAAAACAGTCGGCGAAGGTACAGGATGATACCAGAGCAGCGCATCGCACCTATCACAAGCATTCTAGCGGAAGCCTAAGCTACTTGAACTCCTCATGAATGTCCAAATATAAACTCCACATTTTATATATAGATAGGAATGTCTTACACCATATAACGTATTGGCCTTATGGCCTTACAGAGCTTTCATGCAGTGGCCTAAACAAATTGGCGCGCAGGCCGGCCACAAAAAAAAGAAAACACTCAACAAAACATTAGCCTTCGAGGGCTAGCAGCAGCAGCAACACCAGCAGGAGCATCAACCTCTATGCGACCCGCTCGGCTCTCCAGCACCTGTGCAAGGACAATCCACCCAACGGTGGCAAACAAAAGCAACGGTCAGCGTTCAGCTGACCAAATTATAACGACCCTACCCCTCCTCTCGGGGCAGCGGTATTTTCCCTGCAGGCATATCATATCACAAGTATGGCAAGCTATATCATCAAAGGTGCTTTCACGCACACAAGCCATCACAACCGTTCGCCGCCCGGCCCAACGGTCCGTGCACTCAGGGCACATTCTTGGTGTTCTGGCAACCTCTTGCCCACCACCGTCTCAGGGTTAACACCCAACGGTAACACTCTTGAGCATTGACTCCATGGCGTGCAGCCGGAGTTAGTCCTCGGACACCGGGATGGCCCGTTGCCCCCCTTTGTCATGGCGCGCAGGCCGAAGACTCTTGCTATGCGCTCCAACAGACCGCACTTTTTGGTCTCACGTCGGACGGACATAGCGCAGGTCGGATCCTCCACCCCCCGTTGCTCAAATCGCCTTGCCTTCTCCGAGTACAGCGTACTCACGGCTATATCAAAGGCGCGGGTCGGTCTCACCAATCCTGTTCCTGGCATTCAAGCCTGGGTATTTCACTATACCCATTTCCTCACAGCAACAGCGGGTCTTTCCTGGGCGCACCAGTACTTCCTGTGATTCTCTCCACAGGTGGACACCGCATAAGCACAAATGTCAGGGGTCTTTCCTGGGCACACCAGTACTTCCTGTGACTCGCTCCACAGGTGGACACCCTATGACATCAAGCATCACAAAAAGGGCCTTTCCTGGTCCCACCAGGACTACCTGTGCATCATTCACAGGTTGGACCCAAAACCATCACAAGGCTATTTTCCTGGGCTACCACCCCAGTACTTCCTGCTACTCCTTTTCGCAGGCCTAACCCGTAGACTCCGTATACTACACGTTTCCCACGGAGTTTTCTCCGGTTCGTATGCAACATCACCAATCTAGACCAACCTGTCCAGATGGGCTTCACACAGCATGCCTATTCCGTACTCCACTTCCGGATCTATATGCTAACAAGGGGGATTTCACACATCCACCCAAAGAGTCCCAAAACCAGCCACCTCTTGGTGGGGGAACTCACAAAGATATGCTAAAAGGAAGCCTTCACATGGCTAGGAAGAAAGGTCGTTACCCTTGACGATCGCTTCGGTGCCATGGCTTGAAAGCTAGCTTGCAAGACTCGCAAGATCGTCTCCTCCGCAACGCTGGCTTCGGATCTCTCGTCGGTAAACCGCAGCACCACCAGCAGCAGCCCCCTTTCCTTCTTCCTCCTCCTTTCCTTCTCTCTTTCTCTCTCTTGAAGAAAGGTGAAGGCCAAAGTAAATGAGAAATCAATCTCTGACTTCGGCCCTTAAGGAAAAAGAAGAAGAGCTTTCAGCCCTTGGATCCAGACTGAAGGAATGGACGGCCACGATTCTGCCAAAAACACCAATTTTGACCAGACACGGCCTCGAACACGGCCGTGTGCCTGGCCGTGTGCCTCAAGCGGTGGTCAACCGACTTATCCAAACCAGTGACACGCCCACGGGACACGCCCGTGTCACTGGCCGTGTCACCAACACGCCTTCAGACACGCCCGTGTCTGTGGCCGTGTACCTGGGTGAAAAAAAATCCCAAATCATCCCGAGACTTCACACGGCCTGTGACACGCCCGTGTCCCAGGCCGTGTGCCCAGACACGGCACAACGACACGCCCTGTCGAAAATCCTTCGGCGGGCTGAGCTCGCCGCCTGATTTGACACGCCCTGTGACACGCCCGTGTCACAGGCCGTGTTCAAACTCTCGACACTCGACACTCAGGTCTCGACACTCGACGATCGTCGAGACAAAATCGTCGAGCATGCGACACGGCCTTGGACACGCCCGTGTCCTGGGCCGTGTGCCTCCTCTCGACGAATCGTCGAGAACAAAAATCATCGAGACAAAGCCCAATCGTCGACACAACCCGACACGCCCTGCGACACGCCCGTGTCGCAGGCCGTGTCACCTGACACGCCCTGGGACACGCCCGTGTCCCAGGCCGTGTCACCCAAATGTTTCCTGTTTCTGAACTTTGGGCTGTTACAATCCTCCCCTCCTACAAGAATTTCGTCCTCGAAATTTAGAGACAGGAAAGTAACAAAAAGATAGCAAGAAAAATGTAACAATATAGCACTTTTGATGTTACAACAGTCTCGCTACCAATTACAGAAACAACTCAGGGAACCCTTCTCGCATGGTCTGCTCGCGTTCCCATGTCAGCTCTTCACGGCCGCAGTTGTCCCACCGGACTTTCACCATACCGACCGTCTTGTTCCGCAACTGCTTCTCGGCTCGATCTTCAATTCGAATGGGTCTAACTCTCGTCGTTAGCCCATACTCTACCGGCACCCGATCATCCGCGATCACTTGAGCTGGATCTTTCACGGCTTTCCGAAGCACCGAGATATGAAAACATCATGTAACCCACCCAAGTCCGCCGACAGAGCTAGCCGATAAGCTGCTTCGCCAATACGCTCAACCACTTCAAAAGGACCCAAATATCTTGGACTCAACTTTTTCAATCGTCGAATCCTGGAGACACCTTTGAATGGCTTGATCTTCAAGTAGACCCAATCGCCAACCGCAAATTCGACGTTCCGGTGCTTGGCGTTGTAGTACTTCGCTTGTCGATCTTGAGCAATCAGCAATCTCTCACGAATAGTCCGAATGGTTGAGTTTGCTTCATCCACCTCATTTGGTTTAACAATCCGAGCTTCACCCGCTTCTACCCAAGCCAAGGGAGTACGACACTTCCTTCCGTATAGGGCTTCATATGGTGCCATCCCAATACTTGCCTGGTAGCTGTTATTATAAGCAAACTCTACCATATAGAGATGATCTTCCCATCTCTTTCCGAAATCAAGGGCGCACAGTCGGAGCATGTCCTCCATTGTTTTGTTGGTACGTTCAGTCTGGCCATCCGTTTGGGGATGAAAGGTCGTACTGAAAGTCAACTTCGTGCCCAACAGTCGGTGAACTAGCCTCCAATCATTTGACGTAAACCGCCCATCTCGATCACTTACGATGCTCCGAGGAACACCGTGAAGTCGCACAATTTGATCAACATATAACTTTGCCAAATATTCAACTGAATCATCCCGTCTGTTCGGGAGAAAATGTGCTACTTTTGTTAGCCGGTCAACAATTACCCAAATGGAATCATTTCCTCGCTGCGATCTTGGCAATCCATGCACAAAATCCATGGAAATATCATCAAATTTCCACACTGGGATCGGTAGTGACTTCAAATAACCGCCCGGCTTTTGGCATTCTGCCTTCACCATCGCACATGTTTGGCATTTGGCTACATACAGGGCAACATCTTTCTTAAGCCCTGGCCACCAAAAGAGCTTTTTCATATCGTTGAACATCTTTGTGCTCCGGGGTGAATGGAATACTTTGTATAATGTGCTTCATACATCAGTTCTTCCCTCAACTTCCCCACATTTGGGACGCACAAACGGCCATCGTTTCGAACAAGACCGTCATTCCAGGTGAATTTGCCCTCTGGCCCTTCATTCACATAGCGTAAGAGATCTTCATCCAACTCCGTTGCCCGTCGAACTCGATCCGCAAGGTCACATTGCACCTCGATCCAGTTCAAACATGCAGTGGCAGTGGACTTCTTGTCAACACAATAGATCTCCAATGCTTCCAACTCCTGGATAAGACGTTCATCATGCCTTTGTAACCAATTTGCTCTAGCCGGAACTCGCCGACTCAAGGCATCCGCGACAACATTTCCCTTCCCGGGTGTATAGTGAATCTCGAAAGTGTAGTCCCCAAGGAACTCCAACCACCTTCGTTGTCGCATGTTCAGCTCTTTCTGCTCCAACAGATACTTTAGGCTCTTGTGATCCGTATAGATTTTCACCTTCACTCCATAAAGGTAGTGCCGCCACAACTTGAGTGCAAAAATCACCGCCGCTAATTCCAAATCATGGACGGGATAGTTTCGCTCGTGCACCTTCAGCTGGCGTGAGCCATAAGCAATCACTTTTCCGCTCTGCAGAAGAACGCAGCCTAAGCCGCTTCCTGAGGCATCACTATATATTACAAACCCATCGGTGCCACATGGCGAAGACAACACCGGCGCCGTGGTCAACCGAACCTTCAGCTCTTCAAAAGCTCGTGCGCACTCTGGCGTCCAAACGAACTTCTGATCTTTTCTCGTCAGTGTGGTTAGCGGCAAAGCGATCCGCGAGAAGTTCTCCACAAATCTTCGATAGTAGCCCGCAAGTCCAAGGAAACTCCTAACTTCGGCCACGGAAGACAGTATTGGCCAATCTTGTATGGCTTTTATCTTCACTGGATCCACTGCAATGCCCGCTCCACTCACCACATGGCCCAAAAATGCCACTGACGATAGCCAAAACTCACACTTCGAGAACTTGGCATAGAGCTGATTTTGCCTCAATATATTCAACACCAACCGCAAGTGAATCTCATGTTCAGCTTTCGACTTTGAGTACACCAGGATATCATCAATGAACACGATCACAAACAGATCCAGGTACTCACGGAAAATGCGGTGCATCAAATCCATAAACACAGAGGGCGCATTGCACAGTCCAAATGGCATGACTGTGAACTCATAGTGCCCATAGCGTGTTCCAAACGCAGTTTTGGGAATGTCACCTTCCCGAATCCTTAACTGGTAATAACCAGATTTCAGGTCCAACTTCGAATAGACGGTCGAGCCCACTAGCTGATCAAATAATTCATCAATCCGAGGTATCGGATACTTATTCTTCTCGGTCAGCTTATTTAGTTCACGGTAGTCGATGCACAATCGCAATCCACCGTCTTTCTTCTTTACAAAAAGCACAGGCGCGCTCCAAGGTGACATACTTGGGCGTATATAACCTTGCTCTAACATTTCTTGGAGTTGAACCTTCAACTCAGCCATCTCTTTTGGCGCGACGCGATATGGCGAGCGGGCCACAGGTTTCGCACCTGGCACCAACTCGATCGTAAAGTCAATCTCCCGCTGGGGTGGTAGCCCAGGGAGATCTGCGGGAAACACATCAGCAAATTCTGCCACAATCGGAACCTCACACAAAGTGGCCTTAGGCTCAACAGCCTGAATTAGTGCAAAGTAACACTCCGCACCCTTCCGAACTGCTTTGACTACCTGGAGTGCAGACATCAACGTCCCGTCTACTCCCCGCATACCCGCGAACTTGGTCTCCTGTTCGGTATTCTGGCCCAACGTGATTTCTTTGGACTGGCAATCGATCATAGCATGCTGCTTCGCAAGCCAATCCATCCCAAAAATCACGTCAAATTCCGATATTGGCAGTACAGACGCAGATAAACTAAAATCCCGATTCCGACTTGGACCGCCACATCGCAAGCTTGATCCGCAAGCATCCAACATCCATTCGGCAACACGACTCTGACGCTATCTGTCTTTGCACGACTGGGTATCCCAAGCCGCGTAAGAAACTCACTCGACAGAAAAGAATGCGATGCACCTGTGTCAAACAGTGCTCGCGCCAGCGTGTCCCGAATCATTACAAAACCTATGACAAACATGTCACACACACAAACGAAGCTAAGCATATAAACAATAGCATATGCAAACTAAACTCATACCTGTGACCACGTCACTCTGCTTGATGGCCTCCTGCAGGCCAAGATTGTAGACCCGGGGTTGCGCTTGCGAGGCAGAAGAATCCACCACCGCTTTTCCTTTCTCCGCATAAGATGCTCCCGCCTTCTTTTCACTTTTTGGCGACAGCCGACAGTCTCGCGCAATATGCCCCATTTTACCACAATTGAAGCAGGTACGAGTATCTGGCCTGGAAGTTGCCCCTGATGTTGCTCCCGTTGCAACTGATGAAGGAGCTTGTCCACTTGGCTTGGACTTCTTACCCCATTTCTTCTTATAAAACGATTTTCCCGATCGGGGCGCCTTCCACTCTGGTTGCGTCACCGCCAAAGCTCTCTTCCCTGCACCCTTTTCATATCCTTCTCCAGCGCACTTGCAGTGTCTACCAAAGCTTGGAAACCTTGGTTCACAGAACTTGAAACAAGGAACCTCAACTCGTCCCTCAGGCCTTCATAGAACCTATTGGTCTTCCTTTGCTCATCAGCAAATATCGAACCCGCATACCGCCCTAAGCGAGTAAACTCATGCAGGTACGCGTCAACACTGCCATCACCTTGAGTTAACCTTTGGAATTCGTTTTCCATGGCTATCCGTTGTGCCGTAGGAAGGTGCTTCGCTAGGAACAGTCGAGAGAATTCATCCATGGAAACTTGAGCTAACGGACGACCCGCCAAATGATGTAACTCTATCTCATCCCACCACAATCGAGCTTCTCCTTCAAGCAAGAATGTAGCTAAGGTAACCTTCTGACTTTCCGCCGTGCCAATCGCCGTCATAACTCTCTTGACGCGCGATAACCAATCCTCTGCCTGCGTCGGAGTACCCGCTCCCGAAAAAGTAGGCGGATGGAAACTCATGAACCGTGTTAGTTGCTTCTCAGCTGTTCGAGGAGCCACATCCACTACAGGTTCCGGCCTTGCCTCCACCTGTTCTGGCCTAACATCCACTTGTTCCTGCCTAAGTGGCTGGCCTTGGATCATGGTAAATAATGCCTCCGCAACTAACCGTACATGCTCTGCAGACGGTGGAGGTGTAGGCACCTCAGCTGGTGCCCTACTCTCATCAGAATGCTGGGACGCAGACGGCCCAGCTCCACTTCGTGTCACCTAAAAGGGGACAAGACACACATATAAGCGGTCGTACCCAAGCAAACAACACAAAATAAGAACACGCAGGTTCCTCAAACATACAAAATGCATTCCTATCATGGACATTCAGGAGTTCAATCGTAGACTTTGGTTTGCACAAACACGTGCTCGCCACCCCACAAAAGAAGTCGGCCACGACTTCGAGAGGGAAAGACCAAGACAACCGATACCAAAAATGTAACAACTCCATCCGTTCATATGATATATTCTCGAAGGTCTGGCCGGGGCCCCACAGGATATAGCACAAAACAGTCGGCGAAGGTACAGGATGATACCAGAGCAGCGCATCGCACCTATCACAAGCATTCTAGCGGAAGCCTAAGCTACTTGAACTCCTCATGAATGTCCAAATATAAACTCCACATTTTATATATAGATAGGAATGTCTTACAACATATAACGTATTGGCCTTATGGCCTTACAGAGCTTTCATGCAGTGGCCTAAACAAATTGGCGCGCAGGCCGGCCACAAAAAAAGAAAACACTCAACAAAACATTAGCCTTCGAGGGCTAGCAGCAGCAACAACACCAGCAGGAGCATCAACCTCTATGCGACCCGCTCGGCTCTACAGCACCTGTGCAAGGACAATCCACCCAACGGTGGCAAACAAAAGCAACGGTCAGCGTTCAGCTGACCAAATTATAACGACCCTACCCCTCCTCTCGGGGCAGCGGTATTTTCCCTGCAGGCATATCATATCACAAGTATGGCAAGCTATATCATCAAAGGTGCTTTCACGCACACAAGCCATCACAACCGTTCGCCGCCCGGCCCAACGGTCCGTGCACTCAGGGCACATTCTTGGTGTTCTGGCAACCTCTTGCCCACCACCGTCTCAGGGTTAACACCCAACGGTAACACTCTTGAGCATTGACTCCATGGCGTGCAGCCGGAGTTAGTCCTCGGACACCGGGATGGCCCGTAGCCCCCCTTTGTCATGGCGCGCAGGCCGAAGACTCTTGCTATGCGCTCCAACAGACCGCACTTTTTGGTCTCACGTCGGACGGACATAGCGCAGGTCGGATCCTCCACCCCCCGTTGCTCAAATCGCCTTGCCTTCTCCGAGTACAGCGTACTCACGGCTATATCAAAGGCGCGGGTCGGTCTCACCAATCCTGCTCCTGGCATTCAAGCCTGGGTATTTCACTATACCCATTTCCTCACAGCAACAGCGGGTCTTTCCTGGGCGCACCAGTACTTCCTGTGATTCTCTCCACAGGTGGACACCGCATAAGCACAAATGTCAGGGGTCTTTCCTGGGCACACCAGTACTTCCTGTGACTCGCTCCACAGGTGGACACCCTATGACATCAAGCATCACAAAAAGGGCCTTTCCTGGTCCCACCAGGACTACCTGTGCATCATTCACAGGTTGGACCCAAAACCATCACAAGGCTATTTTCCTGGGCTACCACCCCAGTACTTCCTGCTACTCCTTTTCGCAGGCCTAACCCGTAGACTCCGTATACTACACGTTTCCCACGGAGTTTTCTCCGGTTTGTATGCAACATCACCAATCTAGACCAACCTGTCCAGATGGGCTTCACACAGCATGCCTATTCCGTACTCCACTTCCGGATCTATATGCTAACAAGGGGATTTCACACATCCACCCAAAGAGTCCCAAAACCAGCCACCTCTTGGTGGGGGAACTCACAAAGATATGCTAAAAGGAAGCCTTCACATGGCTAGGAAGAAAGGTCGTTACCCTTGACGATCGCTTCGGTGCCATGGCTTGAAAGCTAGCTTGCAAGACTCGCAAGATCGTCTCCTCCGCAACGCTGGCTTCGGATCTCTCGTCGGTAAACCGCAGCACCACCAGCAGCAGCCCCCTTTCCTTCTTCCTCCTCCTTTCCTTCTCTCTTTCTCTCTCTTGAAGAAAGGTGAAGGCCAAAGTAAATGAGAAATCAATCTCTGACTTCGGCCCTTAAGGAAAAAGAAGAAGAGCTTTCAGCCCTTGGATCCAGACTGAAGGAATGGACGGCCACGATTCTGCCAAAAACACCAATTTTGACCAGACACGGCCTCGAACACGGTCGTGTGCCTGGCCGTGTGCCTCAAGCGGTGGTCAACCGACTTATCCAAACCAGTGACACGCCCACGGGACACGCCCGTGTCACTGGCCGTGTCACCAACACGCCTTCAGACACGCCCGTGTCTGTGGCCGTGTACCTGGGTGAAAAAAAATCCCAAATCATCCCGAGACTTCACACGGCCTGTGACACGCCCGTGTCCCAGGCCGTGTGCCCAGACACGGCACAACGACACGCCCTGTCGAAAATCCTTCGGCGGGCTGAGCTCGCCGCCTGATTTGACACGCCCTGTGACACGCCCGTGTCACAGGCCGTGTTCAAACTCTCGACACTCGACACTCAGGTCTCGACACTCGACGATCGTCGAGACAAAATCGTCGAGCATGCGACACGGCCTTGGACACGCCCGTGTCCTGGGCCGTGTGCCTCCTCTCGACGAATCGTCGAGAACAAAAATCGTCGAGACAAAGCCCAATCGTCGACACAACCCGACACGC
The DNA here is from genome assembly GCA_039583875.1 of Platanthera guangdongensis. Taxonomy (NCBI): domain Eukaryota; kingdom Viridiplantae; phylum Streptophyta; class Magnoliopsida; order Asparagales; family Orchidaceae; genus Platanthera; species Platanthera guangdongensis. Next base: position 129,565,011 of record CM077164.1, read on the forward strand.
CTCTGCGACACGCCCGTGTCGCAGGCCGTGTCACCTGACACGCCCTGGGACACGCCCGTGTCCCAGGCCGTGTCACCCAAATGTTTCCTGTTTCTAACACAAGTCACATAACCCCGTTATGTTCAAGTTGGCTCTCAGGCCACCAAGTTGGCAAGACCTCGTGTCCGCCCAGTTTTTCGGGTGCACCTTTGGGTTAGTCCCCAAGGCTCCCTGCTGCAATCTACCGTGTAGAAAAACCCGAAAACACCAAATAGCACGGAGTCTTCTCCGGCCTTATGCAATGCAACATCACCGATCCGAACTACATGTCCGGGTAGGCTTCAACCAAAATGCCTATGTCCGTTCTCGCATACGGACTCTAAACAACGGGGACTTCACATATCTACCCGAAGGAACGCCTCCAACTCTCCGCAAACTCGCGAGAGCGGGCTTCCTATGCAAAGAAAAGAGCGACTCATGCTCAAGATGAGGATCGTTACCCTTGCGGTCCTCTTTGGCGCCATCGAAAAGTAATCGGATGGAAATCACCGCACTTGCGTTGCCTCCGTGGATCTGGAGTCGGCTTGCGATTCGGAGCTCCGAAGCTCCTCCAATGGCGGATCTAGCTCCTCTTCTTCTTGCCTTAGCTTTTCTTTCTCCAAGGGTTTTGGAGAGATAACAAGTGGAAAAAGTGAGGGTTTTCTAAGTCAAAACCCGGGTATATCCCTTCAGGAACAACCCCCAGCCATTGGAGGAGCTTCGGAGCTCCGAATCGCAAGCCGACTCCGGATCCACGGCCTGGGACATTTGGGTGACACGGCCTGGGACACGGGCGTGTCCCAGGGCGTGTCAGGTGACACGGCCTGCGACACGGGCGTGTCGCAGGGCGTGTCGGGTTGTGTCGACGATTGGGCTTTGTCTCGACGATTTTTGTTCTCGACGATTCGTCGAGAGGAGGCACACGGCCCAGGACACGGGCGTGTCCAAGGCCGTGTCGCATGCTCGACGATTTTGTCTCGACGATCGTCGAGTGTCGAGACCTGAGTGTCGAGTGTCGAGAGTTTGAACACGGCCTGTGACACGGGCGTGTCACAGGGCGTGTCAAATCAGGCGGCGAGCTCAGCCCGCCGAAGGATTTTCGACAGGGCGTGTCGTTGTGCCGTGTCTGGGCACACGGCCTGGGACACGGGCGTGTCACAGGCCGTGTGAAGTCTCGGGATGATTTGGGATTTTTTTTCACCCAGGTACACGGCCACAGACACGGGCGTGTCTGAAGGCGTGTTGGTGACACGGCCAGTGACACGGGCGTGTCCCGTGGGCGTGTCACTGGTTTGGATAAGTCGGTTGACCACCGCTTGAGGCACACGGCCAGGCACACGGCCGTGTTCGAGGCCGTGTCTGGTCAAAATTGGTGTTTTTGGCAGAATCGTGGCCGTCCATTCCTTCAGTCTGGATCCAAGGGCTGAAAGCTCTTCTTCTTTTTCCTTAAGGGCCGAAGTCAGAGATTGATTTCTCATTTACTTTGGCCTTCACCTTTCTTCAAGAGAGAGAAAGAGAGAAGGAAAGGAGGAGGAAGAAGGAAAGGGGGCTGCTGCTGGTGGTGCTGCGGTTTACCGACGAGAGATCCGAAGCCAGCGTTGCGGAGGAGACGATCTTGCGAGTCTTGCAAGCTAGCTTTCAAGCCATGGCACCGAAGCGATCGTCAAGGGTAACGACCTTTCTTCCTAGCCATGTGAAGGCTTCCTTTTTAGCATATCTTTGTGAGTTCCCCCACCAAGAGGTGGCTGGTTTTGGGACTCTTTGGGTGGATGTGTGAAATCCCCCTTGTTAGCATATAGATCCGGAAGTGGAGTACGGAATAGGCATGCTGTGTGAAGCCCATCTGGACAGGTTGGTCTAGATTGGTGATGTTGCATACGAACCGGAGAAAACTCCGTGGGAAACGTGTAGTATACGGAGTCTACGGGTTAGGCCTGCGAAAAGGAGTAGCAGGAAGTACTGGGGTGGTAGCCCAGGAAAATAGCCTTGTGATGGTTTTGGGTCCAACCTGTGAATGATGCACAGGTAGTCCTGGTGGGACCAGGAAAGGCCCTTTTTGTGATGCTTGATGTCATAGGGTGTCCACCTGTGGAGCGAGTCACAGGAAGTACTGGTGTGCCCAGGAAAGACCCCTGACATTTGTGCTTATGCGGTGTCCACCTGTGGAGAGAATCACAGGAAGTACTGGTGCGCCCAGGAAAGACCCGCTGTTGCTGTGAGGAAATGGGTATAGTGAAATACCCAGGCTTGAATGCCAGGAACAGGATTGGTGAGACCGACCCGCGCCTTTGATATAGCCGTGAGTACGCTGTACTCGGAGAAGGCAAGGCGATTTGAGCAACGGGGGTGGAGGATCCGACCTGCTCTATGTCCGTCCGACGTGAGACCAAAAAGTGCGGTCTGTTGGAGCGCATAGCAAGAGTCTTCGGCCTGCGCGCCATGACAAAGGGGGCTACGGGCCATCCCGGTGTCCGAGGACTAACTCCGGCTGCACGCCATGGAGTCAATGCTCAAGAGTGTTACCGTTGGGTGTTAACCCTGAGACGGTGGTGGGCAAGAGGTTGCCAGAACACCAAGAATGTGCCCTGAGTGCACGGACCGTTGGGCCGGGCGGCGAACGGTTGTGATGGCTTGTGTGCGTGAAAGCACCTTTGATGATATAGCTTGCCATACTTGTGATATGATATGCCTGCAGGGAAAATACCGCTGCCCCGAGAGGAGGGGTAGGGTCGTTATAATTTGGTCAGCTGAACGCTGACCGTTGCTTTTGTTTGCCACCGTTGGGTGGATTGTCCTTGCACAGGTGCTGGAGAGCCGAGCGGGTCGCATAGAGGTTGATGCTCCTGCTGGTGTTGCTGCTGCTGCTAGCCCTCGAAGGCTAATGTTTTGTTGAGTGTTTTCTTTTTTTGTGGCCGGCCTGCGCGCCAATTTGTGTAGGCCACTGCATGAAAGCTCTGTAAGGCCATAAGGCCAATACGTTATATGTTGTAAGACATTCCTATCTATATATAAATGTGGAGTTTATATTTGGACATTCATGAGGAGTTCAAGTAGCTTAGGCTTCCGCTAGAATGCTTGTGATAGGTGCGATGCGCTGCTATGGTATCATCCTGTACCTTCGCCGACTGTTTTTTTGGGCTGTTACAAATCTACTGAGACAGTTAAAGTGCAAAAACTGCTGAGACAGCAGATAAGAGAAAATCACTAAGACAAAGGCTTGTCTCAGCTAATAATAGAAAACCACTGAGACCGCTGAAACTGCGGAGATAAAACCGCTGAGACAAAGCCAGGAAATTTTCTAAGTCCAGAGGGGCTAAGAGCTAAGGCTGATGGCGTTGAGTGTCTCAACATCACTCAACACTTGATGGGATTCAGGAAACTTTTCTAAGTCCATATGTTGATGACCACTGCTGAGGTCATCAAAGTCAACACTATAGGAAGCCATTGCGGAAAAGCTGCTACAGCGCCGAAAGATGTTTTGTCCCTTTCTCATGGAGTTGGCGCTCACCAATCCTTGGTGAGCCAACATAATATGATGTCGTTGATTCAAATAAACGCATATAAAAGGGAAAACAGTAAAGAATTTGGGTTAACGAATCCAAGAAAAAGAAAGAGAAACAGATAGAGGCGGCTGGACATTTACTTCTGATCAAGCTTGAAAGCTGAAGTCTAGCCAAGATAGCCTGAAGGCAAGAAAGGATAGCTGAAGCTCTTCAAGCTCCGTAAGGTGTTCTCTACTGAACAGATTAGCTGATTCATCTCTTAGTAAAGTGGAAGCTGCTCATTAGTGCAGCAGTAATAAGTGATAGTTGTAGAAGAAAGCTGATTCCTTCAACATTAGGTGAGCTGGACTGAAATCTGCCCAGTCTAGCAAAGTTGACTCAGAGTAATTACTCTGGGTCAGTTATTTTATTTTCTTCAACTCCTTATTCATTTACTATAGGATTCAGGTTTCCTGAATCTTACTGTAGGGCACTTTGTGCCTCAGCTGTAGGTGATAAATTTGTCATCGAGGTAGGTGCCTGGAGGGGTACTGAGGTAGGATTCAAGTGAGGATCTGAGCTATAGGGCTTAAGTTCTTGAGGTAGGAGAGTGCTGCTCTCTGAGTGTAGGGCCTTTGTGCCTAATATAGGTGACAAGATTGTCACTGAGCTGTAGGTGCCTGGAGGGGCACTGAGGTAGGTACCTAGAGGGGTACTGAGCTATAGGAGTGCTGCAATACTCTGAGAGTAGGGCCTTGTGCCTGAAGTTATGGGGTTGAAATGCCTGAGCTGTAGGCCTTAGAGATAAGGCTGAGGCAGGTGGCGTGTGGGTCATTGAGTCTAGGAGCACTACAGAGCTCTGAGGTAGGATCCTTTGGGATCTGAGGTAGGGCTATCCTCCCAGCCTGAGTGTAAGGCTTAACAGCCTGAGGTAGGTGGCCTGCTAACCACTGAGTGAAGGCCGTTATGGCTGAGAAGTGAGTCTTGGAGGAGACTTGAAGTGTAACACCCCCTATCCGTCGCTTTGCATATAGCAGTAGGTCCTGCCGGGGCCTGACTCCATATACCACAGATAGACCGGGTGGTTACTCAATGGAAACCATCCAACCAATCCAACGTCCTACATAGAGTCATTCTAGCGGAAGCAATTAAAAGTTCCATTAAAAGAACCCAACACTAGCATGAATGTCCACTAATACGCCAAAAGGAATGAAGTACAAATACACAAGTACTGGCCTTATGGCCTTATAATTGTTTTCCTCAAATTAGATATCTTTCAAACCTCGGCACGCAGGCTGGCCATACATGAATAAAAGAAAGCACTCAAAATTAGGCCTTCGAGGGCCGGCTCAGCAACTTGGGCTTTAGCCTGCTATTTACCGCTCGGCTCCGCAGCACCTGCAAGCATAGTCCACCGCAACGGTGGCAAATCAAAGCAACTGTGAGCAAAGCTGTTCAAATTATAACGATCCCGCCCCCAATTCGAGGCGGCGATGCTCCTTCCCTGCACCTTATTAGCATAACCAAGCAGTATATAAATACATTGCATCACAGGCGTTGGCACGCACGACCACAAGCCCCGTGCTCTCAGGGCACATTCTCGGTAATCACAGTCTAAGTCCGCCAACTCACCACCGTCCCCTGGACGGCAATCTCTCGTGAGCATTTGGACTTTCTAGCCACTGCCTAAGACCCTCCATTTATGCCAATGGTAAGTGCCAAGTAACTTTAGGTCTCTTTAACCGAACGACATAGAGCGGGTACGGTTCCGCCTGACCCGTTGCTCACACCGTAATGTTAATTTAAAAACATATGCGCGGGTCAAACTTTCCCGAGTCCCAAATCATTTACATACATCACATAACCCAATTATGTTCAAGTTGTCTCCCAGGCCCACATGATGGCAGAACCACGCGTCCGCCCAGTTTTCTGGGTGCACCTTGGAGTTAATCCCCAAGGCTCCCTGTTGCAATCTACCTCGTAGAAAACCCGAAAAACAAACATTTGCACGGAGTCTTCTTCGGCCACTTATGCAATGCAACATCACCGATCCAGATCAACTTGTCTGGGTAGGCTTCACACATCATGCCTATATACGTTCTCGATTACGGACTCTACATGTACACAACGGGGACTATTCATGTTTACCCGAAGGAACGCCTCAAACTCACCACAAACTCGCGAGAGCGGGCTTTCCTATGCAAAATAAGGAGAGCTTCTCATGCTTAAGTAAAGAATCGTTACCCAAAAGTTCTTCCTTGGAGCCATGGAAAAGTAAGCGGATAAAAAGCACCGCACTCTCCTTGCCTCCATAGATCTGAAGTTGGTTCGTGATTTGGAGCTCCGAAGCTCCGCTGGTGACCGGATCTAGGTTTCTTCTTCCTCCTTTGCTCTCCCCTCTCTCTAGAATTAGAAAGAGAACCACTCAAGTGAAATCATGGTTTCAAAGGGCCAATCCCGGGTATATCCCAGTAGAAACAACCCCCAACCGTAGGATCCCAAAATAAGGAAACGAACAACTACGATCCGTAGCTGAAAAGTAAAACCTGAACCGAATACGGCCTTCGACACGCCAATGTCCAGGGCCATCTCCCTCATTCGCCGTCAAAATCGACGCGTCTCGAAAAACGCACGGGCATCCGACACGCCCGTGTTCGACCTGACACGCCCGTATCAGCCAATACACGCCCGTGTTCTCGGGCGTGTTCTCTCATAAACACAGTGCCAACACCAACCCGAGAGTCACACGGATCTTGGACACGCCCGTGTCCTATTTGACACGACCGTGTCCTATTTAACATGCCCGTGTCAAACCCGAACAGGCCTGGGCTCCAGGACGTGTTCACTGTCTTGACACTTCATTGAGCCCAGTTCGTCGACCACACGACACGGCCTTGGACACGCCCGTGTCCTAGGTCGTGCTCCCTGTCTCGACACATCGTAGAGCGAAAATGTCGACTTCCCGGGGCGATCGTCGGCACGAGCTCGGCATGCCCTGAGAAACGCCCGTGTCTCAGGCCGTGTTCGCTACTCGACGATCGTCGACTCCAAAATTCGTCGACCTCTCGACCGAATCCTCGACTCGAGCCTGACACGCCCCGGGTCACGCCCGTGTCCCAGGCCGTGTTCCCCCTGCCAAATTCTAAATTTGGCCCAAAACGCCTCCCGTCGCTCTTTTGAGTTTCGGGGCGTTACAACTCTCCCCCTCTTAAAAGAATATCGTCCTCGAAATTACATAAAGGAAAGAAACATAAAACTAAAACGGTACCTGAGTGAAACAACTCCGGGTACTCCTCAAGCATAGTTTGCTTTCGCTCCCATGAAAGCTCCTCCCGACCGCAATTTTCCCAACGGACCTTGACCATCATGATCTCTTTATTGCCTAGCTGCTTGACTTCCGAGTCCTCAATACATATGGGCTTGACCTTCGTCGTCAACCCACTATCAACCGGTACTTGATCGACCACGATCACTTGCGTAGGCTCCTGCACCGCCTTCCGTAGCACCGATATGTGGAATACATCATGTAGACCACTAAGCTCCACTGACAGCTTCAACTGGTACGCTGCTTCACCAATCCGCTCCAGTATCTCAAATGGTCCAAGGTACCTCGGGCTTAGCTTCTTCAAGCGCGGCACCCGCGAGACACCTTTGAACTGCTTAATCTTCGAGTACACCCAATCGCCAACAGCGAGCTCCACGTTCCTGTGCTTGGCATTATAGTACTTAGCCTGGCGGTCCTGAGCGATTAGCAACCTCTCCCGAATGGTTCTCACCAAAGAAGTAGCATCCTCCACATCTAGTCGCTTATATAACTTTGATTCACCCGTTTCCAACCAGGACAATGGCGTGTGACATTTTCTACCATAAAGGGCCTCGAAGGGCGCCATTTGAATGCTCGCATGGTAGCTATTGTTGTAAGTGAATTCCACCAAGTATAGGTGATCTTCCCATTGCTTTCCAAAGTCTAGTACACACATGCGAAGCATGTATTCCATTGTCCTATTGACTCTCTCGGTCTGCCCATCCATTTGCGGATGAAAGGATGTGCTAAAACTCAGCTTTATTCCCAACATCTGTTGCACCAGCCTCCAATCATTGTACATCAACCACCCATCTCAGTCACTCACGATGCTGCTGGGCACACCATGAATCGGTACAATATTATCCACATATAGCTCTGCCAATTTCTCAACCGGATGATCATTCCTATACGGAATGAAATGCGACACCTTCGTTAGACGATCTACAACCACCAAAATGGAGTCGTTCCCCTTTTGCGACCTTGGCAACCCGTGCACAAAGTCCATGGTAATGTCGTCGAACTTCCACTCCGGAATAGGCAAGGATTTCAAGAATCCTCCCGGCTTTTGGCACTCCGCATTAACCAAGGCGCAAGTTTGACACTTCGCCACGTAGAGCGCCACATCCTTTTTTAGTCCTGGCCACTAGAATAATTTCTTAACATCGCGGTACATCTTCGTGCTCCTCGGGTGAATTGAGTACTTGGTATGATGCGCCTCGTACAACAATTCCCCTCGCAAATTGCCCACGTTTGGTATGCACAGACGACCGTCTTTCCAAAGTAATCTATCCTCCACAACAAATTGGGAATTTGACCCATCCAGAGCCTCTATCATGAGTTGCTTCATGTGGACATCCATATCCAACGCCTGCCGAATCCGATCAGCCAGGTCATATTGGACTTCAGTCCAATTCAATACTTCTTCAGCACTTGATTGCTTATCAACACAAAAGATATCCAACGCCTCCAACTCCCGAACCAACAGCTCGTCATGGACTAACAGCCAATTTTCTTGGGCTGGGGCCCGGCGACTCAACGCGTCCGCCATGGCAATGCCCTTACCAGGCACGTAATGGATCTTGAATGTACAGTCCCCCAGGAACTCCATCCATCTACGATACCGCATGTTCAGATCTTTTTGATCAATCAAATACTTCAGGCTCTTATGATCGGTGTATATATCAATCTTCACACCGTACAAATAATGTCTCCATAACTTCAGGGAAAAAAGTACGGCCGCTAACTCTAAGTCATGGACCGGATAATTCCTCTCGTGCACTTTCAGTTGTCTCGAGCCATAAGCTATAATGCTTACATGTTGCAGTAGCACGCAACCCAAATCACTGCCCGAAGCATCGCTATAAATCTCATAACCTTCGGTCCCACTCGGCGAACTCAACACAAGCGTCGTGGTCAACCGACATTTCAACTCCTCAAAAGCTCGCGCGCACTCCGGCGTCCAAACAAACTTCTGCTCCTTCCTTGTCAAAGTAGTGAGAGGTAACACTATCCGCGAGAAGTTCTCTACGAAGCGCCTATAATAGTCGGCAAGCCCCAGAAAGCTCCAGACTTCCGCTACCGTAGAAAGCTCAGGCCACTCTCGTATCGCAACAATCTTCGTCGGATCCACTACAATACCTTCCCCACTCACTATATGACCGAGGAATGCCACTGAGGAAAACCAAAACTCGCACTTCGAGAACTTGGCGTATAATTGATTCCTCCTTAGCGTCTCCAAAACCAAATGAAGATGCCTGAAGTGATCTTGCTCACTCAGCGAGTACACTAAAATTTCGTCGATGAAGACGATCACAAAATGGTCCAAGTACTCCCTGAAGGTCCTGTTCATCAAATCCATGAACACTGACGGCGCATTCGTCAGCCCAGACGGCATGACCGTAAACTCGTAATGCCCGTATCTTATACTGAATGCTGTCTTAGGGATATCACTCTCCTTTATCCTCAGCTGATAGTAATTAGACTTGAGATCCAACTTAGAGTACACTGTCGACCCGACCAACTGATCAAAATGATCATTGATCCTTGGTATTGGGTACTTGTTCTTTTCCATTAGCTTTTTAACTCCCGATAATCAATACAAAGTCTCAAGCTCACATCCTTCTTGTTTACAAAGAGGACCGGTGTGCTCCAAGGTGACGAACATGGACGCACAAACCCTTGCTCCAACAACTCTTGAAGTTGCACCTTCAGCTCTGCCTTTTCCTTAGGCGCTAGCTGATACGGAGATTGTGACACAGGCTTCGCACCAGGCACTAGCTCAATAGTGAAATTTATCTCCCGTTGAGGCGGGGCTCCAGGAAGATCTGCGGGAAACACATCAGGGTACACAACTACTACTGAAATACTATCTAACGTAAGCTTTGTCTTTGCAACCTCCACTAGTGTAAGGAACAGCTCTGCACCAGCACGAACCGCCTTCACCACCTGAAGAGCAGACATCAACGTCTTGCTCGACCCTTTCAAGCCCGTAAAAGTCGTCTCACGACTTGCTCCCAACTTGACTTCCTTGCGACCGCAATCAATATAGGCTTGCTGCTCCGAGAGCCAGTCCATGAAAAATATAACGTCGAACTCTACCAGCGGTAGTAACGACGCTTGCAGATCGAACTCTTGATTCCCAATGCGAATCTTAACAACACATATTTTATCCGCGCGCATCGAACACCCATTCGGTAACAAAACATCCAACTTGTCCTTCGCCATCGAAGAAGGTACTCCGATGCACGATATGAATCCTTCGGACAAGAAGGAGTGTGAAGCTCCCGTATCAAAGAGTGCTCTCGCTGGAAACTCACAAATCAAAACAAATCCTAAACAAGTAGTGGTAAGGTAACATACACATAACAACTATTTAAAGAAATTTAACTTGCTACAAATTAAACCGTACCTGTTACCACATCCGCTTGTTTGATGGCCTCATGTTGGCCAAGATTATATACCCTTGGTTGAGCCGGAGCATAATGGGACACGGTTGACTCCACCACCTTGCCCTTCTCTTCATAAGTTGCTCCCGGCTTCCTCTCGTACTGGGGACGTCTGCACCAACAGTCACGGGGAAAGTGCCCCGGCTTCCCACTTGTAAAACATGCATCCGGGGTCCGACCCGTAGTTGCCCCAGAAGCACCAGAAGAGGGGTCTGGACCCGAAGTCCTAGCCTTCTTGTAGAACCTTTGATAGCCGGACTTTGAAGTAGTCGGTACTTTGAACCCAGACTTCTTATCACCAAGGCTTTTCTTCGCTTGAACATTCTTCATGTCCTTATCCAAGGACTGTGCCGTGTTGACCAAGGTCAAGAAACCCTGCATCATCGGCCCCAAGAGTAGTAGCCTCAAGTCATCTCTTAGACCTTCGTAGAAACGGTTGGTATTATGCTCCTCATCCGCGATGGTGGAGCTAGCATACCGAACCAACCGAGTAAACTCGTGTAGATACTCATCCACACTACTCTCTCCTTGTACCAACCTCTGGAACTCATTCTCCAAAGCTATCCTCTGAGTCCAAGGGAGGTACCTAGACAAGAACAGTCTCGAGAACTGCTCCATCGAGATGGCTATAAGTTGTCTTCCTCTCAAGAGAAGCAGCTCCAAACCCTCCCACCACATCCTAGCGTCTCCATCCAACAGGAACGTAGCTATAGTGGTCATCTGCAACACCTCCGTCTCCGTCGCTGTCAAGACTCTCTTCACACGGGAGAGTCAGTCTTCAGCTTGAGATGGGGTTCCCAACCCCGAGAATACCGGAGGATTAAAGCTCATGACATGTTTGAGCTATCTCTCGGTCGCCCTCCTTGGCACCAACGGCTCCACTACTACCTGCTCCACTCTTCTCGGCTCAACCTCTGGAAGAGGTACCTGCTCCATCGCAGGAGCGGGCTGCTGCATTTGCCTTGCAGGCTACTCATTGAACATGGCAAACACTGCTTCGGCCACCAATCGTATGGTCTCAGCCGATGGAGGTGTTGCAGGAGCATCATTTGGTGCAATAGTAGCCTCAGAAACTCGGCATTCCGACGGCCCAGCACCGCTTCTGGTCACATATAGTGGTACAAAAAATCATTAAGCGACCAAACAAAATTGCAAAACGCAATTATAGGAACACGCAGGTTCCTCAAACACATGTATTTTCATTCCTAAGTGGGAATTCAAGGGTTCTTTTGCTGTTATAACGATGACGCACACACATGTGCTCACCACCCCTTAAAAGAATTTGTCCACGAATTCATTTTAAGCCTGACCGAAACCAGTAGTATGATACCAAATTTTAATACCCCTATCCGTCGCATAGCTTATAGCAGTAGGTCCGGCCGGGGCCCGATGCCATATACCACAGACAGACCAGGTGGTTACTCAATGGAAACCATCCAACCAATCCAACATCCTACACAGAGTCATTCTAGCGCAAGCAATTAAAAGTTCCATTAAAAGAACCCAACACTAGCATGAATGTCCACTAATACGCCAAAAGGGATGAAGTACAAATACAAAAGTACTAGCCTTATGACCTTACAATTATTTTCCTCAAATTACATGTCTTTCAAACCTCGGCACGCAGGCCTGCCATACATGAATAAAAGAAAACACTCAAAATTTGGCCTTTGAGGGCCGGCTCAGCAACTTGGGCTTTAGCCCGCTATTTACCGCTCAGATCCGCAGCACCTGCAAGCACAATCCACCGCAACGGTGGCAAACCAAAGCAACGGTCAGCAAAGCTGACCAAATTGTAACGATCCTGCCGCCAATTCGGGGCGGCGATGCTCCTTCCCTGCACTTTATTAGCATAACCAAGCAGTATATAAATATATTGTATCACATGCGTTGGCACGCATGACCACACGACTCGTGCTCTCAGGGTACATTCTCAGTGATCATGAACTAAGTCTGCTGACTCACCACCGTCCCCTGGACGGCAATCTCTCGTGAGCATTTGGTCTTTCTGGCCACTACCTAAAACTCTCCATCTATGCCAACAGTAAGTGCCAAGTAACCTTAGCTCTCTTTAACTGAACAACATAGAGTGGGTATGGTTCCGCCCGACCCGTTTCTCACACCGCAACGTTAATTTAAAAACATTTGGGCGGGTCAAACTTTCCCGAGTCCCAAATCGTTTACATATATCACATAACCCAGTTATGTTCAGGTTGGCTCCCAGGCCCACATGATGGCAGAACCACGCGTCCGCCCAGTTTTCCGGGTGCACCTTGGAGTTAATCCCCAAGGCTCCCTGTTGCAATCTACCTCGCAGAAAACCCAAAAAACAAACATTCCCACGGAGTCTTCTCCGGCCACTTATGCAATGCAACATCACCGATCCAGACCAACTTGTCCGGGTAGGATTCACACATCATGCCTATATTCGTTCTCGATTACGGACTCTACATGTACACAACGGGGACTATTGATGTCTACCCGAAGGAACGCCTCAAACTCACGGCAAACTCGCGAGAACGGGCTTCCCTATGCAAAAGAAGGTGAGCTTCACATGCTCAAGTAGAGAATCATTATCCTAGAATTCTTCCTTGGCGCCATGGAAAAGTAAGTGGATGAAAATCACCGCACTCTCCTTGCCTCCGTAGATCCGAAGTCGGTTCGTGATTTGGAGCTCCGAAGCTCCGCCGGTGATCAGATCTAGGCTTCTTCTTCCTCCTTTGCTCTCCCCTCTCTAGACTTAGAAAGAGAACCACTCAAGTGAAATGAGGGTTTCAAAGGACCAATCCCGGGTATATCCCAGTAGGAACAACCCCCAACCGTCGGATCCCAAAATAAGGAAACGAATGGCTACGATTTGTAGCAGAAAAGTAATACCTGGGCCGAACACGACCTGCGACACGCCCATGTCCAGGGTCGTGTCCCTCATTCGCCGTCAAAATCGACGCATCTCGAAAAACAAACGGGTATCCTACACGCCCGTGTTCAACCAGACACTCCCGTGTCACCCAGTACACGACCGTGTTCCCGGGCGTGTTCTCCCATCAACACAGGACCAACACCAACCTGAGACTAACACGAGTCTTGGACACGCCCGTGTCTTATTTGACACGCCCGTGTCCTATCTGACATGCCTGTGTCAAACCCGAACATTCCTGGGCTCCAGGCCGTGTTCACTATCGCGACACTTCATCGAGCACAGTTCGTCGACCACACGACACGGCCTTGGACACGCCCGTGTCCTAAGCCGTGTTCCCTGTCTCCACACATCGTCGAGCGAAAATGTCGACTTCCCGGGCCGATCGTCGACACGAGCTCGACACGCCCTGAGACATGGCCGTGTCTCCGGCCATGTTCGCTGCTCGAAGATCGTCGACTCCAAAATTCGTCGACTGCACGGCCAAATCGTCGACTCGAGCCTGACACACCATGGGACACGACCGTGTCCCCGGCCGTGTGCCCCCTGCCAAATTCCAAATTTGGCCCAAAACGCCTCCCGTTGCTCGTTTGAGTTTCGTGGCGTTACAACTCTCCCCCTCTTAAAATAATTTCATCCTCAAAATTACATAAAGGAAAGAAACATAAAACTTAAACGATACTTGAGTGAAACAACTCCGGGTACTCCTCAAGAATAGTCTGTTATCGCTCCCAAGAGAGCTCCTCCCGACCGCAATTGTCCCAGCGTACCTTGACCTTCATCGTCAACCAACTATCAACCGGTACTTGATCGACCGCAATCACTTGCGTAGGCTCTTGCACCGCCTTCCGTAGCACCGATATATAGAATACATCATGTAGACCACTAAGCTCCACTGACAGCTTCAACCGTTAAGCTGCTTCACCAATCCACTCCAGAACCTCAAACGGTCCAAGGTACCTCGGGCTTGGCTTCTTCAAGCGCCGCACCCGCGAGACACCCTTGAACGACTTGATCTTCAAGTACACCCAATCGCCAACAGTGAACTCCACATTCCTGTGCTTGGCATTATAGTACTTAGCCTGGCGGTCCTGAGCGATTAGCAACCACTCCCGAATGGTTCTCACCAAAGAAGTAGCATCCTCCACCTCTAATCGCTTATACAACTTTGATTGACCCATTTCCAACCAGGACTACGACGTGCGACATTTTCTACCATAAAGGACTTCGAAGGGTGCCATTTGAATGCTCGCCGGGTAGCTATTGTTGTAATCGAATTCCACCAAGTATAGGTGATCTTCCCATTACTTTTCAAAGTCTAGGACACACATGCGAAGCATGTCTTCCATTGTCCTATTGACCCTCTCGGTCTGCCCATCCATTTGTGGATGAAAGGCTGTGCTAAAACGCAGCTTTGTTCCCAACATCTGTTGCACCAGCCTCCAATCATTGGACGTGAACCGCCCATCTCGGTCACTCACGATGTTGCGGGGCACACCATGAAGCCGTACAATATTATCCACATATAGCTTTGCCAATTTCTCAACCGGATCATCCTTCCTATGCGGAATGAAATGCGACACCTTTATTAGACGATCTACGACCACCCAAATGGCGTTGTTCCCCTTTTGCGACCTTGGCAACCCGTGCACAAAGTCCATCGTAATGTCGTCGAACTTCCACTCCGGAATAGGCAAGGATTTCAAGAATCCTCCCGGCTTTTGGCACTTCGCTTTCACAAAGGAGCAAGTTTGACACTTCGCCGCGTAGAGCGCCACATCCTTTTTCAGTCCTTGCCACCAGAACAATTTCTTAACATCGTGGTACATCTTCATGCTCCCCGGGTGAATTGAGTACTTAGTATGATGTGCCTCGTACAACAATTCCACCCGCAAATTGCCAACGTTTGGGACGCACAGATGACCGTATTTCCAAAGTAATAAGTCCTCCACAACGAATTAGGAATTTGACCTATCCAGAGACTCTATCATGAGTTGCTTCATGTGGACATCCATATCCAACGCCTGCTGAATCCGATCAGCAATGTCATATTGGACTTCAGTCCAATTCAATACCGCTTCAGCACTTGATTGCCTATCAACACAAAAGATCTCCAACGCCTCCAACTCCCGAACCAACAGCTCGTCATGGACCGACAACCAATTGGCTTGGGCTGGTGCCCGATGACTCAACGCATCCGCCGCCGCATTGCCCTTACCAGGCACGTAATGGATCTTGAATGTATAGTCCCCCAGGAACTCCATCCATTTACACTGCCGCATGTTCAGATCTTTCTGATCAATCAAATACTTCAGGCTCTTGTGATCGGTGTAGATATCAATATTCACACCGTACAAATAATATCTCCACAGCTTCAAGGCAAAAATCACGGCCTCTAACTCCAAGTCATGGACCGGATAATTCCTCTCGAGCACTTTCAATTGTCTCGAGCCATAAGCTATAACGCTTCCATGTTTCAGTAGAACGCAACCCAAACCACTGCCCGAAGCATCGCTATAAATCTCATAACCTTCGGTCCCACTCGGCGAACTCAACATAAGAGCCGTGGTCAACCGACATTTCAACTCCTCAAAAGCTCGCACGCACTCCGGCGTCCAAACGAACTTCTACTCCTTCCTCATCAAAGTAGTGAGACGTAAAGCTATCCGCGAGAGGTTCTCCACGAAGCCCCTATAATAGCCAGCAAGCCCCTGAAAGCTCCGGACTTCCGCTACCGTAGAAAGCTCAGTCCACTCTAGTATCACAATAATCTTCGCCGGATCCACTGCAATACCTTCCCAACTCACTATATGACTGAGGAACACAACTGAGGACAACCAAAACGGGCACTTCGAGAACTTGGCGTACAATTGATTACTCCTTAGCATCTCCAAAACCAAATGAAGTTGCCTGAAGTGATCTTCCTCACTCTGCGAGTACACCAAAATATCGTCGATGAAGATGATCACAAAATGGTCCAAGTACTACCTGAACGTCCTGTTCATCAAATCCATGAACATTGACGGTCATTCGTCAGCCCAAATAACATGACCGTAAACTCGTAATGCCCATATCTTGTACTGAACTCTATCTTAGAGATATCACTCTCCCTTATCCTCAGCTGATAGTAACCAGACTTGAGATCCAACTTAGAGTACACCGTCGACCCGACTAACTGATCAAAAAGATCATCGATCCTTGGGATTGGGTACTTGTTCTTTTCCGCTATCTTGTTTAACTCACGATAATCAATACAAAGTCTCAAGCTCCCGTCCTTCTTCTTTACAAAGAGGACCGACGCGCTCCAAGGAGACGAACTTGGACGCACAAACCGTTGCTCCAACAACTCTTGAAGTTGCACCTTCAGCTCCGCCATTTCCTTAGTCGCTAGCCGATACGGAGATCGTGACACAGGCTTCACACCTGGCACTAGCTCAATAGTGAAATCTATCTCTCGTTGAGGCGGGGTTCCAGGAAGATCTGCGGGGAACACATCAGGGTACTCAGCTACCACTGAAATACTATCCAGCGTAGGCTTTAGCTTTGCAACCTCCACTAGTGTAAAGAACAGCTCTGCACCAGCACGAACCACCTTCACCACCTGAAGAGCAGACATCAACGTCTTGCTCGACCCTTTCAATGCTGTTAAAGTCGTCTAACGACTTGCTCCCAACTTGACTTCCTTGCGAACGCAATCACTATAGGCTTGCTTCTCCGAGAGCTAGTCCATGCCAAATATAACGTCGAACTCCACCAGCGGTAGTAACGATGCTTGCAGATCGAACTCTTGATTCCCAATGCAAATCTTAACACCGCAGATTTTATCCGCATGCATCGAACACCCATTCGGTAACAAAACATCCAACTTGTCCTTCGTCATCAAAGAAGGTACTCCGATGCGCGATATGAATCCTTTGGACAAGAAGGAGTGTGAAGCTCCCGTAACAAAGTGTGCTCTCACTGGAAACTCACAAATCAAAACAAATCCTAAACAAGCAGTGGTAAGGTAACATACGCATAACAAGTATTTAAAGAAATTTAACTTGCTACAAATTAAATCGTACCCGTCACCACATCCGCTTGTTTGATGGACTCCTGTTGGCCAAGATTATAAACCCTTGGTTGATCCGGAGCATAATGGGACGTGGTTGACTCCACCGCCTTGGCCTTATCTTCATAAGTTGCTCCCGGCATCCTCTCGGACTTGGGACGTCCGCTCCAACAGTCACGGGCAAAGTGATGTAGGCTTGCTTTAGGGGATCCTACGCGGAGGGCGAGACTTCGACCTTAACAATGTTGACGCTCTCCAACCTGCACACAAACGAAACGCAGCGACCACGATGAAGTTATTTATCGTTCGCACTAACGTACGGATAGCCGATCCACAAGTGGAACGGAGTTTTGGGTATAGGCCAAACTCCTTTCCGGCTAAATGGAAAATATTTATTCCGATCGAGCTTGGTGTTGTACCAAAATAGATCCACCAAAAAATAAAACACGATTCAAAAGTGGTAGGATCTATCCCAACAAAAGAAAAGCGAGGAGCGTCAATCCTCTTGATAGATCTTTCGGAAAAACCAAATGAAAATCTAGATCTACTATTAGAAACACCGCGAAAATTAACGATTCGAGAAATCACGCAAAATTCGTCCACCAAAAGAACTAGTCAAGAGGGAAAATCTCTTGTGTAGGAATTTTTGTTACCCCGCTCGGAAATGTACATCCGAGATGTTTGGATCCACCAAGACGACCGCTCTTCCTTTGGACCCACGGGAACCGCACCACGAATGAAGATCTTGCTCGTCTCCTTCGCTTTCTCGCCATGGACGAGTTTTCCCCAAAACTTTGGTTCTTCTTGCTCACGATCCCTTTCCTCCAAGGTGGGTGAGAAATTCCAATGGGTTGAATATGGTGTTGGTGGAGAAAGGTAGAGAGGTGGGAGAATGAGAGGTGATTAGAGGGAATGAGGTGTAGAAGGGGGCGGCCAAGCAATGGATGAGAGGGGTGGCCGAACTCCTTGAGAGGGAAACCTTGAGGGGGCGGCGGCTAAGAGGAGGAGGAAGGGGAGATTGAGATTAGGGCAAACAATTTTTTCTTGATTTCAATAATAGTTGCTAACAAATGAAAAGTTTGGCCTTATATAAGGCTTACAACCATGTGGCTATTAGCAGCCCAAAAATAAACATTGTTCCAAATGAAAAGACAGAAAATGACATAGTTTCAGATAGCAAATATGAAAGATAAATGCAGACAACTAGTAAAATAATTTTAGCTCTTATTCTTGTTGCATGGGCGAAGATTATAGTCGTGCACGCTACGGCGCCGCAAGTCTTTTGTTGGAGGAGCATCGTCGTCATCTTCTGCCACAGCAACACCTCCATGAACGTCGTCAACATCTGCCATGGCAACACCGCCATGGACGTCATCTTCAGCACCCAATTGGCCGTCGTGGTGGCCGTCGCCATCAAACCTCCGACTCTTGAAAGGACTCATCGCCGATGAGTGGGCTGAACGATAATGGTGGAGGAGATCTGCATCAAGAAGAGCCAGCTCTGCCGAAGAAACCCAAGAGTCATCCGAAACTGGATGACCACGCCATCTGACCAAAAACCTGTGAACGTCGCCGTCGGGAGTAGAAAACACCGCATCCTGCAAAATCTTGTCAGGAAAGAAATCTTTCCGGGGGAACCTCGGAAAAGCGTTAGGCGCAGAAGAAAAACAAGTTGGTTCATCAATAGGCAACGTACCTCCCGAAGGATCCGAAAGGGAGAGCGGTCCAGAAGTATTCTCACCCCCACCCCATTAGACGGTATAGTGGACATATGAAATGGAGAGACGGACAGTTCAGGTGGTGGAGCAACATAGAGCGTTAAATCAGAAATGTTAAAAACAGGGGAGATTCCCCAATTAGCGGGTAACTGTAATAAATATGCATTTTCACCTAGCTTCTTCAAAACCCGAAAAGGACCGGCTCTCCTATTCGCTAATTTTTTTATGGTGCCCGAAGGCAACCGTTCAGGGATAAGACGTACCATTACCAAATCGTCAATATTTAAGGGGACTGCTCGCTTATGTACGTTAGCATTCGATTGATAAATAACATATTGTTTAACTAACGTCTGGCCTATGTGCTCATGGAGAGTGTGAACATGCGAGGCGAAGTCCTGTGCAAATTGACTAGATTTAAATGATGGTGGTAATGGAATCAAGTCAAGAGGCATGGGCGCCTTATATCCATGCACTATCTCATTTGGCGATAACCTGGTGGACCTATTCTTAGAATTGTTGTAGGCTAGTTGAGCGTGAGGAAGAATAAGGTCCCATGTACCTTTATGATCACCCACTAAGAAACGAAGTAACCCACCCAAACTCCAGTTAACAACTTCTGTTTGCCCATCCGTTTGTTGATGATAGGCCGACGAAAACATGAGTCAAGTGCCCAACAACTTCCAAAGGGTTTTCCAAAAGTAGCTAGTAAACTTAACATCTCTATCGGTCACGATGGTTTTGGGGACACCCCGATGTGCCACGACCTCCTTAAAATACAACTTAGCGACGTGTGACGCATCGTTGGTGCTATGACAAGCGATAAAATAAGCCATTTTTGAGAATCGGTCCACTACGACCAAGATGGAATCGTGACGCCTAAATGTCGGTGGAAGGCCCAAAATGAAGTCCATGCTAACATCCACCCATGGGGCAGACGGAATCGGAAGGGTTGTGTAAAGACCGACATTGGTCTTGTTACCCTTGGCGAATTGACAAACGCGGCAGCTCCCGACGATTTTATTGACCATTGGCTTGAGACCCGACCAAAAGAATTTATCCTCTACAAGTGTGATCGTTTTATCGCGACCGAAGTGTCCACCTAGTCCTCCACTATGTAACTCCCATATAATAAAATGACTTAGCGAAGAGCGGGGAATACATAGTTGCCTATGCTTAAATAGGTACCCGTCACATATGTAGTATGCCGAAATAGTGGTAGGGGAATTGTCCTGAGCGGCGAAATATATATCCTTAAAATCCGGACACTGCATATACTCGTCTTTGATTCTTTCAAATCCTATGACCGATACCTCCATGGTGGATAGTAATAGGGTGACTCGACTAATGGCGTCCGCCACACGATTTAACGTACCCTTGAGGTGCTTGATAATGAATGTATACTTTTGAAGGTGCGAGACCCATTTGGCGTGCCGAGGGTTGAGCTTACTTTGGGAGTTGACAAATCTTAATGCCTCATGATCGGACAAGATTACAAATTCCTTTGAGATAAGATAGTGTCTCCAATGTTGGAGACAACGGATCACGTCATAGAACTCACGATCATAATTGGAATAATTTAACTTTGTACTGTCAAGTTTTTCGCTAAAATATCCTATCGGATGTCCATCTTGACTTAAGACTCCTCCGATCCCTATTCCCGATGCGTCGCATGATAATTCAAACACTTTACTAAAATCCGGCAAGCGTAATAATGAGGCTTCAGACATCCGGTCCTCAATCATTTGAAACGCGCGAGTGGCCGCTTTAGTCAAATGAAATTCTCCTTTCTTCATGCATTCGGTGATCGGTGCGATGATACTACTAAAGTTTTGGATGAACCTTCAATAAAATGTGGCCAAGCCGTGAAAACTTCTAACTTCCCGAATATTTGTTGGTTCAGGCCATTCTTTAATCACTTGGACCTTCTTTGGGTCAACATGAATGCCTTCGGAATTCACTATGTAGCCTAGAAACTCTACGGATGTCACACCAAAGGTGCATTTTTTTTGATTAATATATATAATTTCTTGGCGCAAGGTTGATAGGATTGTCCTTAGATGTGTGTCATGATCCTTATGCGAACGACTGAATATTAAGATATCATCAAAGTATATGACCACGAATTTACCCATGTATGGCTTAAAAACTTGGGTCATTAATCGAGAGAAAGTACTCGGCCTGTTGGTGAGCCCTTCTCCTAGCACCAACCACTCATAGAGCCCATCCTTAGATTTAAAAGCCGTCTTCCATTCATCTCCTTCCCGTATCCTTATTTGATGATAACCACTTTTGAGATCCAATTTTGAAAAGATGGCGGCTCCTGATAACATATCTAATAAGTCGTCCAAATGGGGAATGGTAAACCTATATTTGACCGTAATTTTATTTATGTCCCGGTAGTATACACACAATCGCCAAGACTTATCCTTCTTTGGAACCAAGAGGGCCGGTACAGCGCATGGGCTCTTACTATGGCGGATAAAACCCTTTGCTAGCAAATACGAAATTAAAGCTTGTAGCTCCTCATGTGTAGAGGGGTTAAGCCGATAATGTGGATGGTCAGGCAATGACGAGCCCGGGACGAAATCGATCTCATGTTGGATATCTCTCATGGGTGGCAACTTAGATGGCAAGTCCTCCGGATAGACGTCTTTATACTCTTCCAATATAGTGCGCAGGGATAACGGTATATTGTCTAAAATGGGTGAGTCTTCCTTAGCTTGTAAACATACTAAAGCATACAGGACGCCGTCCGAGAAAGTCTCGCGTTCCAACTCCTTCTTACTTATCAAACTTATAACTTTCCTTTCCGCAGGCACAATTGTGTCTTTGGGGGAAACCGAAGGATCCTTGGGTGGTGTGGGTCTCAGTATAATGGTCTTACCATTATACTTGAACTCATAAGTGTTGGCTCGCCCGAAATGGGTTTCGTCATAATCATAGAGCCACGGGCGTCCTAGAAGTACATGACATACATCCATGGAGATGACGTCGCACCACACTTTATCAACATAGCTCTTCAACGTAAGTGACACTAAACAGCGCTTAGAAACCGCGATAGACGTTTTGTTCACCCACGCTATTTTATATGGCTGGGGGTGTGGTGCGGGGACTAGGTGCATACGAGTGACGGCGTTTTCCGAAACGACATTCATGCAACTTCCGCTGTCTATTATTAGCTTGCACCACTTTTCACCATATTTAAAATTCAAAGAAAATATGTTCGTCCGATTGTGCTCATCCGGTGCACGCGGTGTGGTCAAGATACACCTCATAACCATCATATAAGACTCATCTTCGATATCACTCGGCTCGGCATCTGATTCACTGCCAGCTTCATAGACGAGCTCGACAGGCTCAGACGTGGACTCTAATAGTGCCAGTGGCTTACTCTTGGTAGGACACTCACTAGAGTAGTGTCCTTGAATTCCGCACGAATAACAGGTAGCATTAGTCTTATTAATTCGTCCTATTGGAACTCTCTCACCATTGGGAATTTTATTGTTCCTAGCGGTAATTACTATGGAACTTGAATCAGTCGATCAGAACTTTCCTTTGTCTCGCATGGATGACGAAGGTGGGGGTCCTATGATGGATTTTCCTTTCTGGAATGCTCGACCCTTGGACTTGTAGGCATTGTGCTTTTCTATATCCAATGCCGCATTGAATGTTGTGTTAAGGTCCGTGTGACCATAACACAAAAGCTTGCCTTGGATGTCCGCATTAAGTCCCTTACGGAAACGAGATAGTGTGACATCGGGCATTTCTCGAATATCACAACGCACCATCATATCCTTGAGTCGTCCCATGTACTCCGCTACTGATTGCCCCCCTTGACGAAGGGTGGCTAGCTCGTCGAACATTTGGGTTCGGTGGTACGCCGGGACATATTGGTCATGCAGGAGTGCCTTCATGGCAACCCACCCAATTGGGGGTGCTCCATTCACGTTGTCTAGATGCCTATCTTCATTCAACCAGAACGTTTTGACTCTACCCAGAAGTTTCATTCGTGCAACTCGTACCTTCTCAACGTTCGTCAGGTTGTGCCACTCAAAATAGCACTCAATATCCATGATCCAGTTTAGAAAGAGTTGGTGTTCACCCATGCCATCATAGGATGGTGATTCCATTTTAACGACCCTAGTTAAGTCGAACTCATAAGGGGCTCGGGGTGCGTACTCATAATCCGGATCACGAGGGAGATTTTGTCGCTCTTCTCGTTGGTTGGCGGGATGGGGTGGCTGCCCCGGTCGATTTATCCCAAAGCCGGGATTTCGAGGCGCCGCCTGATTTACAACCAACCCTTGTATTAACTCAGTGAGTGCATCGAACCTGGTGTTAAACTCTTCCCTAAGCGCCGCAATTATTGCAGGAGCGGGCTCACCATCATCATGATGGTCGGCCATATGTGATGTGGATGGAGGATACTCCGTGCCAAGCCTCGTGCGCATGAACAACACTGATACAGGGTGCCTCACCTAGACAAGAGACTGTTTGGACAAGAATTTTATAATTCAGGATTTTTATACGCTTAATGACTTGGAGAATGAAAATATATTTTTTGACTTTTATGCTTAGAAAAAAAGTAGAAAATTCAGAATTTTTTGGCAATTTTTTGTGCAGAAATTTTTTTTGACTTTTGTTATATGCAGAGCAGATAGTGAAAAAAATTTCAGATTTTGTGTCTACGAAAACGTGCACGACCAAGTGTGGGTCGACGTCCTAAGATCGGAAAGCGTAAGGACGGTGTCGATTGAGAAATCAACACAAACCTCGCTTTGATGCCAAATATGATGTAGGCTTGCCTTAGGGGATCCTACGCGGAGGGCGAGACTTTGACCTTAACAATGTTGACGCTCTCCAACCCGCACACAAACGAAACGCAGCGACCACGATGAAGTTATTTATCGTTCGCACTAACGTACGGATAGCCGATCCCCAAGTGGAACAGAGTTTTGGCTATAGGCCAAACTCCTTTCCGGCTAAATGGAAAATAATTATTCCGATCGAGCTTGGTGTTGTTCCAAAATAGATCCACCAAAAAATAAAACACGATTCAAAAGTGGTAGGATCTATCCCAACAAAAGAAAAGCGAGGAGCGCCAATCCTCTCGTTAGATCTTTCGGAAAAATCAAATGAAAATCCAGATCTAGTATTAGAAACACCACGAAAATTAACGATTCGAGAAATCACGCAAAAGTTGTCCACCAAAAGAACTAGTCAAGAGGGAAAATCTCTTGTGTAGGAATTTTCGTTACCCCGCTCGGAAATGTAGATCCGAGATGTTTGGATCCACCAAGACGACCGCTCTTCCTTTGGACACACGGGAAACGCACCACGAATGAAGATCTTGCTCGTCTCCTTGGCTTTCTCGCTGTGGACGAGTTTTCCCCAAAACTTTGGTTCTTCTTGCTCACGATCCCTTTCCTCCAAGGTGGGTGAGAAATTCCAATGGGTTGAATATGGTGTTGGTGGAGAAAAGGTAGAGAGGTGGGAGAACGAGAGGTGATTAGAGAGAATGAGGAGTAGAAGGGGGCGGCCAAGCAAGGGAGGAGAGGGGTGGTCGAACTCTTTGAGAGGGAAACCTTGAGGGGGGCGGCGGCTAAGAGGAGGAGGAAGGGCAGATTGAGATTAGGGCAAACGATTTTTTCTTGATTTCATTAATAGTTGCTAACAAATGAAAAGTTTGGCCTTATATAAGGCATACAACCATGTGGCTATTAGCAGCCCAAAAATAAATATTATTCCAAATGAAAAGATAGAAAATGACATAGTTTCAAATAGCAAATATGAAATATAAATGCAGACCACTAGTAAAATAATTTTAGCTCTTATTCTTGTTGCGTGGGTGAAGATTATAGTCGTGCCCGCTACGGCGCCACAAGTCTTTTGTTGGAGGAGCATCGTCGTCATCTTCTGCCACAGCAACACCGTCATGGACGTCGTCAACATCTGCCATGGCAACACCGCCATGGACGTCGTCTTCAGCACCCAATTGGCCGTCGTGGTGGCCGTCGCCATCACAAAGTGCCCCGGCTTCCCACAAGTAAAACATGCACCCGGGGTCCGACCCGTAGTCGCCCCAGAATCACCAGAAGAGTGGGTTGGACCCGTAGTCCTAGCCTTCTTGTAGAATCTTTGTTAGCCGGACTTTGAAGTAGTCGACACTTTGAACCCAGACTTCTTATCACCAAGGCTTTTCTTCGCTTGAACATTCTTCATGTCCTTCTCCAAGGACCGGGCTGTGTTGACCAAGGTCAAGAATTCCTGCATCATCGGCCCCGAGAGTAGTAGCCTCAAGTCATCTCTTAGAACTTCGTAGAAACGATTGGTCTAACGCTCCTCATCCGCGATGGTGGAGCTAGCATACCGACCCAACTGAGTAAACTCGTGGAGATACTCATCCACGCTACTCTCTCCTTGTACCAACCTCTGGAACTCATTCTCCAAAGCTATACTCTGAGTCGATGGGAGGTACCTAGCCAAGAACAGTCTCGAGAACTCCTCCATCGAGACGGCTATAAGTTGCCTTCCTCTCAAGAGATGCAGCTCCAAACCCTCCCACCACAGCCTAGCATCTCCATCCAACAGGAACGTAGCTATAATGGTCATCTGCCACTCCTCCGTCTCCGTCGCTGTCAAGACTCTCTTCACACGGGAGAGCCAGTCTTCAGCTTGAGATGGGGTTCCCAACCCCGAGAATACCGGAGGATTAAAGCTCATGACATGTTTGAGCTGTCTCTTGGTCGCCCTCCTTGGAACCAACGGCTCCACTACTACCTCCTCCACTCTTCTCGGCTCAACCTCTGGAAGAGGTACCAGCTCCATCGCATGAGCGGGCTGCTGAATTTGCCTTGCAGGCTGCGCATTGATCATGGCAAACACTGCTTCGGCCACCAATCGTATGGTCTCAGCCGATGGAGGTGTTGTAGGAGCATCATTTGGTGCACTAGTAGCCTCAGAAACTCGGCGTTCCGACGGCCCAGCACCGCTTCTGGTCACCTATAGTGGTACAAAACACCGTTAAGTGACCAAACAAAATTGCAAAACGCAATTATAGGAACACGCAGGTTCCTCAAACACGTGTATTTTCATTCCTAAGTGGACATTCATGAGTTATTTTGCTGTTATAACGATGACGCACACACATGTGCTCACCACTCCTTAAAAGAATTCATCCACGAATTCATTTTTAGCCTGACCGAAACCAGTAGTTTGATACCAAATTGTAACACCCCCTATCCTTCGCATAGTATATAACAGTAGGTCCGGTCGTGGCCCGACTCCATATACCACAGACAGACCAGGTGGTTACTCAATGGAAACCATCCAACCAATCCAACGTCCTACACAGAGTCATTCTAGCAGAAGCATGAATGTCCACTAGCATGAATGTCCACTAATACGCAAAAAGAAATGAAGTACAAATACACAAGTACTGGCCTTATGGCCTTACAATTGTTTTTCTTAAATTACATGTCTTTCAAACCTCGGCACGCAGGTCGGCTCAGCAACTTGGGCTTTAGCCCGCTATTTACCACTCCGCTCCGCAGCACCTGCAAGCAAATCCACCGCAACGGTGGCAAACCAAAGCAATGGTCAGCAAAGCTGACCAAATTATAACGATCCCGCCCCAATTCGGGGCGGCGATGCTCCTTCCCTGCACTTTATTAGCATAACCAAGCAGTGTATAAATACATTGCATCACAGGTGTTGGTACGCACGGCCACACGCCGCGTGCTCTCAGGGCACATTCTCGGTGATCACGGTCTAAGTCTGCCGACTCACCACCGTCCCCTGGATGACAATCTCTCGTGAGCAATTGGTCTTTCTGTCGACTGCCTAAGACCCTCCATCTATGCCAATGGTAAGTGACAAGTAACTTTAGGTCTCTTTAACCGAACTACATAGAGCGGGTACGGTTCCGCCTGACCCGTTGCTCACACCGCAACGTTAATTTAAAAACATATACGCGGGTCAAACTTTACCGAGTCCCAAATCGTTTATAATAATCACATAACCCAGTTATGTTCAAGTTGGCTCCCAGACCCACATGATGGCAGAACCACGCATCTGCTCAGGTTTCCGGGTGCACCTTGGAGTTAATCCCCAAGGCTCCCTGTTGCAATCTACCTCGTAGAAAACCCGAAAAACAAATATTCGCACGGAGTCTTCTCCGGCCACTTATGCAATGCAACATCACCGATCCAGACCAACTTGTCCGGGTAGGCTTCACACATCATGCCTATATCCGTTCTCGATTACGGACTCTACATGTACACAACGCGGACTATTCATGTCTACCCGAAGGAACGCCTCAAACTCACCGCAAACATGCGAGAGAGGGCTTCCGTATGCAAAAGAAGGAGAGATTCACATGCTCAAGTAGAGAATCGTTACCCTAGCTTTCTTCCTTGGCGCCTTGGAAAATTAAGCAGATGAAAAGCACTGCACTCTCCTTGCCTCCATAGATCTGAAGTTGGTTCGTGATTTGGAGCTTCGAAGCTCCGCCGGTGACCGGATCTAGGCTTCTTCTTCCTCCTTTGCTCTCC
Organism: Platanthera guangdongensis; assembly: GCA_039583875.1. Classification (NCBI taxonomy): domain Eukaryota; kingdom Viridiplantae; phylum Streptophyta; class Magnoliopsida; order Asparagales; family Orchidaceae; genus Platanthera; species Platanthera guangdongensis. The sequence goes on from CM077164.1 coordinate 129,592,499, forward strand.
CCTCTCTCTAAACTTTGCAAGAGAACCACTCAAGTGAAATGAGGGTTTCAAAGACCCAATCCCGGGTATATCCCAGTAGGAACAACCCCCAACCGTCAGATCCCAAAATAAGGAAACGAACAGCTACGATCCGCAGCTGAAAAGTAAAACCTGAGCCGAACATGGCCTGCGACAAGCCCGTGTCCAGGGCCGTGTCCCTCATTCGCCGTCAAAATCGACGCGTCTTGAAAAACGCATGGGCATCCGACACGCCCGTGTTCGAGCTGACACGCCCGTGTCAGCTAGTACACGCCCGTGTTCTCGGACGTGTTCTCCCATCAACACAGGACCAACACCAACCCGAGACTCACACGGGTCTTAGACACGCCCGTGTCCTATTTGACACGCTCGTGTCAAACCCGAACACGCCTGGGCTCCGGGACGTGTTCACTGTCTCGACACATCGTCGAGCACAGTTTGTCGACCACATGATACGGCCTTCGACATGCCCGTGTCCTAGGCCGTGCTCCCAGTCTCAACACATCGTCGAGCGAAAATGTCGACTTCCCGGGCCGATCGTCGGCACGAGCTCAACACGCCCTAAGAAATTCCCGTGTCTCAGGCCGTGTTCGCTGCTCAACGATCGTCGACTCCAAAATTCGTCGACCTCATGGCCAAATCGTTGACTTGGGCCTGACACGCCCTGGGACACGCCCGTGTCCCAGGCCGTGTGCCCCCTGCAAAATTCCAAATTTGGCTCAAAACACGTCCCATCGCTATTTTGAGTTTTGGGGCATTACATGAAGATCCTGCGGGATCTGAGGTGTAAGCTCTTAGGAGCAGTTTGGAGAAGTAGTGCCGAGTCCGACATATAAGCTTGGATAGGTGGAGAGGGAAAGTGAATGTACCAAATTGGGGAACCGCTATAAATTCTGTTGTTTGCTGTATTTGCTTGTTTTTCTCTTTGATTGCAGAACTGAAGGACAAGCTCTTGTTATCATAAATTGAAAATAGTAAACGATATATTAAAAGCTCAAATACCTATTCACCCCCTCCCCCTCTAGGTGATTAGCTAACCTAAAGTTATTAAACTTTCAAGTGGTATCAGAGGGTGGTTCCTCAAAAAGTATTTAACAATCTGAGTATACCTCCAAGGTTAGCTAAAAGGTTTACACTCGTAGGTTCAAAAGAGAACCATAAGGAATGGAGCTTCAAGTCTGCAATAAGGAGAACTTTAAGACTTGGAAAGAAAGAGTCAAGCAAATCATGAAAGACTCTAATCCTAGGGAACTTGCAACAGTTCAAGAAGGACCCTTCATCCCTATGAAGGTCTCAACTTCAGATGCAAGCATCCAGACTCCAAAGAGTTATGCAGAGATGTCTGAAGAAGAAATCAACCTTGCATCTCTGGATAAGAGGGCACATCACATCATGGTGAGTGTCATGGATGACTCAACCCTCATGAGAGTGGTCCACTACAAGTCAGCCAAAGAGATGTGTGATTCTCTCACTAACTATATGGAAGGGACTGGGAAAGTCAATCTTTCCTACAGTGGCTCAGGGTCTAAAGATGAGAAGAAGAAGAAAAAGACCTTTGTGACCAAGAAGGAGAGAAGCTGGACAGATTCTTCATCCTCTGATTGTGAAGATAAAGAGGAAGAAGCCTACTTATGGCTGATATCAGTTGCTGCAGATCCAGAAGAAGTGGACTATCATACTGTCAGGATAGGAATCAGGGCCCTTCTGTCACTCACAGACAGTGACAATGAGGAGGATGAAGGAATCTATGGATGCCATGGGTTGATGGCAATGTCTGTAAAAGAGAGAAGTTAGGAAGAATCAGAATCAATCAAGGTACAATCTCTCTCAAATTTTGCATCTTTCTCTGACTTTGAATCCAGTCCAGATACTGGTATATCTTCATCCTGTGATGGAGATTTCTATGAATCTGTGACTGATGTCAATCAATTGATTGACAAATTTGGACTACTCCTAATTGCTCTAAAGGAGAGAAGATTACTTGCCAAGAGGCAAGCCAAGGAATTATAGGTCCTAAGGCCTTAAAAAACTCTTTATAACAATAAATCTGTTGAGTTTTATAAGAAAAGTCTTGAGATGTCTGAGCTCAAGAAAAATCTTGAGTGTCAGACCATGCTTCTAGAAGAAAATAAGAAGCACATCAGATATCTGGAACAAAAGTTCTCAGAGATGTTGGGGATTGTGATTAACCCTTCTCAATTACAGGGTTAGTTCCTTAAAGCTACAACTTTCCAAGTCCCTACAAAGCTGTGTATTGACCACATCTATCACCAATTCAAATCTGATTGACCTAATAAGAGGACAGTGTTTCAGAAGGCAAATACACCTTCTAAAACTATCAAGTTTGCACCACTCCTGAAGGATCAATCAAATGTGTGCTCCACTAGTGGGGTGAAGGCACATGATCTAAGAAAGAGTGACACTATCCACTATAACCACAAAGTTCAGGAAAAGATCTTTAGAATTGGATCCAAGTATCCTTTATCTAAGGAAATGAGAATGTCCACTAGATGGCAGACTCCAAAAATACATCAGACTCAGTTTGGATCAGTTGTATTTAGTTCCTCAGCACCTTCACTCAGGAAGAAGGGGGCATCATCATGTAATGCTCATCCAGCAAAGCCTGATGTTGCTCACATCTCTTATGCATAGCAGTTCTGTACTGTCCTAAAGAGAAGATAGAACATTCACAAATGTTGGTGCTATGGAAAAGTGGGTCACTTTACTATTGATTGTTGGCATAACCTGAATGTGACTAGTGAACAGAAAGGTGCCCAGCCCAAGCAGAGATTTGGGTAGAAATTTTATGATGCTAATAAGAACATAGGACCCAATTATTATTGGGTGCCTAAGGGAAAATGAACTCTGTTTTGCAGGTTAGTCGAAGTATCTGTACACTTAAGACTTGGTATTTGGACAATGGGTGTTCTAGGGAAATGACTGGGATAGGATAGTTACTTTTGGAACATGCTCCAGAAAAAGTAACATGTTAGGGTTAAGGCTGTCAAGTATGTAATCCTCAAAAGCAAGAGGAAGCAAGCCTTAAGGTATGTCTCTCTCTCTCTCATATATAGATATTAAGTTAACCGTTTGTTAAGTTAAGTTAATTGTTCTCTAGATGAATCCAATCTAGCACATCAAATTGAAAAACAGTGATTCAATTATTCACACTATTATTTATTTTGGCATTACTCAAAAAAAAATTTAAAGAACTCATTAAGCAAGCTTTAGAGAAGAACAAGCCAAATTGGGTGACAATAGAACTGGCCCTGGTTTCAAACCAATCAGTAAGGGACATAATAAAAGCTCTAAGTGTCATGTATCATAACAAGAATGATTGAGTAAGTTGTAAGGTCTAATGCGCTTAATTTAATAGTCAAATGATATATTTAATTAAATTAATTAAATCTTTTCATTACATATATAAAGACGACAAGAAATGAAAAGCCACATCGATCTCTAAAAGTCGTAACCCCAGCCGTCGAGACTGAAACCGTCTCAACGTCTTGCCTCTTTTTTTCAATGGCACCAAATGTCGTCAAAGAGCTTCAGGATGGATACGAAATATTGAGGGATGGATTCAATCATGTCTCTCCTGAGATTAAAGTCGTGTTAAGGATGATTGACGTCGCTGGCTTAGAATACACTCTTTCCGAACCCTCCACCATTCTTAGAAATGAGGTTGGGGAATTCTTCTCAAACGTTAAGATGCCCCCATCTCAAAACTCTCTCAGGTCTAAGATTGAAGACATCAAAATCAAGGTGAACCCTAAGAGGTTAGGAAAGGCACTTCATATCCCCTCCGTCAACCTTAGAAAGGAAGAAGAGCTCGCGGACACGGACAAAGAAAGTGCTCTCTTATGGTGTTGAGGTCTCTAAAAAGGAAATTCTTCAATCAAAGAGGAAAATTGGTAGCAGACATTGTAGGGAAAGCCCTCATCTACAAACATGGATCACATGACACCATCTCCAGATTCATGTTTGCAGTCATGACCATAATTATACTAAATAGAAAGACCTCATGGACCTCTCTCATCTATCAGAGAATAGTAGACTACATATCCTCTCCAAATAAGGGCAGAATCATTTCCTTGTACCTAGTGAACACCTATCCTGACTCTTTCACATAGGAACAGGGGATGAAGATTCACTACCTGAAAAGAATGGACATAAAAACCTTGGATAGATTTTCTAGAGTCCTACACATGAGCCACCGTACAGGAATAAAGTAATCCTCCAAGGGTATAAGGTAGAAACCACTGAGGAAGAAAGAAATTGCAGCCCTGAACCAGTACTTGGTTCATCCTCTCCAACTGATGTTGGTCTGCAGGTTGACCTATCCCTCAGTCAATCCTCTGCCAACATTCAACTTTAGGATGCTGCTATGCATATTGATAAAATCCATGTCTGCTCTAGGTCAGGAGAAATCTCTAAGAATGCTGCTGAAGAAGGTAATGTTGAAAAGGATGGGGCAAACATGAATATTACTGATGAAGCTGCAGCAGTTGATGATATGCCTGCTACAGAAGATAGCCGGGAAACTCTTGAGACATTAGACACTTATCTAGATAATTCCAGCTTAGAGAAAAATGCTTAGTCTGAGGGGGAGCATGATCAGATGGAGTTGACAGACTTGGATCAAGTTGTCAATAAGATAGTTAAGTCTGCATCCACTACAGGTAAAACTCATTCCCTCTTAATTAATAATGTTAAAATAGTTTTAGCTAAGAAAATGTTCTCTTCTATAGGTGTTGTAGTTGAGGGGGAGACTTCTTAGATCCCTGCTCATGATGTTATACCTCCGTCTATGGGCCATACTTCATCTACTCTCATCTCCAATGAAATTGTTTAAACCAAATTAAAGTACTCTTGGATAATTAGACCACAACACTCAAGGAGTATGTTGATCAATCTATTGCCAGTCTGAGGGATGAAATGTCAGCTAAAGTAAATGAAACTAAAGAAGAAATTTCACACATGAACAAACAGGTCACCACCTTGTTTGATAAGGCTAGAACTGCAGGACTCAAGCTGACCACCCTGATGGAATCTTTGGAGACAAGTCAAAAACTCACTACAACTGACATAGGATATGTAAAGAATTATGTGAGTACCACTGATGAGGTGATCAGGGGAGCAGCATACCATGTCAATCTGCATGTCACTCAGGTAGCTCTCCACTCCATGGAATGGCAATTCTCTTAAGGAATGAGTTTCTTGCTGACAATGAAAGAATACACACATCTATATCAAGAATGAATGAAGCCAACACCTCATTCCTGCAAAGGACAATATCTGAAGAAGGCAGAAAGGGGGAGAGCAGCCATGCTAAGGCAGCAAAACGCATTGAATATCAAGCCTCCATGTAATTCAAGTCACCAGGGTGGCACTACACCTACCCCTCCTGGATAGAAAGAGGCCAGAGGACCTAGAATTCCTTGCACAAGCCAGAATTTCATAGGATGCACAGCTTGCTGCCAGAAGAAAGAGGGAAGGAACTCAAATGGATGACAATTTCATGGCCAAGAGGAGAGCTGAGAATAGAGAAGACTCAGATTATGAATAGCTAAGTGAGGCCTCTGAATCAATCATTATCAATGTGTGGGTAAGCCATGGACAAATCTTGAAGAACATTAACAACATATATTCATCTGAGGAATGGATAAAGCGTCTAGAGAGAAATTCCCTAAGGGAAAGTATATTCAAGGAGAATCTGGTAAGGAAGAGCAACCCCAAGAAGATTCCTCCCAAATATATTACAAAGCCATTCCTTTACTTCAAGAGATAGATGAACAAAGCTGAAAACTTGAAGAAGACTGCTGGAACCAAGGATTCTTGTGAAAGTTCTTCAAATAATAACTGATAAAAGACTGCAAGACATAAGCTTATTCAAACTTATTGTCTGATCTATGTCTTGCAATGATTGTCAACAATGTAAAAGTTTCAAATCCTTATCAATGAAATCAACATGTGTTTATCCTGATTATTTTAACATGATAAATGTATATCTGTATTAGATAAACATAATGTTCTTTAATGAATATCCCGTTATCTCAAGTTTGATGTGTTGATTGGCAAAGATAATGATTAGGTTCATCTTGATCATAGTGTTTACTTTGTAAATGATTACCAAAGTTCTTGTTGTTAATCATACCTTCATGTCAATGATTGTTAATTCACTTGTACCATTAGTTTACCAATCATAGTGTTAAGCCATCTCATCTAGGAGGAGTTACCCTGTACTGGGATGGCTATTTGTCACGATAATCTATCATTAGAGCTATCATTTTAATTTTTCTATGTTGATGCACCTTAGCATGGATGTGTGTTCTGCCCTCTTCAAATATGGGGAGATTGTTGGGAATTGTGCCCTACAATGTTCCTCCGAATTTGAAGTTGCATCACCATTCATGCTAAGGGGCATTATGTATTTAATGCGTGCTTTAGTTCATGAATGCACGTAGTCCATGATTAGACAAGTGAGGAAAAATGAGTTGGGCAGTAAACTTAAATTTCGTCGAACTCGGCTCAGAGTTCGTCGAAATGAGCTTGTTGATCGTCGAGCTCAACTTAGTATATGCTTAAGAATTCAGGATACAAAATTCGTCGAACTTAGCTAGAAGTTCGTCGAGCTTAGGTTATAGTTTGTCGAGCTCAGTTTGCAGTTCGTCGAACTCGGCTCCAATCTTGTCAAGATAAAGCCAGAAAATCTATCTAAGGTATAAGCGCTGAGTCCGCTGAGAAGAAGGCGTTGAGACCGTTGAGATCGTTGAGACAACTGAGACAACTGAGAAGTTGGTATTGACACAGTTGAGACAGCTGAGAAGATGGCGTTGAGATAGCTTAAACAACAGAGACAAAGTTAGCTGGAAACTTTCTAAGTCCAGAAGCGTTGAGTGAATCAAGTTCACTCAATGCTTCTAAATAAAGCAGGAAGCACTGAGATAGTCAAGAGGTAAACAGCTGAGAACAAAATTAGCTGGAAGTTTTCTAAGTCAAGACGCGTTGAGTGAACCAGGTTCACTCAATGCTTCTAATAAAAATAAAAGCACCGAAACAAAGAATTGTCTCAGCTGATAAATGAAAAACCGCTGAGACCGCTGAGACAAATCCGCTGAGACAGTTAAAGTGCAAAAACCACTGAAACAGCAGATAATAGAAAAGCGCTGAGACAAAGGCTTGTCTCAGCAAATAATGGAAAACCGCTGAGACTGCTGAAACCTCTGAGACAAAGCCAGGAAATTTTCTAAGTCCAGAAGCGCTGAGAGCCAAGGCTGATGGCGTTGAATGTCTCAACATCACTCAACGCTTGATGGGATTCAAAAAAAATTTCGAAGTTCAGATGTTGATGACCACTGCTGACATCATCAAAGTCAAAGCTGCAGGAAGCCGTTGTGGGAAAGCTGCTACATCGCCTAAAGATGTTTTGTCCCTTTCTGATGGAGTTGGCGCTCATCAATCCTTATTGGGCCCACATACTATGATGTCGTTAATTCAAATCAACGCATATAAATGGGAAATAGTGAAGGATTAATGTTAATATCTCCAAGAAATAGAAAGAGAAATAGATAGAGGCGGCTGGACATTTACTTCCGATCAAGGTTGAAAGCTGAATTCCAGCCAAGATAGCCTGCAGGAAAGAGAGGATAGCTGATGCTCTTCAAGCTCCGTAAGGGTGTTCTCTACTGAATAGATTATCTGATTCATCTCTCAGCAAAGTGGAAGCTGCTCATCAGTGCAGTAGTAATAAGTGATAGGCGTAGAAGAAGGCTGATTCCTTCTATAGCAGGTGAGCTGGACTGAAATATGCTCTGTCCAGCAAAGTTGACTCAGAGAAATTACTTTGGGTCAGTTATTTTATTTTCTTCAACTCCTTATTCATTTCCTGTAGGATTCAGGTTTCCTGAATCTGAGTATAGGGCACTTTGGGCCTGAGCTGTTGGTGACAAATTTATCACTGAGGTAGGTGCTTGGAGGGGCACTGAGGTAAGATCCAAGTGAGGATCTGAGCTATAGGACTTAAGTGCCTGAGGTAGGAGAGTGCTGCTCTCTGAGTGTAAGGCCTTTGTGCCTAAGGTAGGTGACAAGCTTGTCACTGAGCTGTAGGTGTCTAGAGGGGCACTGAGGTAGGTACCAGGAGGGGTACTGAGCTATAGGAGTGCTGCAGCACTCTGAGAGTAGGGCCTTGTGCCTGAAGTTGTAGGGCTAAAAAGCCTGAGCTGTAGACCTTAGAGATAAGGCTGAGGTTGGTGGCTTGCGGGTCACTGAGTGTAGGAGCACTATAGTGCTCTAAGGTAGGATCGTTTGGGATCTGAGGTAGGGCTGTCCTCCCAGCCTAAGTGTAGGGCTTAACAGCCTGAGGTAGGTGGTCTGCTGACCACTAAGTGTAGGCCCTTGTGGCTGAAAGTGAGTCTTGGAGGAGACTAGAAGATCCTGCAGTATCTGATGTGTAAGCTCTTAGGAGCAGTTTAGAGAAGTAGTGTCGAGTCCAATAAATAAGCTTGGATAGGTGGAGAGGGAAAGTGGATGTACCCAATTGGGGAACCACTATAAATTCTATTATTTGTTGTATTTGCTTGTTTTTCTCTTTGATTGCAGGACTTAAGGATAAGCTCTAGTTAGCATAAATTAAAAACATCAAAAGATATATTAAAAGCTCAAATACCTATTCAACCCCCCCCCCCCACCCTCTAGGCGATTAGCTAACCTAGAGTTAAATAACTTTCAGAAATGTCGTTCCACGAAATGGCGTTACACGACCCGTATGCGAGACCCTTCCCTCCCTGTTATGGCGAGAGCCTTCCGGCCCAATTTCTTATTTTTCCTAATTTTAGGCCCAAAGCTAGCCCAATCCAGGTCCTTGGGGGGTCTTGGTCCCACCCAGCAAATATGGTGTTGTACACATTCCCCGCTCTTTTCGAGCAAGTACTGTGCTCGGAAAGATACGTCCAACCCCCAATATTCGGTGGGTACTTTGCTGACCTGGCAGGGAATCTTTCTGTTGACCACACTTTTGCCTTATAAATACACCACTAAGTTTGTCTCCCAGGCCATCCCTGTCATCATTACTCTCTACTTGAGCCTCTGCAAAGCCACAAAAATGCGTACCAAAAATGTTAGAAAATAGCTCTCGAAAGAACATTAGGCATGCCTCACCGCGACGCAGGAGCGGGCTCGCGCCAACTACTCCAATGTTGCCCCTTGGCTGATGGGCAGGAGGCCAGTCGACGAGAAGCCAGTGAGAGAGAGGTCACCTAGTGAGAAGCCAGTCGGCGAGTGCTCCCACCCAAAGAAAAAAATAAGGCCAAGTCAGTCAGGTGAGCCATTTCAAAGGAGAACCAAGCCTCGCCTACATAAACTCCTAACAGTGATGAGATCCCTTTTTCTCTATCGGAGGTAGTTTTCTCGCCTTTCACCTTACCCATTAGTGCGAACTGTTAAAGAGTTGGAACTTGGTCGCGTACTGAAGTACCGCTCTTCTCGCAGTGGATGGTGCCAAAAGATGTTGTCGACTTTCTACTGCCGAAGACATAGGGGACCCGCCTTCATAATAAGGATCTACCATCAGTTTCGAGGGATGCACCGCCAGCCTCAGGGGCTGCCATGCCCAATACCCCTTCTGATCGCATCGATCTGGTTCCCGATCTCGCCATCCCTGCCGGAGGAGTTGTAAACGAGCCATCTGCTCCTGTGACGGGATCCCAATACTCGGCGAGAGAGGGCGTCTATGTTCCCCCCTGGGCGATACCGAGACCCTGGAGTGTAGGACATTTCATCCAGGCCGGGGCAAGCCGCTCCATTTGCTCTTTGGAAAAAGTCTAGAGGGCTAGCCCGACCCTTCTCGCCAATAATCGGTGCAGGGTATCCATCACTCTTCAGGTATGCGAGAGCCTCCCAACTTTTCTTTCGCTCCCCTCCCATTTTGAACAAAATCTTTCCTCCAGATACGAAGGAGTAGGAGTCGGAAGAGGAAGGATATGACGATGAAGAAGAAGAAGACGGGAAGAATAGCCCCTCCCCTCCACTAGCAAGATGGAGGACGTTCTCGAGGATTCTGGAAGCAGAAAGGTGCAGAGGCAGAGGATTGCAGCAATCATGTTGAAACTAGCGCGGCAAGAGCGGACCAACTCCACAGCGGTGAAGAGAATCCACGAGATGATGGAGTGGCGGCTGGCGATCGTCGAGCGGGACTCTTCCTACCTCTTTGGCGGGGCGGAATCCCAGGACATTCTTTCCACTGAAACCTCCCCTAGAAGATACATCGCACGAGTTCGAGATCAGCTCCGCCTGGTCAACTAGGGGCTGACTACTCTGACGGCCTTATTCGACTCGCGAGTCCCTCCAAGGTCTGTGTTTGATCCCTAGTAATATTTGGGCTAGGTTCACTAAATTAGGATCATATGACCAACAATATATATCCAGGGTCATAGTTGTGTCCTAGAGTCTAGGGCAAGTCCTTAGAGTCAACATCACATGGACCAGCTATCAATAAGATTGCCAGAGACTCAAGACTTAGAAGATTTCAAGACTCTGTAAAGTGAGTTCGATGTTCATCGAACTCAGGTCGACGATTGTCGTGCTCAGCTCGACGATCTCAGAGAAAATTCTCTGAGCTGAGCTCGACGAACTTTATTCTTTGGTCGACGAATCTTCGGACTACTACAGCATTCTGTCAAGACTATGTTCTCTAGTCTCAGGTTGACAAACTTAGTTCTCTGCCCGACTAATTCTGAATTATTTACTTCAACAAATTAGAACAAGAAGACTTGTGTTGACACTCAGAGTATATGTCAACACCAACTGAGTTGACACTAGAAGAACTTGTGTCGACAAACAAATCATCAGTCGACACTCAGAATATATGTCGACACCAACTGAGTCGACACTCAGAGTATATGTCGACACCACCTGTATCGACCCCAGGGATAATAGTGTCGACACACAGATCATTAGTCGACACTTTGAAAATTTTGTGTCGACACCACACAGAATACTTGTGTCGACACACAGGATATCAGTCAACACCACCTGTGTCGACACCAGGAGTAATTATGTTGACACACAGAATATTTAACAACTCCAGAAACTCAGCTCGACGAAATCAAATCTTAGGTCGACAAATTCTGGAGACCTTAACTTTCATTTCAGATACAACTATGAATACTCTAAGTCCAGAATAGTTGCTGAACTCCAGTCGACGAACACAGTTATTAGCTCGACGAATTCTGTCATCAGTTGGATGATTCTATACTTAGCATTTATTCCTTCTGTCCTTAGTCTATGGCAATAATTTCTGAATGATTAATGGTAAAATATTCTCTGAATATTATCGTTGGTCAGTACATTAATCACGGCTTTCATCAGAATTATTGTTTTTCATTTTTTTCAAGGGACAGTTGGGGAAAGAATTCAATGCAGTTTATTTTCAAGGACCGCCAACTTTGATTGTCGTAGAAGGATTCAAATTTCGAAAGGAAATTACCCCCGGAAATATAAAAGAGATTTTTCTCTCTTTCCTGATAGACAGATAGAAAGAAAGAAAGAAAGAAAGCAAGCAAGAACAATCAGAGTACCAGAGTAATTGTAGATACAACATACACAGACACAGGGATTTTCAATGAGTCTGTCTTCAACAGCTTCTCTACTCCTTTCACAAAAGCTCTGATACAAAAAGAAGATCTGCTCTCAGAAGAAGAAGAACAATCATACAAAATCAAGAGTCTTCTTACCTCAACACTCCAGTACTTCTAAGGACAACAAAAATCAAATCTGTCAAGAAGATCCTGCAGATAAAGGCTAAAAGCTTGAAGGCCTCTCACCCTGCAGCATGGCTTCCATATTTCCCTGAACCATTCAATATCTCAGGGGAGCCATATGATACCATCAATAATCCACAAGTCTTCTCTCTAATTGCTGACAGAGAAGACATAATAAACTCTCTCACCCCCACTGTGTAAAGGGTTGTCATCTCCCTTCAAAAGTGATTCCTGGTTACAAGTCACCTGATCAAAAGACTTGGGGATTTGGTTTTTGAGCACCTGATAAAAAGCTCATTGGTGTCAGGCACCTTATCAAAAACCTGAGTGGATTCCTACCAGGGTGGTGGAAGAGTGGATATACCCAGGTTGGGGAACAAATATAAATTTGTTGTGTCGTCTGGTTGCCCTCTTTCTTTTGTTTTCGTGCTGTGGCTGTGGTAGTTAGTTTCTGTGCTTTTATCTTTTGATTTATTTACTACTGCACTTAGACCAATCTGCATTATCCAGCAGAGAATTTTATAAAACTCTGAATACTCTATTCACCCCCTTTAGAGTATTTATGATCTAACTGCTCACTTTCAATTGGTATCAGAGCCGGTTCCTTTGGTTGTACAAGCTAAGCCTTGAACCAAAGATCCTTTGTTAGATCTAAATTTTACTTTTATTTCCATATTAAAATTTATATACACAGCTATGGCACAAAACAAGGATTATGCAAGCACCAGACCTCTAGTTTGCAACCTAAGCAGGTTTACCATCTAGAAGGCAATAATTAAATTATACATGAATTCTATTGATGAGGATATATACAACTATATTTTGACAGGTCCCCCTCAAGCCTCAACTTCTGCAACATCTACAAGCACTATTACAGTTCCACCAGCTGAGTGGACTGAAGCCCAGAAGAAGGCAAAGATAGCTGATGTCAAGGCTATAAACATACTGGCACAGACTTTGTCAGATGATATTTTTAGAAGGTGGCTGAATGCACCTCAGCCAAAGCCATCTAGGATTCACTAAATCAGATGGTGGCTGGTTCAGCTGATGAGAGAAAGGATAGGAGATCCAACCTCATATCCTTATATAAGAATTTCAAGAAAGAAGAAGCTGAATCAGTAGTTGATATGTATAACAGGTTAAGCTCAATCATCAATGAGCTAAAAACCTTGGACAAGGACATCACACTCACAGAGGTGAATGACAATGTCCTGATGTACTTCCGATGCTCATGGGATTCAAGGATCTGGCCCATCAAGGAGTCTAGAAGCCTAAATAAGATATCTACAAAATCTCTATTGGGCAAGTTAAAGTCTTATGAACAACTGATCAAGTCCAGTGAGGCAGCAGATCAAAGGACACCTCCAGCAGCCAGAAAAGAGCAAAGTATAGCTTTCAAGGCTGTTGAGGAGACAGAGACATCAACATCAAATGAAGAGCTCATGAGTCTATTTGCCAGAAGGTTCTACAAGATAGCAAGAAAGGACTTCAGAAGAAAGTAATCTAGGCAAGATGACAAACCCAGGTATGATAAAACACCAACTAAAGAAGTGGTGTGTTTTGGGTGCAGGAAACCTGGGCACTTCCTCTCTGATTGTCCAGAGAACCAGAAGAAAGAGAAGAGAAGAGAGAAAGACACCAGGAAATAGCACACCAGTAAACCTTCTTCCAGCAAATACAAGAGGAAGGAAAAAGCTTTTATGGCTAAAACCTGGAGTGAAACTGAAGATGAATCAACATCTTCCAGCTCCAGTGAAGATGAGGAAGAAGCAAGAGCTAAGGAGGTTTGCCTCATAGCAATTGATGCTTCCATGAGTAATTCAGAAGAAGAGGATTCAGATAATGAAAAAGCTTCAGATTCAGAAGCTGATAAGGTACTATCTTCTTTTGATTACACTTCAGAGTCTTTTAAAATTGAATTTAATTCAATGTGTATAGACTTAATAAATTCAGAGAAAGATATTAAAATCCTTAGGGGAAAATAAGGAAATTAAGAAAACATTAACTCTGAAAATAATAGGTTAAAAGATGAATTATGCTGAGCTAATGAGCAAATAACATTGTTAAAAACTGAGATTTGTGAGGCTAAATAACTTGAGGAAACTGTCAATAGAAGAAGCCTCAAGCTGATGGACATCACAAGCACTATGAATGCCAGACTTAATGGCAAGCTAGGCTTGGGTGCTTAATCAGGTTTGCCCCCCATTCTTAAGAAGAACATCTTAACAACCCCTATAAAATTTGTCACTGCTAAGGGAAAAGAAAAAGTAATCAATAAACAAACAACAAAAAATGCTTCTAAATCAATAGGTCAGAAAACCAACAACCAGAGAACCATAAGTAACAAGGTTCAGCAGAATTCTTCGAACTTAGATCGACGAAATCTAGTCAGTTCGTCGAACCCAGATCGACGAACTCTGAACGCAAATTATAGGATTTAGACAACTAGCGTCAGCTACGAGTTCGCACCCCAATCAACCGCTACGCTACGTTTCCTGAAAGATAAACCTCGTTTCAATTCAAAATGGGCATTTTAGGCCTCGAAGTCGCTCGGCGAGTCCTGCCACAGGAAGTGGCATACATCATAAGGGGTCAACTGCCTCAGCTCAGAGCTATTCAATAAAGTGCTTCTTTAGGAGTTAAACTTCCATTCGTCCATATTTCCCCTGTACCTATAATAGCAGGGAATTAGGCAGAAGTTCGGAAGGCAGTAACCCAAGCCTTTTAGTAAGATTCAACCTTTGATTGAAAGATAGCCATGCCCTGGGAATCAACACCTAGTTCTATCGTACGTAGGTAGCTCGGGACTACCCCCTCATCGGCAATAAGAGGATTAAGTTCCTGTCCGGATAAGTCTATGATGTCGTGAGTGGCCTCCCGCTGATGCCTTATGCTGCTGGTTCATCCCGGTGAACAGATCAATGATCTTATGATTGATACCTACTTCAGTGAAGACTACTCTAGAATCTTGGATTCTTTTGAGTACAAAGGTCAGTTATTCATCTAACAGCGATCGACGAATTCTGTATGGTTCGTCGAGCAGAGGTCGACGAACAAGAGCCACAGAAAATGAATATATTCATTCTCTGGGCAGAGATCGACGATCTCAAACCTATTCGTCGAACTCTGGTCGACGAACTCATAGAAATTCGTCGTACCCAGAAAGACTTAACCAAAACTTTAATTATAACAGAAACTTAAATAATTCCAGGAAAGCTTTTAATCCACTAGCTTATTGGGTTATACCACCTAGGAGATATCACCCTCTCAGATATAAATCTCAACCTGAATTTTCTATAATTTCTAGCTTTTCATACCAGGAAAACAAAGGACCCAAGGTAACATGCGTCAAGAACATTTAACTGTTTTCATTACAGGTGAAGAGCTGTTCAAGTGTGAATCAGCCCTGGTACTTGGACTGTGGTTGCTCCAAACATATGACAGGAAGTAAGGACATTCTATTCAACTACAAGTCCAAGCTGGGGCCAAAGGTCATCTTTGGTGACTCCAAATGTGGACATTCAGAAGGTTTTGGAGAAGTTAAGATTGGTGCTGTCACATTCAAGAAAGTGACATATGTCAAAGGACTGAAGCATAACCTCATCACCATAAGTCAATTATGTGATGAAGGTTATCAGGTACATTTTAGTTCATCTTCATGTATTATCTCTAATAAAGAAAACCAAATATTTTTAATTGGGAATAGACAAGGCAATATATATTTAGTTGATTTTTTATCTGCCAATTATGATATCTGTTTACTTAATATAATTAGTAACCAGAATGACTTATGGCATAAAAGACTAGGTCATGTTAATATGAAAAACATTGCTAGGCTATCTGAAGACAACCTTGTTAGAGGTTTACCTTCTGGTCCCTACAAGAAGGAAGGCCTTTGTAGGGCTTGTCAATTAGGCAAGCAAACTAAATCTAGTTTCAAATCCATTAATAAAAGTGATTCACCTAGGATTCTGTATTTGCTACACATGGATCTATTTGGACTCATTGTTGTACAAAGCCTAGGAGGGAAATCCTACACCTTGGTTATTATAGATGACTTCTCTAGGTTCACTTGGGTATCCTTTCTTAGATCTAAGTCAGATACCTTCAAGGTTCTTACAAATTATCTCAGGACCATACAGATTGAGTTCTCTACTCATGTTGCATTGATTAGAAGTGATCATGGCACAGAGTTTAAGTCTCTTCTTATGCATGAGTTCTGTGAGAAGGAAGGTATCAGGCATTGCTTCTCAGCTCCTAGAAATCCTCAACAGAATGGGGTAGCTAAAATGAAAAATAGGACACTCATTGAAGCTGCAGGTACATTACTTCCAGATGCTTACATGCCACTATCCTTTTGGGTAGAGGCTGTGAACACTGCAAACTATGTCCTGAACAGAAGCCTGATACATAAGCTAAAGAATAGGACTCCCTATGAATTAATAAAAGGGAAGAAACTTGAAATAAATTATCTTAAAGTCTGTGATTGTATATGTTATATTCACACAAACAACAAAAGATATATTAGAAAGTTTGAGGCAAAGGCTGAAGAGAGAATTTTTCTAGGATATTCCCAAGTAAGCAAAGCCTATAGGGTTTATAACAAATCAACTTTAAAAATTGAGGAGTCTATCCATATTACTTTTGATGAAGCTAACATGTCTTGCAAGGAGAAAGAAATTTCTACCAGAAGCAACTTGTAGGTACATCACTTGTGTGAGAGTTTGGATGGACTAAACCTTACCCAAGAGGTTCCAACTCATCCTTCTCCACAAGTCATTGAAGCAACTGAAGATGAAGGCATTGAAGGGAGTGATATTCCCCCAACATCAAACATAATTCCACAGGAGGAATTAATTTCAAATGCTGTTGCAGAACCAACTCCACCAGCTGATCTTGTCACACTTAGGGATCACCCCAGATCTCTAGTTATTGGAGACATATCAGTAGGTGTACAGACAAGTCTTCAACTCAACCAAGATTTGATGCATGCCTATTTTCTCTCTCAGATTGAACCTCTATCCATCTATGATGCAGAGCAAGATCCCCACTGGATCATTGCAATGCAGGAGGAATTAAATCAGTTTGAGAGATGTAGAGTTTGGGATTTGGTTCCAAGGCCTCAAGACTACCGAGTCATTGGAACCAAATCAGGCTACAGAAACAAGCTAGATGCACAAGGAGTAATAGTGAGGAATAAAGCCAGCCTTATTGTACAAGGATATATGCAAGAAGAAGGAATATATTATGACCAAAGCTTTACACTTGTTGCAAGGTTGGAAGCAATTAGAATATTCCTTGCCTATGCAGCTTACAAGAAATTCAAGGTCTATCAAATGGATGTGAAAAGTGCATTCTTGAATGGAGTACTCAAGGAAGAGGTGTATGTTGAACAACCTCCAGGTTTTGTTTCTCCAACTCATCCCTCTTATGTTTACAAATTGCATAAAGCTCTCTATGTTCTAAATCAAGCTCCAAGAGCTTGGTATGAGACTCTAGTCAGCTTTTTGTTAGAGCATAAATTCATTATAGGCATTGTAGATAGAACACTTTTCACTAGACATCATAAGGATCAAATACTGTTAGTGCAAATATATGTGGATGGCATAATATTTGGGTCTACTGATTCAAAATTGTGCAAGAGATTCTCCGATCTCATGCGTTCTAAATTTGAAATGAGTAGCATGGGTGAGCTTTCCTACTTCCTTGGTCTCCAAGTGAAGCAGCTCCCTGATGGCATCTTCATCTCTCAAGCTAAGTATGCTAAAGAGCTTATCAAAAAGTTTGGGATGGCTGATGCCTCAGCAAAGAAGACCCATATGACAACAAATGCTGTAATTAATTCAGATGAACATGGGAAACCTGTGGATCAGAAACTATATAGGGCCATTGCTGGATCCTTGTTATACCTTACAGCAAGCAGACCTGATATTATGTTTGTCACATGGCTTTGTGCTAGGTTCCAGGTGAACCCAAAAGAATCTCACCATATTTTCCTAAAAAGAATTTTGAGATATATAAAGGGTTGTCCTAGTCTAGGTGTATGGTATCCCACAGAATCAGAATTTGAGTTAACTGGATACTCAGATGCTAATTTTGCTGGATGCAGGGTGGATAGAAAAACTACTTCAGGAACTTGTCAGTTCTTGTGTATGAGATTAGTATCCTAGTTTTGTAAGAAACAGTCATCTGTATCTACCTCAACTGCTGAGGCAGAATACATTGTAGAAGGTAGCTGTTGTTCCCAGATATTGTGGATACAAAATCAATTACTAGACTATGGTATCAACTTAAATAATTCAACTCTACTTTGTGATAACACAAGTGTTATAGCCATAGCACAGAATCTAGTCCATCATAGTAGGACAAAGCATATAGACATTAGGCATCATTTCATAAGAGAGTGTGTAAACAAAAACAAAATTAAGCTCGTCTATATCTACACTAATTTACAAAGGGCTGATATATTCACCAAACCTCTGGATGAGAGAAATCAACTCTTCTTTATAAATCAGCTGGAAATGATCAATGTACAGGACTTAGTTTAGTTTAAGTCTGCACTCGACGAATTTGCCAAAGTTCGTCAAACGGAGCTCGACGAACTATGGAAAGTTTGTGATATATTCGTCGAACGCAGGACGACGAACTCTCTGTGGGTGAAGTTGTTTTCGTCGAATAGAGATCGACGAATTCACTTCAGAAAACTTTCGTCCAACGGAGCTCGACGAACTGTCTTCAAATCTTCAGACAGAGCTCGACGAATTATTTGAATATTAATTATTTCGTCGATCTTAGGTCGAAGAATTTCTTAATTTTTGTGGAACAGAGTTTGTCGATTCATATTCTGGAAAACCTTATATCTAGCTTTTTCTTCGACCTCCGTCCCGCGCTATTCCCGCAGGTGCCCTAACCAGAATGAAGTTTGACATGGGCTTTGACGTCGACTTCGAATCCTTTCAACATCCAGATCCAATATTTCTGCATATACTGAAACTTCTCGAGGAACAGAAACTGAAAAATCTGATGTCAACAAGGATAAAATTGTCTGCAACTGAAATTAGAGAGTGGTTTATACATCTACATCAGAGGAGAACACTATGATCGGAACAATTGCGGGTAACTCTGTATCTTTATCTCCCACTGTACTTACTGAAATTTTTGGATTAATTAATGGAGAAGACCAATTAGACATTGATTCTAAAGAATATGATAAGATGTTATGTTTAATAGGATATACTGGAGATAATCCCAATAAGTTGTTAAAGAAACATCTATCTGCCGAATTTAAGTTCTTGACAGATATTATAGGAAAGGTTTTGCTGGGCAAGCATACTGCCCATGAATACATTACCAGACACCAGTTTTTGATTATGTGCATAGTGATTAATAAGAAGGAAGTGGATTGGGCTCAAATCATATTTGATTTGATAAAGAAAAAGAACAACAAGAAGGAAGTATGTTTTGGAAGGATCCTAGGGATCTTCCTTAAGGAGAAGGCTGATTAATCACTGGTCTCACCAACCATATTCATAAATGACAGTAAAAGGCTAACATGTGCCTTATTTGGCAGGTGGGAGAGGACCATTACCAAGCCATCTAAGGCTTCAAACTCTTCCACCCCAGCTTCTGAAAGCACCAGGGCTGTAAGAGTGACTACCCACCCTGATGAAGAGATCATTCCACCCTCATCATCTCTTCCAGCTATTCCACCTACAGTTCCACTAACAGTCCCAACCCTCTCTCCAACTCCACAACCACAACCACAACCTCTACTGCAACAACAACAATACTCTACTCCTGTTCCTACTCCACCTACATCTCCACAAATTGATCTTACAGAGATCCCATCTTCCACCCTTCAGGAAAACCAACCACCAACACCACCTGATTCCCCCCATACCACATATATTCCCTCAACACCACCTTCATCTCCTCTTCCAACTCACCTATCCTCCATTCCAACTTTTGATCTTCTGACTTCCCCCCTCAATTCTCCTCCTCCTCAGGATATCCACATGCCAGATGTCCCTCCTTCATCATCTCCAACATCAACCATCCCTCAAAATGTCTCCACCAAACATTCCACTGACCCATCTGCTACTCCACCTTTGGACCCCTCCACCCTATCTTCCATCATTGCTATTATCACACCCCTCATAAAATCAATCATAACAGATGCCATTATACCTCTTGCTACCTTTATATCTACTATATCTGCTCAACTTTCTGCCTTCACTGCTGCCCCCTCTTCATTCAGGGGCCTGGCTCCAGTATACACAGAAACCAGGCAGGGGGAGATGCTTAATGAAGAAGCTGCAGTAGCTCCAGCAGCAACAGCAGTTGAAGCACCAGCTCCAGTAACAGCAGAGGCAGAAGAACTAATAACATATGCAGATTTTATTCTTGATGATAGAGATTTAATTGATTTAATTCATTTCATTGAGACTGACATGGACCTTGATGAGTCAGTCCCTGAAGAGACAGTTGCTGGAAACATTCCTTCTGTTTCTGAATTCATAATTAATCCCACATTAAACTTAGTTGATTTATTGAAAAGTTTTGATACTGCCTTTCTGAATTATATTCCAGCAATACCTACTAAGCCATCCTTGGTTATTGTACCATATACCTCTCCAATCTCTCATAAAGTTGCTAAGCAACTTAAAGATAGTTTTGTTATTTCAAAGCCAGCAGTCATGCCATCTCCAGAAGAAGTTATTTCTGTTCCAACATTTGTAATATATGACACACCCATACCAAATCTGGATGATTTGATTTTGGCTGATATAGAAAAGAAAGTAAGGCATCTGCTGAAAGCACCGTCAGACCCAGTTCTCCAGTCTCTCCTATGGATTCTTCTACTGGTCCTGTTGAAGTTTCTGCTCAAGCTCCTGAAAAGCCAATCATTTCTGTTGAGTCTCTAAAATCACTCAATGACCTATATGATAACCCTCTGGGATCAGATAATGATAATGATGATGATGAGGATGAGGAAGATGATTCAGATGATGAACCTAAGAGAAAGCAAGTATCCAAGAAAAGAAAAGCCCCTCCTGCTCCTGCTCCTAAGCCTAATCCAAATAATGACATTCTTTATTATATCCTCCAAAAGATAAGTCCATACAAAGGGATGCTAGCCAGGATGTGGCTATCTAAAAACCAGCAGAAGGAAAGGAAGAAAAGCAGAAGGTACTCTACTCCACCAGTTCAGAAATATAGAAAAGATCCACCTCCTCCACCTCCTCCAGCTGCTGGTGCTTCAAGCACATCTTCTCAAAGATCTGCCCCACTTCAAACATATCAAAGACACCAAGGGATATTATATGAAAGCAGTCAGAACAGGCAGTATTCTTCAGGTAAGCAGCATCCACAGCAGCAACAACAACAACAACTAACTGAAAATCAACCAGCTGAAGGCTCTAAAAGACAATCTTCTCCTCCTGTTCCTTTTGAAGATCCTGAAATAGCTACTACTGCTAGAATGGCCAGGTTCCAGGAAATTGTAGGCCTTTCTATGATTAACAAAGCCAAAGCTGAAGGAAAGGATCCTTTTAAATATTCTACAATGTCAAAGTACAAGAAAGAGGAACTTAAAAGATTTGATACAACAAACAAGTTTTTCAATATTGATGACTACATGAAGTTGCACCCAGAAGCATTTGTCCCCAGAGCTACAGCTTTGAAGATTATAGGGGCTGCTGATATGACCATGACAAAAGTGTAAGCTTCAGATCTCAAAAGAGAGATTGTAATCACTAGGCCTGGAGAGAAGAGCAAGCAAGAAATGCCAAAGAAAAAGGAACAGAAGAAGTAAATTTTGAACTCTTTTGTTTTCTACAATTATCTATAACTGCTCTATATTCTGAACAAAGCTTATGTCTATATATATCTGCTACATATGTTATTGATCTCTGCCAGATATATGCTTTTTCTGCTTTGTTTACTTTTCAATTTTTATTTGAGTCTGTAAATAGTGACCTCACCCAAATAGGGGGAGATTGTTGGATCCCTAGTAAGATTTAGGCTAGGTTCACTAAATTAGTGTCATATGACCCATAATGTATAGCCAGGGTCATAGTTGTTTCATAGAGTCTAGGCCAAGTCCTTAGAATCAACATCACATGGACCAGCTATCAACAAGACTGCCAGAGACTCAAGACTTAGAAGGTTTCAAGACTCTGTAAAGTGAGTTTGACGTTCGTCGAACTCAGGTCGACGATCGTCTTGCTCAGCTCAACGATCTCAGAGAAAATTCTCTAAGCTGAGCTTGACAAACTTTATTCTTTGGTCGACGAATCTTTGGACTACTACAGCATTCTGTCAAGACTATGTTCTCTAGTCTCAGGTCGACGAACACAATTCTCTGCCCGACTAATTCTGGATTATTTACTTCAACAACTTAGAATCAGAAGACGTGTGTCAACACTCAGAGTATATGTTGACACCAACTTAGTCGACACTAGAAGAACTTGTGTCGAAACATATATCATCAGTCGACACTCAGAATATAGGTCGACACCAACTGAGTCGACACTCAAAGTATATGTCGACACCACCTGTTTCGACACCAGGAGTAATTATGTCGACACACAGATCATCAGTCGACACTTTGAAAAGGTTGTGTCGACACCACACGGAAGACTTGTGTCGACACACAGGATATCAGTCAACACCACCTGTGTCGACACCAGGAGTAATTGTGTAAACACACAGAATATTTGACAACTCCAGAAACTCAGCTCGACGAAATCAAATCTTAGGTCGACGAATTCTGGAGACCTTAACTTTCATTTCAGATACAACTGTGAATATTCTAAGTCCAGAATAGTTGCTGAACTCCAGTCGACGAACACAGTTATCAGCTCGACGAATTCGGTCATCAGATCGACGATTCCAGACAAAGTATTTATTCCTTCTGTCCTTTGTCTATGGCAATAATTTCTGAATGATTAATGATAAAATATTCTCTGAATATTACCGTTGGACGGTACATTAATCACGGCTTTTATCAGAATTATTGTTTTCCATTTTTTTCAAGGGACAGTTGGGGAAAGAAATCAATGCAGTTTATTTTCAAGGTCCGCTAGCATTGATTGCCGCAGAAGGATTCAAATTTCGAAAGGAAATTCCCTCAGGAAATATAAAAGAGATTTTTCTCTCTTTCCTGATAGATAGATAGAAAGAAAGAAAGCAAGCAAGCAAGAACAATCAGAGTACCAGAGCAATTACAGAGACACAACATACACAGACATAGAGATTTTCAATCAGTCTGTCTTCAACAGCTTCTCTGCTCCTTTCACAAAAGCTCTGATACAAAAAGAAGATCTGCTCTCAAAAGAAGAAGAACAATCATACAAAATCAAGAGTCTTCTTACTTCAACACTCCAGGACTTCCAAGGACAACAACTATCAAATCTGTCAAGAAGATCCTGCAGATAAAGGCTAAAAGCTTGAAGGCCTATCACCCTGTAGCAAGGCTTCCAAATTTCCCTGAACCATTCAATATCTCAGGGGGAGCCATTTGCTACCATCAATAATCCACAAGTCTTCTCTCTGATTGTTGACAGAGAAGACATAATTAACTCTCTCACCCCCACTGTGTAAAGGGTTTTCATCTCCCTTCAAAAGTGATTCCTGGTTTCAAGTCACCTGATCAAAAGACTTGGTGATTTGGTTTTTGAGCACTTGATCAAAATCTCATTGGTGTCAGGCACCTGATCAAAAACCTGAGTGGATTTCTACCAGTGTGGTAGAAAAGTGGATGTACCCAGGTTGGGGAACCACTATAAATTTCTTGTATCGTCTGGTTGCCCTCTTTCTTTTGTTTTCTTGTTGTGGCTATGGTAGTTAGTTTCTGTGCTTTTATCTTTTGATTTATTTACTACTGCACTTAGACTAATCTGCATTATCCAGCAGAGAATTTTATAAAACTCTGAATACTCTATTCACCCTGTTGGAACACCCTATTACTAATTTGGGTCAGTATCACTATGTCTCTAGGAATCTGTGTTTGACCTTCTGTATAGCTTAATAGGTCAATTAGAATTGAGTCTAAGGGTTAGAATTCTAGGATTGAAAGCTGCCCTGAAGACCAAGTTTTTCTGTAGACCAAGTCTAATCGTCGAGCTCAGCACGACGTTTCGTCGAACTCCGGTCGACGATCGTCTAGCTCAACTTCGACAGATCGTCGAGCTCCACTCGACGATCGCTGAGCTCAACTTCGCAATATCGTCGAACTCCATTCGACGATCGGTGAGCTCAGGTCGACGATTTTATCTCTGCATTGGATCCTTATCTCTGAGCTCAGTTCGACGATCTTTGAGCTCAGATCGACGATTATTTTGCTGCTTGAATTTTCCAGTTCGCTGAGCTCAGCTCGACGATAGCAGAGCTTAGTTCAACGATTTCAGTTATCTTTCAGAATTCAAATTTAAATCAGATAGAAGTTATTCTGCATTTAATTCAGAAGATCTGCCAGCCGTTTTCATTTACTTCTGGAGCAAGTTTCAAGGGATTTTTCAAGGAACAATTCAGTGGACTTTCCTTCAGAAGAAATTATGCAATTAAGGCTGTAATCAATGCAGACCAACGGCTATCTTTGACAGAGTGATATTCTATTCTGGCACAGAGAATAAAAGACAGAATGTTTTTGAATGAAATAGAGAAGAAATACAGAGATTGACAAGAAGAGGATACACAACTCAGTATACAGAGACTCTTTCAAAATATTCTGTCAACAAGAATTCTGAAGAACACTCATCAGAGAGATCAAGCTTTCAAAAATCTTCAGATCTCTTCAGCTCTAAAAGTGTTCAAGGCCAATATCACTTCAAGACTCCAGACACTCAACATTTCAGCTTGCTGAAATCATCTTTTGCTGGAGATCTATCTTTGAAGGCCTATCACCCTCAGCAAAGCTCATCTTCCTGAAGATCAAGGACTCAGGGGGAGCTTTGACATCAATCCACTTAGTCTTCTCAGTTGATTGAGAAAGAGAAGACTGTCATCACTCTCTCACCCCCACTCTGTAAAGGGTTTTTCAAACTCCCTTCAAAAGTTTGAATCTGGTTTTTGAGCACCGTGTCAAAAGCTCATTGGTGGCAAGACACCTGATCAAAAAATCTGATTTGGTTTTTGAGCACCTTATCAAAAGCTCATTGGTGCCCAGGACACCTGATCAACTCATCCTGCAGTGGATTCCTACCTATGGTGGTAGAAGAGTGGATGTACCCAAGTTTGGGGAACCACTATAATTCCTGGTGTCATCTGGTTCTGCATGTTTTCTTTTTGTTTCTGGCCTAGATTTTCTTGTGCTTAGTCTCTGCATAGCTTAGTTTTGTGATTAGTTTTATTTCTGCTTCTCTGCTCACACTCATTACAACAATTGTTGTAAAGCTTTGCAAAAGTTTTTCTTTGTGTTTTAAAAGCACCATATACTCTATTCACCCCTCCTCTAGAGTATATCAGATCTAGTTTCCCCTTTCAATTGGTATCAGAGCCAGGTTTTTCAAACATACCATATCTGTTTGGTTGTACAGGCTAACACCTGAACCCCAAGATTCCAAACTAGATCCTTCTGTTATATTTTATTATTAGATTTAGTTTGCACAAATCATGGCCCAAAACAAAGATTATGCTAGCACCAGACCTCCAGTGTGCAATCTGTCAAAGTTTGCACTTTGGAAAGCAAGGATTAGACTCTACATGAATTCTATTGCCGAAGATATATTTAATTCTATTTTGACAGTGTGTCCAAGACCCCCAGAAAGCACAAGTACAAATGCTGTTCCACCTCCATCAGGAATATATGCTGACATCAAAAAGTGGAAAGTAGCTGATGCCAAGGCTATGAACATTCTAGCCCAGACAATGTCAGATGACATTTTTCAAAAGGTAGCTGAATGCAATTCAGCCAAGGAAATTTGGGATAGGCTCTCAGAAATTGTCTCTGGCTCAGCTGATGAGAGAAAGGACAGAAGATCCCATCTCATCTCCCAATTTGAGAACTTCAAGAAGGGAGAGACTGAGTAAGTGGGAGACATGTACAACAGACTGAGTCTAATTGTCAGTGAACTGAGGACATTAGACAAAGAGATCTCACTGACAGAACTTAATGACAAGATCCTAATGTGCTTCCCCAGCACTTGGGATTCAAGAATCTGGCCAATTAAAGATGTCAGAAGTCTGAATGAGATCACCATTGAAGCCTTGTTGGGTAAGCTCAAATCTTATGAGCTACTCATCAAGAACAGAGAGGAAGAACAGAAGGCTGCTTCACCAGCCACAAGAAAGGAGAAGACTATAGCATTCAAGGCAACTGAAGATCTCCCTGAAGAAAAAGGAACAGGCAATGATGAACTTCTCAGCTTGCTGGCCAAAAGATTCTATAAGATGGCCAGAAAGGACTTCAGAAGAAGATCATACAAGGAGCAGGACAAGTCAAGGTATGACAAGTCCATTGGCAATAACAAAGACATTATTTGCTTTGGTTGCAGGAAACCAGAGCATATAGTTCCTGACTGTCCAGAAAACAAGAACAAGGACAGAAGGGACAGAAAAGAAAGAAGAAAGGAGAAAGACTCCAAAAGGAGTGGCAATAGCAAACCCTCTTCCAGCAAAAATAAGCATACAAGGAAAGGATTTGTTGCTGAATCCTGGAGTGAGACTGAAGAGGAGTCAGAAGCCTCTTCCAGCTCCAGTGATGATGAGGATGATGCAGAGGAAAAGGAGTTCTGCATGATGGCAATCAATGCCTCACAACACAACTCAGAGGAAGAGGAGTCAGAGTCAGACTCAGAGACTCAACCTGAAGAAGATCAGGTAATCAGCTCTTTTGATTTTACTTCAGAAGATTTTAAATCTGAATTTAAAGCACTATGTTTAGACCTGCTAAAGTCTGAGAAAGAGATCATCTCTCTCAGAAATCAATTATCTGAACAAAGTGTTTTAAAATCAGAAAACCTCAAACTCTCTCAGGAGTTGGAGAACCATAGGGAACAGATAGCTACACTGAAAAGTGAGCTCTCTGAGGCCAAGAAGCTTGAAGAATCTCTCAATGTGAGAAGCCTCAAGCTGATGGACATCACAAGCACAGTGAACTCAAGATTCAACAGTACACTGGGCTTAGGTGCCTCATCCAGCCAACCTATTGTTCTAACAACTCCTATCAAGTTCATTTCTGACAAGGGAAAGGGAGTTGTAGAGGTTGCCAGGAAAAATTCTGATCTGCCTCAGAAAACTAAAGTCCAGCACAAATCGTCGAACGGAGATCGACGATCGCCGAATGAAGATCG
Organism: Platanthera guangdongensis; assembly: GCA_039583875.1. NCBI lineage: Eukaryota > Viridiplantae > Streptophyta > Magnoliopsida > Asparagales > Orchidaceae > Platanthera > Platanthera guangdongensis. Next base: position 129,619,566 of record CM077164.1, read on the forward strand.
ACGATCGCCGAACGCAGCTCGACGATCTCAGGACAAATCGTCGAACGCTGATCGATGATCTCAGCCAAGATCGTCGAACGCTGGTCGACGATCCCATATACCTGACCTCATCCATAGTCGACCGTCGAACGGAGCTCGACGATCTGACCCACGATCGTCGAACGCAGCTCCAAGATCGTCGAACAGAGGTCAGAGCTCTGGAAATTTTTTCAAAGGCAAGTCAAAATTGAATCCTGAGGGTTTTTCATCCCAAACCTTTAACCCTTATACTGAATGGATTATACCTCCAAGGAGATATCATCCTGAAGGATATAAGAGTCAGCCAGGGATGTCCTTCATTTCTGAATTTAGAGGTTATCAACCTAGGCCCAAGGTAAACTGGGTCAAAAACAAGTAAATTGCTTTATGTGCAGGTGAAGACCTATCCAACATCTAACCAGCAATGGTATTTGGATAGTGGGTGCTCTAAGCACATGACAGGGAACAAGGACAACCTCAATTCCTTTAGAGCCAAGCTTGGACCCAAAGTTATCTTTGGTGATTCCAACTTTGGACAAACTAAAGGATATGGTGCAGTCCAGATTGGTTCAGTAACCTTCAAGAAGGTAGCATATGTGGAAGGACTGAAGCACAACCTAATCAGCATCAGTCAGCTATGTGATGAAGGCTACCAGGTGACCTTCAGCAAAACCTTATGCAAAATCAAGTCAGAGGACAACACAACTGTGTTGACAGGTAAAAGGAAAGGTAACATCTACCTAGTAGATTTTCTTTCAACTTCTATAGATATCTGTTTATTTAATTCAGTATGTAGACCAAATGTTTTATGGCATAAGAGATTAGGACACCTAAACCTTAGAACTATTGCTAGGCTCTCCAAGGACAACCTTGTTAGAGGACTACCTTCTGGCCCCTACAAGAAGGAAGGACTATGCAAGGACTTGTCAATTAGGCAAGCAAACTAAAAACAGTTTTAAGTCACTTAATAAGAGTGATTCACCTAGGATATTGTATCTGTTACACATGGATCTATTTGGACCCATCACAGTACAAAGCCTAGGAGGGAAATCCTACACTTTAGTAATTGTAGATGACTTCTCTAGATTCACTTGGGTGTTCTTTCTAAGGAAGAAGTCTGATAACTTTAAGTGTCTGACAGAGTTTCTCAAATGTATACAGATTGAGTTCAATACTCACATTGCCCTGATCAGAAGTGATCATGGGACAGAGTTTGATTCTCTTCTTATGCAAGATTTCTGTCAGAGTGAAGGGATCAGGCACACTTTATCAGCTCCTAGAACTCCTCAACAAAATGAGGTAGCTGAAAGGAAAAATAGAACCCTTATTGAATCTGCCACTACATTGTTGTCAGATGCTCATCTACCTCTATCCTTTTGGGCAGAGGCAGTGAACACCTCCAACTATGTGCTGAACAGAAGTCTGATACATAAACCGAAGGGAAAAACTCCCTATGAATTACTCAAAGGGAAGAAACCTAAAGTTGACTATTTCAGAATTTTTGGTTGCATTTGCTATATTCACAATAATGATAAGAAATATTTAGCAAAATTTCAAGCCAAATCTGATGAAGGAGTGTTTCTGGGATACTCCATGATCAGCAAGGCCTATAGGGTCTATAATAAATCATCATTGAAAATTGAGGAATCTGTTCATGTTTCCTTTGATGAAACTAACATGTCTTTCAAGGAGAAGAATTCTTCTACCATAGAACCTTTGCAGGAACACTCTCTAGTTGAAGATATGAACAAGTTACAGGTTGCTCAAGAGGATGAAAGCAGTGAAGATGAAGGGAATGCTCAACACATTGAAGCTCAGCTTGAAGAGCCAGTTGTTGTACCACAAGAGGAAACAATAACACAGGTTGGTGAACAATCAACACCCCCTGTTGATTTAGTAACATCAAGAGACCATCCAATTTCCCAGATAATTGGAGAAATCTCAGCTGGTGTGCAAACCAGAAATCAGGTCAACCAAAACCTGTTGCACACCTGCTTCCTTTCTCAAATTGAACCTCAGTCCATTCAATATGCACAGCAAGATCCACACTGGATCATTGCCATGCAAGAGGAGTTGCATCAATTTGAGAGGAACAAAGTATGGGAACTAGTGCCAAAGCCTAAGGATCATTCCATTGTTGGAACAAAATGGGTATTCAGGAACAAACTGGATGATCAAGGAGTAATAATAAGGAACAAGGCAAGGCTAGTTGCCCAAGGATATTCTTCAAGAAGAAGGAATCGACTACGACCAGACCTTTGCACCTGTTGCAAGATTAGAAGCCATCAGGATATTTTTAGCTTATGCAGCTCACAAAGGCTTCAAGGTTTATCAGATGGATGTCAAGAGTGCCTTCTTAAATGGAGACATCAAAGAGGAAGTCTATGTCAGACAACCTCCAGGTTTTATCTCTCCAACTTATCCTGATTATGTTTTTAGACTGAACAAAGCATTATATGGTCTCAAGCAAGCTTCTAGAGCATGGTATGAGACCCTAGCATGCTTTCTCTTAGGAAATGGTTTTATAAGTGGTAGAGTATACCAAACTCTTTTTATTAGAACCCATAAGTCCCATACCCTACTAGTACAAATTTATGTAGACGATATCATTTTTGGCTCTACTGACTCAAAATTGTGCAGAAGGTTTTCTAACTAAATGCATTCTAAATTTGAGATGAGTAGCATGGGTGAGCTATCCTTCTTCCTAGGATTGCAAGTCAAGCAACATGCTGAAGGCATCTTTATTTCTCAAACCAAATATGCTAATGAGCTGGTTAAGAAATTTGGCATGTCTGAGGCATCTTGTATGAAAACACCCATGCCTACCAATGCTGTATTGGATGCTGATGAATCATGGGAAACCTGTTGATCAGACAACATATAGAGCAATGATTGGCTCTTTACTGTATCTTACAGCTAGTAGACCAGATATAATGTTTGCTACATGTATATGTGCTAGGTTCCAAGTTAGCCCTAGAGAGTCACACCTAACATTAGTAAAGAGGATTCTCAGGTATGTTAAAAGTTGTCCAAATCTAGGTCTCTGGTATCCAAAAGATTCAGCATTTGAGTTAACTGGATTCTCTGATGCTGATTATGCTGGATGCAGAATTGACAGGAAAAGCACCAGTGGAACTTGTCAGTTCCTTGGTGATAGACTTGTCTTTTGGTTTTGCAAGAAACAAACATCTGTGTCAACTTCAACTGCTGAAGCTGAATATATGGCTGCAGGCAGTTGTTGTTCACAAATATTGTGGATTCAAAATCAACTCCTAGACTATGGTTACAACTTAGAGAAGTCAAAAATCTTTTGTGACAATACAAGTGCTATTTCCATAGCTCAAAATCCAGTCCTCCATAGTAGGACAAAACACATAGAGATTAGACATCATTTCTTAAGGGATAATGTTGAAAAGAACAAAATTGAACTACAATATATCCCAACTGATTTACAAAAGGGAGATATTTTCACCAAGCCTTTGGATGAAAAGAAACACACTTTCTTCCTAAATCAGTTAGGAATGTTAGATGGAGGAAGTCTTAAATAATACCCAAGATTTTGAAAGCTAAAAATTGACCAAGACTAGACAAAATTCTGATTTTTCTTAGTGTCTAGAATTTTCTGATCTCTGAACTGCGCTCGACGATTTCCCCAAAGATCGTCGAACGGAGTTCGACGATTTCCAGAATCATCGAACTGAGTTCAGCGCCCCTCAGATAGTGTGTACTATCTCTTCCGGTCAACGATCGTCGAACGGCGCTCGACGATTTGGTTCCCTGAACGATCGTCGAACGGAGCTCGACGCCTTCCAAGATCGTCGAACGGAGATCGACGATGTTGGAGTCTCTTCAGATTCCTTTAGAAGCCTCGATCGTCGAACTGAGTTCAACGATCTTTCCATCTCTGCGTCGAACCCTAATATAAAACTCATTTTTCGCCGTCGTTCTCTCTTGCGCCTTCAATTTCTCTGCAAAAATTTTCTTCCCTCCAAATAGTTCTACGCTTGTTCGGTTTGTTTGTTAAGTTTTTGCAGGTACCATGGCCGTCTCAGTTGCTGTCCTCGCCGCAATGAAGTTTGATGCAGGATTTGACATTGATCTGGACTCCTTCAACATCACTGATCAAATCTTCCAGGACATCCTGAGTTTATTCAAGGATCAGCATTTGTCTGCCCTCATGACCACAAGAATCAAACTTGCCTCAGACGAAATAAAAGAATGGGTCTATACTACTCACAATCTAGACAACAACACCATAGTTGGATCTATTGCTGGAACCCAGGTACCTCTGACCCCAACAGTTTTAACAGAGGTTTTTGGCTTGAGAAATGGTGAAGACACTGCTGAACTATCTGGAGAGGAATTTTCTGATATACTTGCCAGAATGGGTCATTCAGAGGGAAACCCTAGCAAGTTGTTTAAGAGGAACTTGTCAGTTGAATACAGGTTTCTAGCTGATGTTGTAGGCAAGGTGCTGTTGGCAAAGCATTCTGCACATGATACCATCTCCAGACATTAGCTCTGCCTCATGGGAGCTCTGGTAGATAGGAAAAGCTTAAACTGGGGAGAGGTCTTCTTTGACCTGATAAAGAAGAAGATTAATAAAACCTTTGTAAATTTTGGAAGAATTATTGGAGTTTTCCTTCAGGCAAGGTGCCCTGCTCTGCTGGTCTCCTCTGGAGTGCACATCAATGCCTCCAAGAGACTCACCTGTGCCCTATTTGGGAAGTGGGACAGGCAAATTAGCAAACCCAGCAGGCCCTCTTCAACTGCTCCTTCAGGCACCAGGACTCAAAGAGTCACTCCTCCCCAGGTCTCTGCTCCTGCAGAAGACCTGCCTGCTGCTAGTGCTGCTTCTCCTCCTCCTCCAAGTCCAACCCTACCTATTCCATCCACCACTCCAGCTCCATCCACCATTACAATCTCCAGCCCATCTCCAACATCTATTCCATCTCCAGCAACAATTTCATCACCTCCAGTAGTCCAATTCCACCCATTATTCTCATATCCACCACCAGATGTCACCTCATCTCCATCCATACCATCATTCACCCTTCTGGATGAATCCTACATGGATGATTCCCCCTCTTCTCCTCCAGAATTACCATCCTCTTCAACATCTTTCCAAGATCTTCTCCACCATATCATTGACCAACCCACATTCACTCCCTCCATATCCATCCCCCTGTCCTCCATCTCCACAATCCCCTCTCCTGAGCCATTCATTCCACCATTCAGCCCTCCACTTCTAGCTTCCTCAGCCATCCCAATACCATCTACCTCTGCTCCTCTTCTTGAGCAAGTAGATCTCTCAGCCCTTGCTGACAAGTTATATGAGCTCATTGCCCCCAGGCTCTCCCTCCTCTTGGAGACCTCCTTGGCTCCTCTACACTTGTCAGTGGCAGCCCTCTCTGCCAGGCTTTCCTCTCTCCTTCCTCAAGCAGCACCTCCAGCAGTGTGCCTTGATACAGAGGTATCTGCATCCAGGCAGGGGGAGATGCCCTATGAAGCCAGCCTTCATGCTGCTGTTGCTGCTGCTTCTGCTCCTACTGTTGTTACTGCTGCTGCTGCTGCTGTGTTTGTATCTGCTACTCCTGTTGCTGCTGCTCCAGTTCAGGCTCCTACTCCAGTCTTAGCAATAGACCTAAGGTGTTTGCTCTCTGCATTTGATACTGCATATTACAGCTACCTCCCAGAGCCAAATACTGTCCAGCCCCCAGAAGATCTGTCCAAGGCTCTGGTGCCTCTCTCTGGCTGTGACCCCAACATCCTTTCCTCTTTTGTACTCTCAGTGATGACTGCTGCTGCTGCTGATGAAGAAAAGGCTGTATCTGCTTCTGAAACGGTCTTTGCTGCTGCTGAAGAAAATGTTCCAACTGCTGCTGAAATTCAAATTGTTTCTGATGAGCCCACATCCCAGGATTTTCTGATGACAGAGGCTGCTGTTTTTGAGCCTGCTGAAGATTTTGTTGTTGTTACTGAAGCTGCTGCTGCCATCTCTCCTAAAGTTACTAGTGTTGCATCTGCTGTTGTTCCTGTATCTGTTTCTGTTGCTCCCTCTGTTTCTGCCCCATCTGCTGCTGTTCAACTGAAAGAAGATTTGATGAAGAGGATTGATGCTTTATATGATGCTCAGAGCTCTGAATCTGATGACTACAACACTGCCTCTGATGATTCTTCTGCCACTATTGCCAGGAAGAGGAAGGCTAGAAGCAAGGCTATGAGAAGGGTTCCACCTGCCAAAGTAAAAGATGATAATGATGTTCCTTATTATATTCTGCACAACTGCCCAATTACTGAACATTGGATGCAGTATTCCAAAAATCAGCTAAAAGCAATGAAAAAGAAAAGAAAGTATGAGAAGGGCTCCTCCCAGTTCAAGCACCCTCATCCTCCTCCACCACCTCCACCTGATGCAGGTGCAGGTGGCAGCTCTGCAAGTTCAGCCCCAGCTAGAAGCCAGGCTCCCTATCAACCCCATGCTAGAACCTATCAAAGGGAAAGCCAACCCAGGGGTTCTTACTCTAGGAGAGGAGGATACATGGGAAATCAAAGAGAGACTCAAGTTTATTCTAAAGGGCATTCCAGGCAGCATCCTTACTCCAGGGGAGGACATGCTTCATCTAATACTTCTTCTGGTCCATTCCCCTATAAGCTCAAAGAAACTGTGACTGCCAGGACTCCTCAAGATACTTCTTCCAACAGGTATGAGCAACCTGTACCATTTGAGGACCCTGAGAAGAATCCTGTTGCTTGGACTGCTAGGATGAAGGAGTTGGCTGCATTAGACCAGATAAAGAAAGCCAAAGAACAAGGCCTAGACACTTCCAATATTTCTACTATGTCAGAACAAAGACAGAAGGAATTAGAGAGATATGCTTCCAGCAAATTTTTTGATGCAGAAAGATATATGGAATTGCATCCTGCTGCTGTGGTTCCCAGGGCTACTAAGCAAATTTATTTGGGTACAGCAGATGACACCAGATCCAAACAAGAAGCTTTAAATCCTAACAGAGAAATCAAAATGGTAAAAGGCAAAGAGAAAAAGTAACTCTGTAAGGTGACAATCCTTGGTTTTTCTGACTGCTGTCTGGATATCATGTTATATATATATCTCTGTGATGTTTCTGCATTGTGTCTAGCTGCTATTGTTTTCATGTTTTTCTGATTGTATGATGTTATTTGATTTTTCCAAAGTCTGTAAATAGTAATCTTAACCCAAATAGGGGGAGATTGTTGGAACACCCTATTACTAATTTGGGTCAGGATCACTATGTCTCTAGGAATCTGTGTTTGACCTTCTGTATAGCTTAATAGGTCAATTAGAATTGAGTCTAAGGGTTAGAAGTCTAGGATTGGAAGCTGCCCTGAAGACCAAGTTTTTCTGTAGACCAAGTCTAATCGTCGAGCTCAGCACGACGTTTCGTCGAACTCCGGTCGACGATCGTCTAGCTTAACTTCGACAGATCATCGAGCTCCACTCGACGATCGCTGAGCTCAACTTCGCAATATCGTCGAACTCCATTCGACGATCGGTGAGCTCAGGTCGACGATTTTATCTCTGCATTGGATCCTTATCTCTGAGCTCAGTTCGACGATCTTTGAGCTCAGATCGACGATTATTTTGCTGCTTGAATTTTCCAGTTCGCTGAGCTCAGCTCGACGATAGCAGAGCTTAGTTCGACGATTTCAGTTATCTTTCAGAATTCAAATTTAAATCAGATAGAAGTTATTCTGCATTTAATTCAGAAGATCTGCCAGCCGTTTTCATTTACTTCTGGAGCAAGTTTCAAGGGATTTTTCAAGGAACAATTCAGTGGACTTTCCTTCAGAAGAAATTATGCAATTAAGGCTGTAATCAATACAGACCAACGGCTATCTTTGACAGAGTGATATTCTATTCTGACACAGAAAATAAAAGACAGAATGTTTTTGAATGAAATAGAGAAGAAATACAGAGATTGACAAGAAGAGGATACACAACTCAGTATACAGAGACTCTTTCAAAATATTCTGTCAACAAGAATTCTGAAGAACACTCATCAGAGAGATCAAGCTTTCAAAAATCTTCAGATCTCTTCAGCTCTAAAAGTGTTCAAGGCCAATATCACTTCAAGACTCCAGACACTCAACATTTCAGCTTGCTGAAATCATCTTTTGCTAGAGATCTATCTTTGAAGGCCTATCACCCTCAGCAAAGCTCATCTTCCTGAAGATCAAGGACTCAGGGGGAGCTTTGACATCAATCCACTTAGTCTTCTCAGTTGATTGAGAAAGAGAAGACTGCCATCACTCTCTCACCCCCACTCTGTAAAGGGTTTTTCAAACTCCCTTCAAAAGTTTGAATCTGGTTTTTGAGCACCTTGTCAAAAGCTCATTGGTGGCAAGACACCTGATCAAAAAATCTGATTTGGTTTTTGAGCACCTTATCAAAAGCTCATTGGTGCCCAGGACACCTGATCAACTCATCCTGCAGTGGATTCCTACCTAGGGTGGTAGAAGAGTGGATGTACCCAAGTTTGGGGAACCACTATAATTCCTTGTGTCATCTGGTTCTGCATGTTTTCTTTTTGTTTCTGGCCTAGATTTTCTTGTGCTTAGTCTCTGCATAGCTTAGTTTTGTGATTAGTTTTATTTCTGCTTCCCTGCTCACACTCATTACAATAATTGTTGTAAAGCTTTGCAAAAGTTTTTCTTTGTGTTTTAAAAGCACCATATACTCTATTCACCCCCCCTCTAGAGTATATCAGATCTAGTTTCCCCTTTCACACCCCCCCTCTAGAGTATTCCTGATCTAACTGCTCACTTTCAGTCTAGCATGCGAGAACTGGGTCATTGGCGATGGGAGACGCATTGAGCCCTATAGGGCTAGCCTCTTCTTTACCACCTCCTCAGCCTACCCTTCCCCATTTGTACCATATGCGCCTTACGACAACAGAAAATTATTATTATTAGTATTATTTTTTTATCATCATTTTTTATCATTGCTGTTTCGTTACTCTCGCACAGCGAGAGCCCCTTTATATCTGTCCTTTTTGTCTGTGTTTCATGCTCTCTTTGATGTTTCGCGAATGCCTGAATCATACGCCTTGCTCAACACTTCTCATGCGCTGCGACTGTTTTCTTATTCCCTAGCCCTCCCTGGAGGTTCCACTTCCTGCAGGCCCAAGGAGAGCTGACAAGGTAGGATGGAAATCGAGGAGTCAAGACATCAATATTTGCTGACTTGTTGACCGTCCCCCCGTCGTATTTCTTAGGAAAAAAACTCATAATTACCTTATCTTCTATAAATAGGTCGATCCACCTACCACATTTACTTCTCAGCATTTAATTCTTTCTGTTGGAACACCCTATTATTGATTTGGGTCAGGATCAATATGTCTCTAGGAAACCAATGTTTGACCTCCTGTATAGCTCAAAAGGTCAATTAGAATTGAGTCTAAGGGATAGAAGTCTAGGTTTGGAAGCTGCTCTCAAGACCAAGAATCCTTCAGTTTGAGACTAATTCATATCGTCGAGCTCAGCATGACGATTCGTCGAACTCCGATCGACGATCGTCTAGCTCGACTTCGATAGGTCGTCAAACTCCATTCGACGATCGCTGAGCTCAACTTCCACATATCGTCGAACTCCATTCGACGATCTGCGAGCTCAGTTCGACGATTTTGACTCTGTATTGGATCTCTATCTCTGAGCTTAGTTCGACGATCTCTGAGCTCTTCACAGAATACTACCGTTGGAATGCGCAGTTAATTCTGGATTATTACATACCATTTTCCCATGGAAACAGTTGGGGAAATAATTAATTGCTACTTCCTTTCCAGGTCGTCTGCCATTACTGCTCGATATTCAAATTCGAAGGTGTTCTTATGAGACACAGAGATATACAGAAACAAAAACACAGCACTACAGAGATACACAACATCAAGAAAAGCGTAGACAGTGATTCAGACAACACAAGAAAAAGAATTCATTCTTGGCCCAGAGAGAAACTGATCAAGAAGAAGAAGAAGAACAATACATCAATATCAAGAGTCTTCTTCATCTGCTTTCACTCAGGATAACTTCAAGAAACAATACATTCATATCAGTTACAAGAAGTTCCTGAAGACCTCCTCTGGACCTGGAATTCTAGGTCTCTGAAGACCTATCACCCTAAAGCAGTGCTCCAGCATTCTTCCTGATTCATTCTACATCTCAAGGGGAGCAAAGCTGCTAAACAACATTCCACAAGTCTTCTCATTTGACTTGAGAAAGAGAAGACCTCATCACCCTCTCACTCCACCTCTGTACATGGTTTTAATTCCCTTCAAAATTATTCTGGTTGCAAGTCTCCTACCAATAGACTTGAGGGTTTGGTTTTTGGGAACCTGATTAAAACCCCATTGGTGCCAGGACACCTGATCAACCCCTTCCTGCAGTGGATTCCTACCAGGGTGGTAGAAGAGTGGACTACCCAGATTTGGGGAACCACTATAAAATTCTTGTGTCGTCTGGTTGCTTTCTTTTTCTTTTGTTTTCTGGCCTTACTCTATGGATGTGCTGTGATTAGATAATTGCTGCATCTTGGTTTATTTGTATTTGCTTCCCTGCACACACATACACACACCTAAATACAACAGCAGTTGTAAAAGTTTTAAAATCACCATATACTCTATTCACCCCCCCCTCTAGAGTATATCAGATCTAGCTGCTCTTTCAATTGGTATTAGAGCGAGGTTGGTTAGTTGGTTTATAATACCACATCTTCCAGGTTGGATAAATTACCATATCTGATTGGTTGTACAGGCTAACACATGAACCCAAAGATCCCTTAGTTAGATCTGTTGTTTTTATTCTGTTATTGGAATTATCCTTCTCACAGACATGACCCAAAACAAGTATTATACAAGCATCAGACCTCCAGTGTGCAATCTTAATAAGTTTGCCATCTGGAAGGCAAGAATTAGATTATATATGAACTCCATTGATGAGGATATTTTCTCTGTCATTTCAACAGGTGTTCCTCCAACTCCTACAAATTTTGCCAGCACATCAACTAATCTGAGTGTAGTACCACCTCCAGACAATACTGAAGCCTATAAGAAAGCCAAGATGGCTGATGCAAAGGCTATGAATATTCTGGCCCAAATAATGTCAGATGACATATTTCAGAAGGTGGCTGAGTGCACCTCAGCCAAGGCCATTTGGGACTCTCTCAATCAAATGGTAGCAGGCTCAGCTGATGAAAGAAAGTATAGGAGATCCAGTCTGATTTCTCTCTATGAGAATTTCAAAAAGGATGAGACAGAATCTGTGGCTGAGATGTACAATAGATTAAGTTCAATCATCAGTGAACTCAAGACTCTTGACAAGGACATCACCTTAACTGAGGTGAATGACAAGATACTGATGCGTTTCCCCAGTTCATGGGACTCCAGAATCTGGCCAATCAAAGAAGCCAGAAGCCTCAATGAGATCTCAACAGAATCTCTGTTAGGCAAGCTGAAGTCATATGAGCAGCTTGTCAAATCAAGAGAGGCAGCAGAACAGAAGGCAACTACCCCAGTTAGGAAGGAGCACAGCTTGTCCCTCAAAGCTTCTGAAGACAATGAAACACCTACATCTAATGAGGAGTTAATGAGTCTTTTTGCCAAAAGGTTCTACAAAATGGCAAGAAAGGACTTTAGAAGAAAATCATCCAGGCATGATGATAAGCCCAAATATGACAAGACACCAACTAAGGAGGTTGTCTGTTTTGGATGCAGAAAGTCAGGGCACTATATTTCAGAATGCCCAGAGAATCAGAAAAAGGACAAGGGCATGGACAAGGATTCCAGAAGAAAACAAAGCAGCAGACCCTCCTCTAACAAGTATAAAAGGAAAGACAAGGGTTTTGTTGCTGAGTTCTGGAGTGACTTGGAAGAGGAAACATCCTCCTCCAGCTCCAGTGAAGAAGAGGAAGAAGCCAGATCCAAGGAGGTGTGCCTAATGGCAATAGATGCCTCCAGAAGCAACTGTGGATCAGAAGATGATTCTGAAGATGAAGGTGCCTCAGACTCAGAGGCTGATCAGGTCATTTCTAGTTTTGATTTCAATTCTGAATTATTTAAAGTAGAATTTAAAACTATGTGCATGGATCTAATAAACTCAGAGAAAGAAATAAAAACCTTGAGAACTAGACTAGAGAACCTTGAATCTGTCAGCACAAAAAATAGAAAACTAACTGACCAATTGACACTAGCTAATGAACAAATAATCAAGTTAAAATCTGAATTATGTGAGGCAAAACAACTTGAGCAATCTCTCAATGGGAGAAGCCTCAAGTTGATGGATATCACAAGCACAGTAAATGCCAGATTAAATGGCAGTCTGGGATTGGGTGCTTCATCAGGTTTACCCCCCATAATAAAGAAGAATATACTTTCTACTCCCATAAAGTTTATCACTGCTAAGGGTAAAGAGAAACTAACTGAAAAACCCAGGTCAGAAAATAAGTCAAATCCCCTAGACAATAGAAACAGAAAACAGAAGAAAGCTGTTAAAAACCAAGTTCAGCAGAATTCGTCGAACTTAGATCGACGAAATCCTGCAAGATCATCAAACCACGATCGACGAACGCTGAACGCAAACTGCAGAAGTAATTATTCGTCCGGCTGCGATCGACGAACTGTGTATGGTTCGTCGAGTAGAGGTTGACGAACGTGGGACGCATAAAATGACCATGGTCATTCTCTGAGTGGAGGTCGAAGATCTCATCCCCATTCATCGAACTCTGGTCGACGAACTTACAATAATTCGTCGATCCCAGAACGACCAAATTTAAATCATTTCTCCTATAGAAATTTTAAAACAGCCAACAAGACATTTAATTCAGTAGCTGATTGGATAATCCCACCTAAGAGATATCACCCTCTAGGGTATAAGTCTCAACCTGCCTTATCAGTCATTTCTAGTTTTACTTTTCAGCCAAACCAAGGACCCAAGGTAACCTGGGTCAAGAACAATTGAGCTTTATTTTTTGATTCAGGTACAGGTGAAGAGCTGTCCAAGGCTAAGTCAGACATGGTACCTGGATAGTGGCTGCTACAAGCACATGACTGGCAGCAAAGCAAATCTCTCCAGCTATAAGTCCAAGTTAGGACCAAAGGTGATATTTGGAGACTCAAAGAGTGGTCATTCAGAAGGGTATGGAAGAGTAAGCATTGGAGCAGTGACCTTCAAAAAGGTGACATATGTAAGAGGACTCAAACATAACCTTATATCCATAAGTCAATTATGTGATGAAGGTTATCAGGTACATTTCAATTCTACCTCTTGTTCAATTATAAACGATAAAAACCAAACTGTTTTAATTGGACTTAGACAAGGAAACATATATTTAGTAGATTTCATTTCTGCCACAACTGATATTTCTTTACTCAATATCACTAGTAACCAAAATGAGTTATGGCACAAAAGTCTAGGACATGTAAACCTTAAGAACATATCTAGGTTATCTAAAGACAACCTTGTTAGAGGTTTACCTTCTGGTCCCTACAAGAAGGAAAGCCTATGCAGGGCTTGTCAACTAGGCAAGCAAACTAAAACTAGTTTCAAATCCATTAATAAAAGTGATTCACCTAGGATATTGTATCTGCTTCATTTGGATCTCTTTGGATCCATTGCAGTACAAAGCCTAGGAGGGAAGTCTTACACCTTAGTCATTGTTGATGATTTCTCCAGATTCAGTTGGGTAGCCTTTCTGAGAGCTAAGTCAGATACATTCAAAGTTCTTACAGATTTTCTCAGGACCATACAGATTGAGTTCTCTACTCATGTTGTATTGATCAGAAGTGATCATGGCACAGAGTTTGAGTCTCTTCTTATGCATGAGTTCTGTGAGAAGGAAGGTATCAGCAGTGCTTCTCAGCTCCTAGAACTCCCCAACAAAATGGGGTTGTTGAAAGGAAAAATAGGACACTCATTGAAGCTGCAGGTACATTGTTAGCAGATGCTTACATGCCTCTATCCTTTTGGGCAGAATCTATAAACACAGCTAACTATATCCTGAACAGATGTCTTATACATAAACTAAAACATAAGACCCCCTATGAATTACTTAGGGAAAAGAAACCTAATTCACTTACTTTAAAGTTTTTGGTTGCATATGTTACATCCACACTAATAACAAAAGATACATCAGAAAATTTGAGGCTAAGGCTGAAGAAGGGATTTTTCTAGGATACTCCCAAGTAAGCAAGGCTTATAGGGTTTTCAACAAATCATCCCTTAAAATTGAAGAATCTGTCCATGTGTCCTTTGATGAAGCTAACATGTCTTATAAGGAGAAAGACATTTCTACCAATAGTCTTTTGCAGGTTTCACCACTGTGTAAGTCTATGGATGGAATAAACCTTACCCAAGAGGTTCCAACTCATCCCACTCTACAGGCTGCTGAAGATAGTGAAGAAGAAGTCCAAGAGGAAGTATCAGAACTTCCATCAACAGCCAGTACCATTCCCCAAGAGGAATTATTTACAGAAGCTGTTGCTCAACCAACTCCACAAACTGATCTTGTCACACTTAAAGATCACCCCAGATCTCAAGTGATTGGAGACATTTCAGTTGGTGTACAGACAAGACATCAGCTCAATCAAGACTTGATGCATGCCTGTTTTCTCTCCCAAATTGAACCTCTCACCATCCATGAAGCTGAGCAAGATCCCCACTGGATTCTTGCAATGTAAGAGGAACTACATCAATTTGAGAGATATAGAGTTTGGGATTTGGTTCCAAGACCCCATAACTACCCAGTTATTGGAACCAAATGGGTCTATAGGAACAAATTGGATGCACAAGGGAACATAGTAAGGAACAAGGCTAGACTTGTTGCTCAAGGCTATATGCAAGAAGAAGGAATAGACTATGACCAAACCTTTGCCCCTGTTGCAAGGTTGGAGGCCATTAGAATATTCCTAGCCCATGCAGCATACAAAAAGTTCAAGGTATTCCAGATGGATGTTAAGAGTGCCTTTCTGAATGGTGTACTTCAAGAAGAGATTTATGTAGAACAACCTCCAGGTTTTATCTCTCTAACTCAACCATCTTATGTTTACAAATTGCATAAAGCTCTCTATGGTTTAAAGCAAGCTCCAAAAGCTTGGTATGAGACCCTAGCTAGCTTTCTTTTAGAGCATAAATTTACAAGACGAACCATAGATAAAACCCTTTTCACTAGACATCATAAGAACCAAATCTTATTTGTACAAATATATGTGGATGACATTATTTTTGGGTCTATTGATCCCAAATTGTGCAAGAGGTTTGCTGACCTCATGCATTCCAAATTTGAGATGAGTAGCATGGGTGAGCTTTCCTACTTCCTTGTTCTCCAAGTGAAGCAGCTCCCCGATGGTATCTTCCTCTCCCAATCTAAGTATGCTAAAGAGCTTATCAAAAAGTTTGGGATGGGTGATGCCTCAGAAATGAAAACACCTATGGCTACCAATGCTGTTGTGGATTCTGATGCAGTAGGGAAACCTGTAGATCAGAAACATTATAGGGCAATTATTGGATCCCTATTATACTTAACAGCAAGCAGGCCTGACCTAATGTTTGCCACATGCCTTTGTGCTAGATTACAAGTGAATCCTAAAGAATCTTATCTTATTTTTCTAAAAAGGATTTTGAGATATATAAAGAGTTTTCCTAGTTTAGGACTCTGGTATCCTGTAGAGTCAGAATTTGAGTTAACTGGATACTCAGATGCTGACTATGCTGGATGTAGAGTGGACATGAAAAGTACCTCTGGAACTTGCCAGTTCCTGGGTATGAGACTTGTCTCTTAGTTTTGCAAAAAACAGATATCTGTGTCTACATCAACTGCTGAGGCAGAGTATATGGCTGCTGGCAGCTGCTGTTCACAGATACTATGGATACAAAACCAACTCCTAGATTATGGTATCAACTTAAATAATTCAACCTTATTTTGTGATAATACAAGTGCTATTGCTATAGCTCAGAATCCAGTTCATCATTCTAGGACTTAACATATTGAAATAAGACATCATTTCATTAGAGATAATGTGGACAAAAAGAAAATTAACTTGATCCACATTCCTACTGATCTACAAAGAGCAGATATTTTCACTAAGCCTTTGGATGAGAAAACCCATCTATTCTTTTTAAATCAACTGGGAATGATTGATGGAGAAGAGTTAAATTAGTTTCTGTCTGCAATCGACGAATTTTCTAGAGTTCGTCGAACAGAGTTCGACGAATTAGGGAAAGTTCGAGAGATTCTCGTCGAACGGAGATCGACGAATTCTCTGTGTGGAAATAATGTTCGTCGACCGGAGATCGACGAACCTTGCTTCAGAAACCATTTCGTCGAACGGAGTTTGACGAACTGTTTTCAATTATTCTGAATGAGTTCGACGAACTACTCTCCTCTAACCTATTTCATCGACCTCAGTTCGAAGTTCTGTCTCTTTTCGTGGAACGGAGCTTGTCGATTCATATTCTGAAAATCTTATATCTAGGTTTTCTTCGACCTCCGTCCCGCGCTTTCAGTTCCTCTGCCCTTGATCGCCGTTTTCTCTGTGATTTTCTTTGCAGGTCATCAATGGCGATCCCTCCAGGAGCACTTGCAGCGATGAAGTTTGATGCAGCATTCTCCATGGACTTTGAGTCCTTCCAACACTCCGATCCAATTTTTCTGTATATCCTTGAATTACTTGAAGAACTGCATCTCAAGGATTTCATGACCCGCAGCATCAATCTACACTCAACCGAGATAAGAGAATGGGTGTACACTGCCACAGTTTCTGAAGATGGAAATCTGACAGGACATATTGGAAACACTGTCGTTTCCCTGTCTCCAGCAGTACTCTCTGAAATCTTTGGACTGATTAATGTGAAGACAACTTGGAAATGGACGCTGAGGAATATGCTGATATGTTGAAAGTAATGGGTTTCTCCGGCAACAACCTTAATAAGCTTCTGAAGAAGCAATTGTCAGCCGCATATCAATTTTTGGCCGACATTGTAGGGAAAATTCTGATGGGCAAGCACTCGGCACATGACTATATCACTCACCATCAATTCTTGATCATGTGCGCAGTGCTCAACAAGCGACAGGTCGATTGGGGCATGGTTTTCTTTAACCTAATCAAGAAGAAATCAAGCAAGAAGGAAGTCTACTATGGCAGAATCCTGGGGATTTTCCTCCAGGAAAAGGCCAGTGAATGTCTGGTCTCCCCGACCACATTCATCAATGCCAGCAAGCTCCTCACCTGCTCCTTGTTTGGCAGATGGGAGAGGACAATCTCCAAACCCTCCAAGGGTTCCTCCTCCTCCATCAATGCTTCTGAGAGCACCAGGACCGTCAAGGTCACTCCCCACCCTAACACTGAAGAGGTCGTTCCTCCTACCAAATCTCTTCCCACTCCTCCTGCACCTCACTTGTCTCCACCTCAACATCAATCCCCACCACTTGATCTTACACATATCCCTACACCTCCAGTTTCCCCCACTGAACCACATATTCCATCAACTCCTCAATCCCCTCTTCCACCACACCTATCCACTATTCCCTCCTACACAATACCCACTGAATCACACCCTGTTCTCCCTCCATTATCCCCTTCCCACATTCCTCCTTCCTCCTCTGCTCCACTTCCCTCTACTATTCTTTCTTCACTTTTGGATTCTTCCACCATTCCCTCCATCATCTCTCTTCTGACTCCTCTTATTAAATCCCTCATCACAGAGGCCATTACACCTCTGGTGCATTCCATTGATTCTCTATCTGCCCAAATATCAGCCCTCTCTGCTGCCCCCTCTTCATTCAGGGGCCTGGCTCCAGGTTCCCCTGAACCCAGGCAGGGGGAGATGCTCCATGATGAAGCTGGTGCAGCAGCCACAGATATTAATACAGATAATGCAGATACAGTTAATACAGATACAGATGCAGATACAGTTTTGGACACTACAGATACAGATAATGCAGATACAGTTACAGATACAGCAATTAATTTTATTCAATTCATGGACACTGACAGTAGCCTTGATGAGTCAGTAGATTCAATAACAACTGCTGGTGATTTCCTTATAAATCCCACAGTTAATTTATCTGAGATACTTCATATCTTTGATCCTGTACATATGAAGCTTCCTTTAGTAGAGATTGCTAAGCCATATTTGGCCATTGTCCAGTATAATTCTCCAGCTAGTTCAAAGGTTGCCAAGCAACTTTGTGACACCTTTGCTGCTCCTATTGCTGTTCTAACTCATGTGCCTATTCCAGAAATCTTCCCTATCCCAGACTTTGTCATGGATGATTCTCCCATGCCTGATCTGGATGAGCTCATTCTGGCAGACATTGAAGAAGAGAACAAGGCAGCAGTTGCAAGCTCTGTCTCTACTGCTGTTGAACCCTCACCCCCTGAACCTTCTATCCCCCCTCAAGAAAAACCCCTTATCATTCCTGATGCCACTCTGAGGAAGCTGAATGCTATGTATGACAACCCTCAGAGTTCAGATTCTGATGATGATGATGATGATGATGATGATGATGAATCAGATGAGGAGGCTGCCAAAAAGAAAAAGAAGTTGCTCTCTAAGAAAAGCAAGGCTCCTCCTCCTACTCCCAAGCCTAATCCCACTGCAGACACTCCATACTATATTATGCACAATGTTGCTCCTTACAAAGGGATGCCTGCATGGATGTGGCTATCAAAGAACCAGCGGAAAGAGAGGAAGAGGAGTAGGAGATACTCTCCTCCCCCAGTTCATAGATACAGAAAGGATCCTCCTCCCCCTCCTCCTCCAGCAGCAGGTGCCTCTGGCTCTGGCTCTCAGAGATCTGCTCCTATTCAAACCTATCAGAGACAAACAGGGAGATCCTCTGGTGGTAGTCAGCCAAGGCCACCATCTTCAGGCAGACAATAGCAATAGCAACACCAGGAATCTAAGGAACATGAAGCTCAAAGGGCCTATTCTACTCCTGAAGATCTAGAGACAGCCAACACAGGCAGAATGGCAAGGTTCCAAGAAATCATTGGCTTATCTCTAATCAACAAAGCTAAAGCTGAAGGCAAGGACACAACAGGCTTAACTACTATGTCTCAGTACAGGAGAGATGAGCTAAAAAGATTTGGGAAAGCAAACAAGTTACTCAATGTTGATGAGTACATGCATCTTCATCCAGAAGCAGTTGTCCCCAGATCCACTTCACTGAAAATTATAGGGGCAGCTGACATGACTATGACCAAGGCTCAAGCTTCAGATCCCAATAGGGAAATCATTTTCAAGAAGCCAGGAGAAAAGGCACCAGAAGTCAAGCCAAAACAGAATAAGTCAGAGAAGTAAATTTGTGTTTTTATTCCATTTTCTACTTCTATTTCAGACTATTTCTTGCATTAAAACAAAGCCCGTATGTATATATATATATATCTGATGCATGTGTTGTAAATTATCTGCCAGATATATCTCTCTATTTTGCTTTGTTTTTGTGATTGTTCTTTGCTTGGAGTCTCTGTTAGTGACCTCACCCAAATAGGGGGAGATTGTTGGATCCCTAGTTGATTTGGGCTAGGTTCACTGACTTAAGATGTGACCCATCATGTATAGTCTGGGTCAAGTATTTGTCCTAGAGTCTAGGACAGTCCTCTATTTCAACTTCAGACGGACCAGCCTTCTTCAAGACCATCAGGAACTCCAGATCTATCAGTTTTTCAGACTAAGTGAAATGAGTTTGACGTTCGTCGAACTCAGCTCGACGAAGGGAGTTCTGCGCTCGACGATCGTGAGACAATTCGCAGTACTGAGCTCGACGAACTATATTCTTTGCTCGACGAACACCGGGTTTCTACCTCAAGCTTATCAGGACTACTTCAGAATTTCTCTAAGTCCAGCTTCATGCTTCGGTCGAAGAATTATATTCTGAGCTAGACGAACTTGGACCTCAAGTTCACAGCTTATCAGGTCGACGAATGCTAAACTTTACTCGACGATTTTTGTACTCAAAAAATCTGTGTCGACACTTAGGGTTTGTGTCGACACCAGACGATTTGTGTCGACACCAGGATTTGAGTCGACACCAGCTTATGTCGACACCAGCTTATGTCGACACCAGAGGACTTGTGTCGACACCAAGATCTATCTGTCGAAAACAATTTGTGTCGACACAGCATTTCAGTAGATGCAGAGTATTTCGTCCAAATCCAGAACTTTTCTCAGGTCGACGAAGCTTATTCTCAGCTCGACAAATTTGGTTCTCTGCTCAATGAATAATGGTTGTCTGATATTGAAGATTGTCTGTTCAACGAATGATGACTGTCAGCTCGACGAACTCAGCTCAGCTCGACGAACTCAGCTTAGCTCGACGACCTCAAGCTCAGCTCGACGAACTCAGGCTCAGCTCGATGAACTCAAAACTCAGCTCGACGAACTTTGTTCTTTGGTCGACGATTCCAGACTAGGTCTTCTTCCGTTCCCGTCTCATTCCATGGCGCTGATTCCTGAACAATTAATGGCAGTTCTTCACAGAATACTACCGTTGGAATGCGCAGTTAATTCTGGATTATTACATACCATTTTCCCATGAAAACAGTTGGGGAAATAATTAATTGCTACTTCCTTTCCAGGCCGTCTGTCATTACTGCTCGATATTCAAATTCGAAGGTGTTCTTATGAGACACAGAGATATACAGAAACAAAAACACAGCACTACAGAGATACACAACATCAAGAAAAGCATAGACAGTGATTCAGACGACACAAGAAAAAGAATTCATTCTTGGCCCAGAGAGAAACTGATCAAGAAGAAGAAGAAGAACACTACATCAATATCAAGAGTCTTCTTCATCTGCTTTCACTCAGGATAACTTCAAGAAACAATACATTCATATTAGTTACAAGAAGTTCCTGAAGACCTCCTCTGGACCTGGAATTCTAGGTCTCTAAAGACCTATCACCCTAAAGCAGTGCTCTAGCATTCTTCCTGATTCATTCTACATCTCAGGGGGAGCAAAGCTGTTAAACAACATTCCACAAGTCTTCTCATTTGACTTGAGAAAGAGAAGACCTCATCACCCTCTCACTCCACCTCTGTACAGGGTTTTAATTCCCTTCAAAATTATTCTTGTTGCAAGTCTCCTACCAAAAGACTTGAGGGTTTGGTTTTTGGGAACCTAATCAAAACCCCATTGGTGCTAGGACACCTGATCAACCCCTTCCTGCAGTAGATTCCTACCAGGGTGGTAGAAGAGTGGCCTACGCAGATTTGGGGAACCACTATAAAATTCTTGTGTCGTTTGGTTGCTTTCTTTTCCTTTTGTTTTCTGGCCTTACTCTGTGGATGTGCTGTGATTAGATAATTGCTGCATCTTGGTTTATTTGTATTTGCTTCCCTGCACACACACACACACCTAAATACAACAGCAGTTGTAAAAGTTTTAAAATCACCATATACTCTATTAACCCCTCCTCTAGAGTATATCAGATCTAGCTGCTCTTTCACACTCGGTTGATATTTGTGAGGTGCAAGATGGCCCGACGAGCTTTGGCTCGGTTGATGTTGTGATGGACGGGATGGTCCGGGGAGCTTCGGCTCGATACTGATACATAAGGTTGCATGTGCATAAAAATAAAGGAGGTGGGTCTTCGGTATTGGAGTGTCGATGCACCGACGTCAATACATTGACTCTACAAGTGTGGCTAGCACTTCGCCAACAGAAGTCCGGTGCGCCTGCCGGCAAGAGTACACAGGAGTCTGCTTTGTGCACCAGCGTTGAGGCGTACGATAGGTCTGACCGGTAGTGCTTTACTGGTTTAGAGGTGGGCGAGGCCCAACCCACCGCTTCCGTCTGCCACTACGGAGATATCCTGCGAGGTGAGGCTCCAGAAAGGGGGAACTAAAGGTATGTGTGCATAGAGTCAGGTGGGTGAGTTGCACTTGCATGATAGCATCATAACCCACTTGCATGTCATAGTATAATCATAGCATATAACCCCTGTCACCTATTGTATAAGTGGTATGGGACGCTTATACAATAGGCCCTACAAAACTACCCCTTGGTCTATAAGCTTGTGTGGGTAAGTTTATAAATTAAGGTTAAATTCTTTATATGTATATTGTTGTTAATAACCATCACCCCAATGTATAAATTGGTATGAGACTTTTTATACGATGGGAGCCCTGTAAAAGGTCGCTTGCTTATATGTTCCTGTATAAGTTAAGATTATTTTTAATACTTTACTTTACTGCCACATGTACTATAAAAATTGTTAGTATAGGTCCGCTGTCATCTGTTTCTTGATTACTCTCCACCTTCAAGTCCTCCCCTTTCTTCCTCTCCGCTCGGTGCCTAGGGGCCATGGGGGAAGGGGTGGGGGATGATAGGACTTAGTCTTTTATACTAATGGTTTTCGAACCACATCATTTAGGGGATCGTGGAGCCCAACATGGAAGAGCAGCCCCGCAGGTCGGCAAGCTTGAATATGGGGCAGTCTAGCACCGGAGTTCAGACGATAGGGACTGTGAACCCCTGACCTTAGTAGTGTTTTACTTTGCTTCGTCTTGAGTGATTATGTAGGGAGGATATGATGTATCGGGCTTAATCCCTTATTTTTAGTACTTTATATTCTGTGGACTCTCCCTTCATGGAGATATATATTACTCTGAAGTGATTGTATTTTGTGGACTTCTGGTTAGAGTTTTACCACTCTTGTGCTTACTCTACTTTGTTGTTTTTCTGTGACCGAATCGGCCGGCAGAATCGGCGATTTGCGGTGATGAATCTTCAGGGCATGAAGGTGTCACCGTAAAGCGGCGATTCTGGGCCTAAGACCCCGATGTCTCAAAAAAAGAGGGCCTTACACCTTAGGTGAAGCCCGAGTTTTGCATACATGCTGCATAGTAGGCCCCTTATTATTATATGCTCAACATAGAAAACATGTTGTTGTTTGAGATATCCAAACCTGTTCTTTTAGAGCTTAACATGTTTATGTATATGGTATACGAAGTGCTGACTTGCAGGTTGGAGGGTTACCCCAGGGTCCGTTAGGGGTGGCCTAGAGGAGATGTGTTGGTTACACAGTTTGAGGTCAGCCTTTACTGACTCATGTTACCACCAATTTTTATAGGGCAAGGATTGCAAGCAGGATCTAGCTCGCCGGCCAAAAAGGCCTAAGCCTCATGAAGTGCTACAAGTTTTGTACTAGCTCTATTTTGTGGCATTGTATGTTTGATGCTTTATTTTTCCGGCTTACATGCCGAGGTAGTCTAGGGGTGCTTATGCACAATGATGTTTGTTGTTAGCATTTGAGTTTGGACTCTCTGTTGTTGTAAGGCCTTAAGGCCGTTTCGATACTCTTATGTATGTGGATAACTTCTGGTCGTGTTTACTGTTTCCGCTGTTGTTATATTCTGAGTTATGAGATTGGGTTGTTAATATCATCTTTTAACGCTAAAGCTGTGGCGTTTGTATGTTGTGGGGCCCCAGCCGGACATATATTATACGGTCATTACATGGGAGGTGTTACAATTTGGTATTAGAGCGAGGTTTCGTCCAAGGTCAGATTTTGCGGTCGATTTAGCGTAATTGGATCACGTATAGAAGTTATCCCCATAGGAGTATTGCCTGACCATGAGTGTCCTTACGTTTGAGTCTTGTGATTAGAGACTGATTCCTTATTTTCTTGCTTTTGTTAAGAGTGCAAGCAACGAGGCGGGTACGTCGAGAGCAAGAGAAGAGTTTTTGGCGAGCAGCGCCACTGCTCAGGGTCCTTTGGGCATGGGTGTAAACCCGGCCGATTTCTATCGCATGCTTGAAGAAGCAATGGTGGTAGCCCAAGATGTAGCAATAGCTCAAGTAACAACCCATGTTGCTCCGGTAGCAACTCCTGCTACCCCGGATACGGCGATGGCCGTTCCGGTCAGAGAAGCCAGGCGAGCAGAGTCATTGGCCGAAAGGGTGGTTGTCGGGCATGGGGACCGACACATGAAATATTTTCTGAGATTCCATCCTCCAAAGTTCAAGGGAGTCGGTACGCCGACTGATGCGAAGGATTGGTGGGCACATATGCAAGAGCTTCTGAGGGCGGAAGAGATGCCAGAGGAGAAGAAATCTGAGTTTGCGGCCTTCATTTTAGAGGGAGACAGGAAGTTGTGGTGGGTGAGCCATAGCGGCCGCCAGTTTCCCAGATGCACCCCATCCATGGAATAGTTTCGGAATGCTTTCCTAAAGAAGTACATTCCTGTTTCGACAAGGTTGGACCTCCAAAGGCAACTTCTGCACTTGGTGCAGCGGGATAAGACGTTGGACGAGTATGTACAAGAGTTCACTCGGTTGGGTCATTATGCGGGAACGACAATGGCCGATGATGAAGAGAGGGATAATCTCTTCTACTAAGGGATGAGGGAGAATCTAAGACAACCCCTCATCTCCATGAAGAGAGCTGGTTTCAATGAGCTACTTGAGCCTGTCAGTACATTAGAGAGTGATCAGGAGCGAACCCAACGTCGTAAGGTTTTCACGCCCAAGCAAGGGGAAGGGAAGCCTTCTCAATCCCAAGGGAAGACTGAAGGGAATAGAT
Source organism: Platanthera guangdongensis (assembly GCA_039583875.1). Classification (NCBI taxonomy): domain Eukaryota; kingdom Viridiplantae; phylum Streptophyta; class Magnoliopsida; order Asparagales; family Orchidaceae; genus Platanthera; species Platanthera guangdongensis. The sequence goes on from CM077164.1 coordinate 129,644,145, forward strand.
GAAAGAAAAAGCCTCACCCATTCAAGTCCGGTGAGAAAAGCAAATGGATGTCCGGAGGGTCTCACTCTAACGGACCACCGACATACTTCAATTATGGTAAGGTGGGGCATATAGCTCGTTTTTGTACTCAAGGAGGTACTGAGCAGGAGCCAAGGAAAGAGCAGACTGTGCACTCCGGCCCCAGTGCTGCAGAGAAAGGGAAGATGGCGGAGTCTAGCGCTTCTCAGTTCCAACCGGTGCAACCAAGGTCTTACAACCTTCGGCAGCAAGAAGCGATCTGACAACCCGATGTGGTGACAGGTATGAGAAAGTTTAAATTTAACCTTATACTTGATACTTTCAAACTATTTAGGTTTGATGCCTCTATTTTAGGCTTTGTGTTAGTTTCCGGATACCCCACTAGGATATTGTTTGATACGGGAGCATCACACTCTTTTCTTGCGGAAATCTTTATCCGGATAATTGGAGTTGAGTCATTCTCGGCAGACGCAGAGCTGAAGGTGCGCATGCCCAACGGGTCATCCATGTCCACCTAGGAAAAATGGCGCATTTGTTGTAAGCTAGACGGAGTTGATTTCATGTTGATAACAACGGTCCTACCATTGGTTCAATTTGATGTGATATTGCGAATGGACTGGCTAGCAGAGCAGCGTGCTAGTATTCACTGCCTATCCAAGGTGGTGACCCTGATAAGCGAAGGGCAGGCAGAAGTCAAGTTTGAGGGCCTTAATGGAGTGGCATGTTCCCTGATTTTGGCAATGCAGTTGTTGCGGGCAGTTAACCAGTGGGTAGTAGCTCTTGTAGCATTATTGGAGGTTCATCTTTCCAAGTTATCACTTGGGAAAGTGCCCGTAGTGGTAGAGTTCAAGGATGTGTTTCCTGATGAACTTCCTTGAGCACCTCCTCGACGAGAGATTGATTTCTCAATTGAGTTAGTGCTAGAGGCTAGGCAGGTGTCACATCCTCCATTTAGGATGACATCAAAAGAGTTGGCCAAACTCAAGGTACAGTTGCAAGAACTGTTGGAGCAGGGGTATATCAGACCCATTTCTTCACTGTGGAGCGCGCCTATGTTGTTCGTGAAGAATAAAGGTGGTAGTATGTGGTTGTGTATAGACTACCAAGAGTTGAATAAATTGACTGTCAAGAATAAATATCTGATTGCTCGGATAGACTACCTGTTCGACCAGTTGGTGGGGTCAGTGGTGTATTCAAAGTTGGACTTGAATCCAGGATACTATCAATTGCGAATTCGAGACAAGGACATACCCAAGATAACATTTGGTACGAGGTATGGTCACTTTGAGTTCTCGGCGATGCCGTTCGGGCTGACGAACGCACCATCCGTATTCATGGATTTGATGAATCGAGTATCTCGGGAATACTTGGACTCTTTTGTAGTTGTCTTTATTGACGACATTCTGGTTTACTCCAAATCGGAGGTGGAGCATGAGACTCACTTGAGAGTAGTCTTGCAAGTGTTGAGAGAGAACCAGCTTTATGCAAAAATTCTCGAAGTGTGAGTTCTGGCTAGGGAAGGTGGCATTTTTGGGCCATGTGATTAGTGGGGATGGGTTGGCAGTAGATCCAACAAAAGTGGAAGCCATTAGAGATTGGCCGACTTTGAGAATAGTGCGGAAGTCCGGAGTTTTCTTGGGCTAGCCGAGTACTATAGAAGGTTCGTAGAAAACTTTTCATGGATAGCTCTACCCCTCACTTCACTTACTCGTAAGGATCAGAACTTTGTGTGGACTCAGGAGTGCAATCAGGCATTTGAGACAATAAAGGAAAGGCTGATGACAGATCATATCCTAACTCTACCGAAAGGGACTGAAGGATTTCAAATTTTCAGTGACGCATCGTGATGCGGTTTTGGTTGCGTATTGGTGCAACATGGCAGTGTAATAGCCTTGGGGTCCATACAGTTGAAGCCTCATGAGAGGAATTACCCCGTCCATGACTTGGAATTGGCGGCTGTAATCTTTGCACTGAAATTCTGGCGGCACTATATTTATGGTGCAAAGGTGGAGATCTTCACGTATCATAAATGTCTGAAGTATCTCCTAGATCAGAAGAACTTGAATATGCGGCAGCGTAGATGGGTCGAGTACCTTGGAGACTACGAGGTGGCGATTCAGTATATGCCAGGCAAAGCCAATATGGTGGCAGATGCCTTGCGTAGGAAATACTCTGGGCAAGGGAATTGGATCAAATCTCATGATGAGCGGTTGGTGCTGGACTGGGAGTCCCTCGGCTTGGACTGCGTAGCAAGGGGCAAGTCTAGCATGGCTCGGTTGAACTGGATTGAAATGCAGAATGATTTGTCTGATCGTATTCGGGAAGCGACCCATTTGGATGATGAGCTCCAGCCATGCGTGGTGGAAGCTCAAAAGTGCGAGAGTAGCACCTGGGAGTTAATTAATGGGATTCTGAGGAAGGATGGAAGGATCTGTATACCGCAGTTCAGCAAGCTCCGTGAGGAGTTGACGTTTGAGGCTCACTTCACAAAGTACTCCATTCACCAGGGCAATACAAAGATATACTTGGATATGAAGAAATCCTTTTGGTGTCCTGGACTGAAGCGGGTCATATCTTTGTACGTGAATCGATGCCAAGCTTGTGCCTTGGTGAAGGCCGAGTGTCAGAAGACGGGCGGGTTCCTGAAGCCTCTTCCTATTTCCGAGTGGAAATTTGATGACATCTCCTTAGGATTTTGTACATGGGTTACCGAGAATGCAGCAGGGTAATGATGCAATTTGGGTGATTGTGGATCGCTTAACCAAAATCACTCATTTCATCCCAAATCGGAAGGAGGTCAGCGTGGAGAAGCTGGTAGAGTTGTATGTTCGCAACATTGTGCGACTACATGAGATTCCTAAGAATATAGTTAGTGATCGCGATGGACGTTTCACGTCCAAGGACTGGAGGTTGGTTGAAAAAGAGTCTGGGCTCGAAGCTCAAGTTTAGTACGACATTCCATCCTCAAATTGATAGGCAAACCGAAAGAAAGAATCGTACTATGGAGTATATGCTGAGGATGTGTATTCTTGACTTCATCAAGAAGTGGGACGATCACCTCTTAATGGTAGAGTTAGATTATAACAACGGTTACCAAGCATGCATAAAGATGGCGCCATACGAAGCTTTGTATGGGAGGTGGTGTCAAACACTGATGTCTTGTACAGAGGCGGGAGATACCAAAATTTTGGGAAAAGAAGTGGAAGTTGATGCGTGTGAGTTGGTACGAACCATTCAAGATCACATGAAGGTGGCTCAGGATCGGCAAGCAAAATATTTTAATGCTCGCCACAGGAAACTGGAGTTCGCGGTAGACGATTGGGTCTGTCTAAATAACAAGCCGTTCAAAGGTGTTTCGCGGATTCAGTGACTCAAGTAGTTGAGTCCGAGGTTTTTGGACCTTTTGAGGTTATCGAATAGGTGGGAGAAGCAGTGTACCGGTTAGCATTGTCCATAGAGCTGAGTGGATTACACGACGTCTTCCATGTCTCCGTATTAAGGAAAGCCTTAGTAGAGGATAGTGTGGTGATCGAATCGGCATCAGCGCCGATAGAAGAGGACTTGAGGATGCGAGTTCGTCCAATTGCAATAGAGGATTCAAAAATACGACAGGTGCGGAACAAAGAGGTCAAACTCGTAAAAGTCTGATGGGACAACTGCGGTCGTGAGGAGCTCTCGTGAGAGCGAGAATAGACCATGCTGGAGGAGTATACAGAGTTATTTCGTTCAGGTATCATTTAGGTTTTGTGTATCTTTCACTTTCTGTAATTTCAGGATGAAATTCTTTTAAGGGGGAGAGAGTTGTAACGACCCGAAACTCGAAAGAGAGACGTACAACATTTAGAGCCAAGTTGGTGTCTTGGTAGGGGCCACACGGCCTGGGACACGAGTGTGTCTCAGGCCGTGTCGTTCTAAGGTTCGACGAAGAACTTGGGTGGCAACGAACTGAGCTCGACGAAGTGTCGAGATAGTGAACATGGCCTGGGACACAGGCGTGTATAAGGTCGTGTCATGCTCGGGTTCGACGAATTTTTTGAGTGTTCGACGAAAATGCATTCGACGATGTTCGAGACAGCGAACACGGCCTGAGACACGGGTGTGTCCCGGGTCGTGTCCTACTCGGGAGGTTAGCCGGGCTGTGTCGGGGAAAGAACACATCCTGGATCCCAGGCGTGTTCAGCCTGACACGGGCGTGTCAAATTCGACACTGGCGTGTCGAGTACACATGTTGTCCTCGGGTTGTGTTTGGTCCTGTGTCGATGGAGGAACACACCCAGAAACATGGGCGTATACTGAGTGACATGGGCATGTCACGTTTGATACAGGCGTGTCCAGAGCCCATGTCCTGTTCTGGGTGCGACGATTTCGACATCGATTGAGTCACACGGCGTTGGACACGGGCGTGTCACAAGCCGTGTTCGGCCCAGGAATTTGGTTTTATGTGTGAATCGTGGCCGTCTGATTCCTTCTAATGGGATCTGATGGTCCAGAGCTGTCCTTTCTGTGATAATTCCGGGAATAGGGTTTGAAACCCCCATTCCTCATCAAGTTTTAGAGAGAGGGGAGAGCAAGGAAGAAGGTGAAGGAGAGATCCGGCTATCGGAGAAGCTTCAAAGCCCCAAATCGCGAGCTGAGTCCAGATCCGGGGAGAAAAGACCGTTACGGTGGTTTTCATCCGACTAAGTTTCCATGGCTAGAAAGAGGGGCCATAAGGTAACGACACTTCTCCTCATAGTTTCTAGGATGCATGCTTAGCATTTTTTTCTTTCAAGCTTTTGGGCATCAAATCTCTCAAATGAGAGGGGTTTGGGTCGCCATGGTTTAAGAGGAACCTCTTGGTCGATTGAGTCTGTCACCGACATGATTTGCATTAGAGATCTGCACCGTTAGTGGATTAGGCATTGTGGGTGAAGCCGTAGTCGCGGCCTTTAGTCCGACTTGGTGATGTTGTATAGCGAGCCTTACGGATTTTTGTAGAAATCCGTTGCGGCAAGATGTCGTTTGTGATGTATGTGTTTTCCCCCTTTTCTCCAGTGAGTACGTGTAGCCGGAACCGGACAAGGTTAGATCCGCATTAGCAGTAGATGGTTTCCTTGGTGGATAAGGTTAGCTCCGCATTGGTAGTAGATGGTTTCCTTGGTGCGCGGGGATGTTGCAATACAAATGTTGGATTAGGGTGGGAATAATTATGGATTTTGATGTGCTAAGCCGCGGCTTTGTCTCCGTGGTCAGCTCGCTATCCCGTGACATGCAAGTCATGTGGGGAGAGTGTCCCGGCTAGACTAGTCCCCTTCTGTGAGACTGACGAGAATGCCAAGCATTGGGTAAGCTCGGGCAATGAATCCACGAGCGGGTGGGGTCCAGTAAGAGTTCCTAGAATCGGTTTGTGTGTGAGACAGAATCCTGATGTGCGAAGTCAGAGTTTGCAGGCAAGCCCGGGTCTAAGACCCATGATCGGGTGGGGCCTTGGCAAGATTTCCATCTGGCATCTTGTATGTCGTTAGGGGAATTGCAGACCCCTTTTGTTTGCGGCTTAACGCCAATGGGGAAATTGGAAGTACCCAGATGTTTTGATGATGTGCTAGTTGCATACACGATAGGGTGCCTTGGGTGAAGCCCGGGTTTCGCATACATGCTCCATAGTAGGCCCCTTCTTATTATATGATCAACATAGAAAACGTGTTTGTTGTTTAAGACATCCAAGCCTGTTCTTTTAGAGCTTTACATGTTTATGTATATGGTATACGAAGTGCTGACTTGCAGGTTGGAAGGTTACCCCGGGGTCCATTAGGGGCGGCCGGGAGGAGATTTGTTGGTTACACAGATTGAGGTCAGCCTTTACTGACCCATGTTACCACCAATTTTTACAGGGTAGGGATCGCAAGCAGGAGCTATCTCGCCGGCCAAACTGCCTAAGCCTCATGAAGTGCTACAAGTTTTGCACTAGCTTTATTTTGTGGCATTGTATGTCTGATGCTTTAGTTTTCCGGCTTGCATGCCGAGGTAGTCTTGGGGTGCTTATTCACATTGATGTTTGTTGTTAGCATTTGAGTTTGGACTCTCTGTTGCTGTAAGGCCTTAAGGCCGTTTCGATACTCTTATGTATGTGGATAAGTTCTGGTCGTGTTTACTATTTCCGCTGTTGTTATATTTTGAGTTATGAGATTGGGTATTTAATATCATCTTTTAACGCTAAAGCTGTGGCGTCTATATGTTGTGGGGCCCCGGCCTGACCCATATTATACGGTCATTACAGGGTAGGTGTTACAAGGGGGGCACTCTGTCCATACCTCCTGGCTGGCTGGTTGAACCACCTTTGCTCGTGGCGGTTGTCCCTTCCTTGGAGACCACCACCCTATCCCTGAGTGTGACTTTCCTGGGGCCTCCATCCTAACTTATTGTTCGGCTCTCGCGGACCCCAACCTTATTGATGCCCCTGCACTTAGGGTTCTTCCCTCCTTCTCTCCTCTCTCTGCTCTCTCTATCTCCCAGCTCCTGATTCCTTCCCATCATCCTCTGCCAACTTGGCCAACCTCTTAGAAACGTTGGATTGGATGCCTCGATCTCGATTTCCTTCATCGCACTCTCCATCAACTCCTCGAAGGAGAGGGAGGGAACTCTCTTCAGCTCCATGCTAAAGATGTTGGGCCTCAAACCCGGAGTAAAGGCAAGCATCACCGTGTACCCCGACATCTCCTGAACCTATAGAATCTCCTTTTGGAACGTATCAACATAGCTTCCCAACATCTCCTCCGGCTTCTGCTTGATGTTAATCAAGCACTCGTCTACTTTCTTCTTCATTTTGGACATTGAGAACCTCAGCAAGAACCCGCGACGCAGATCCTCAAAGCAGTAAATCAAACTCGCAGGCAACTGGTGGAACCAGTCCCTGGCCTTCTCCTTCAGAGTGATGGCGAAGTACCTACACTTGAAGGCATCCGAGATTTGCCTTATGGAGATAGCGTCTTCAAACGATTGCACATACTGTGTGGGGTCGTCCATCCCTGTGTAATAGGTCATGTCAGTCTCCCAAAACTCCTATGGAATCAGAGCTGAGATGATGAGCTCACTGAAGGGGCTCCCGCCCCTGCCTGTCGAGAAGGTTCATCGCGCGACCTCGGCTCGCTTGCCTTGTTCGCACTAGTCTGTCACGGTAACAACTCTCGCTTGGGGACATCCCTTTACGAATCCTCTACCGGAACCTCCATTGTCGGGCATTATCCTTGAGCATTCGGGCACAATGATATAGCGGCCGCCACTGGGAACAAAGGAGTCTCCCACTCACCCCTTGTCGAGAAGGCCAAGTGGATGGTCTATAAGACTTCTGGCATGAAGTCCTCCAACATCCCCAACGTCACCCCACTTCCCCGAGAGGGAGAACCTCCCGAGCCAACTCCCTCTCCTTAACCTCCAACCATGAGACTTGGCTTGAGATTTTCTTGTATCAGCTACGGTCCACGCTCACCGCACCAGAAATGTTGGAGCCAAAAACTGGACTCAACGAGAGTCTGAATCTTGGGGTATAGCCAACACCTATTTCTCCCAAACCTCGACCCAAGGCTAGCTATAATGACTAAGAACTGACCCAAAGCCTCAGCCGGGAGGTCACTCCTCTAACCCGGAAGTTCTCTAAGCGCTTCCCCTCCAAAGCTAAATGCTGGGCTAGGAGTACCTCAGAAAGCTCTAAAAGGAAAAATGAGAGTATGAGAAAAAACTTGCCTTCTGAGGTATCCTGTGGGTCTATTTATATATTTTCAATATCTGGTCTGCAAAAAACATACTTTTGCTATCCAAAAATGACAAAAATGCCCCTAAGCTGATCTGCCAATAGCCAAACTCCGTTGTTCTGAGGTGCTAAATGCAGACTAGGGGTATTTAGGTAATTTCAGGTCTGGCTCCAATCTGGCGGAAGCTCTTCCTACTGAACTTTGCGGGAACCCCGCTCGCTCTAAGCGCGAGCCTTCCCGCATACCCCGGACGGGAACCAAAAGACTGAAGGGGCGTTGAATAGAGAGGCATCGCTCAACGCCGAGGGCCGATGTGCTTCTGCCATCCTGAGTTGTGAGCCCCTGCTCCTGCCCAGGGCAGGAGCCTTCCCGCCCGCCCTGGTTCTGCCATGGACTAAACATAAAATCTGCTCGATGAAAATAACGTTAAGTTGAAGGCTTAGCTCGATAAATTTTCGTTCAACGAATAACGTTCTCAACTCGACAAATTGAGCTCGACGAACTGGCGTTCGACGAAATGGCGTTACTCGACCCCTGGGTGAGACCCTTCCCGTCCTCTTATGGCGAGAACATTCCCACCCAATTTCTTATCTGACCCAATTTTAGGCTCAAAGATAGCCCAATCCGGGTCCTTGGGGGGTCTTGGTCCCACCCAACGAATATGGGGTTGTACATTGATCGTGGTGATTCAAAGTTCTCAGATAAAAGAGTTCTCCGATTTCTTCCTCAACTTTTTCTGACAGAGCTTTTACAATTATTCAGGAAGGAAGAAGCCGAGAATTAGTCAGATCTATGAAGAGAAGTTTACGAATTTCAATTAAAATTCATTTTATTCTTCTAGGAGTTATTCTACGAGATTGTAGGAGTTATTCTCCGAGATTGTAAGAGTTATTCTCCGAGTTTGTAGGAGTTGTTCTCCGAGTTGTTGTAGGAGTGGTTTTACTCCGAGTTATAGGAACGTTGTTACGTGTTGTAGGATTGTTTTCAATCCGAGAGAATAGTGAAGTAGTCGACTATAGTGTGTTGCTAGATCGGTGAGGTGGAGAGTGGATGTACCCAAGATTGGGGAACCACTACAAACTTTTGTGTCGTCTGTGGTTTGCTTGTTTATTTTCTGCGGATCTCTCATACAATTTTTATTCCGCAAAAAGACGCACAACTCACCTATTCACTCCCCTCTAGGTGATTAAGGTAGATAACTAGACATTTTCAGCCAAGAGGTTGGAAGATCACCTTTTCATGGTGGAGGTTGACTATAATAAAAGTTTCCACGCGAGCATCAAGATGGCTCCATATGAGGCTTTGTATGGAAGGCAGTGTCCAACACCGATTTCATGGATAGAGGCAGGAGACACAAAATTTTTGGGAAAATAGGTGGTGGTCGATGCTTATGAGTTGGTGCGAACAATTCAGGAGTGCATGAAGGTTGCTCGGGATCGCCAGGCGAATTATTTCAATCCGCGCCATAGGAACGTGGAGTTCGTTGTAGGCGACTGTGTATATCCAAAGATTAAGCCGTTCAAAGGTGTTTCGCTGATTCGCGGGCTCAATAAGTTCATTCCGAGGTTTTTGTGGCCGTTCGAAGTTACGGAATGAATTGGAGAAGCAGCCTATCAGTTGGCATTGTCCCTAGATCTGAGTAGACTACATGTTGTCTTCCATGTTTTAGTTTTAAGGAAAGCATTGGTGGAGACAAGTGTTATGGTTGAGTCAACGACGATGCCGGTAGAAGTGGACTTGAGAGTGAAAGTCCATTTTGTTTACATAGAGGATTCAGAAGTTCGGCACGTGAAAGTGCGTTGGGATAATTACGGGCAAGACAAATTCTATCGGGAGCTTGAGCAAGCAATATGGGAGGACTTCACAGATCTTTTTTGCATCAGGTATCTTTTTGTTTGAGTACATGCTAAATTTTGAGGGCGAAATTCTTCTAAGGGGCGGAGGAGTTGTAACACCACATTTTTCCAGTACCTGAGCCTCTAGAAGCTAGCCCGTAGCGTTAGATAGATACCGCTCGGTGGTAGCCTGGCGGTGAATGCGTTGAGTTGTAGGCGTTGAGTGGTATATGTTTAGTGCATCGATTGCAAGCATGTGGCGTTAGCTAGTTACCGCTTGGTGTTAGCCTTCTTGCATTGAGACGAAAGAGTTGAGTGAGCTACCACACAGCTCTATTTCTACCGCTGGCGGTAGTGCAACATCATTTTTTAAACAAGGGCGCAAGAACATACCGTGGCGGTAGGTAGTTACCACCAGGTGGTAGCGGACGGGAGCAGTTCCGTTGATCTGTGTTCTGACCGTCCGATTTCGCTTCGGTTTTGATCCTATGGTCTAGGACACTCCATCTAAGAGGCATAAGTATGGCTGAGAGGCTCTTTCCTCTCATTTTATTCTCCGTTGAGTGAGATTTAGGGTTTTGGAGAAAGAGTTTGGAGGAGGAAGAAGAAGGGTTTTCTCCACCAGTGACGAAGCTTCGTGGCTCTGATCATCGATCCAAGGCCAGAATCAAGGAGTGAACTTGATGGTGCACACATTCATCCGTGCAAATCAAGTTTTCCATGGCTAGGTAGAGGAGTCGTAAGGTAACAACACATCTCCTCTCGGTATTTTGGATGTGTGCATGGCATCCATTTTTAATCTTACTTTCTTTTAAGAATTTAGGCACCGGATCTGACAAATGAGAAGGGTTCGGGTCGCCATGGTTCAAGAGAAGCCACTTGGTCGATTGTGTCCGTCACCGACATGATGTTGCACTAGAAATCCGCTTCACTAGTGGATTAGGCATTTTGGGTGAAGTCGTAGTCGCAATAGTTAATCCGACTCGGTGATGTTGCATATCGAGCCTTAAGGATTTTTCTAGGAATCCATTTGCGGAAAGATGTCATTTATGATGTTTGTCCCCCCAAATTTTCGTGTGGGTATGAATGGTTGATTGGGGATGGAAAGGCTATTGGTTGTCATGTGCTCAGGAATGGCTTTATCTCTGTAGTAGGATGGCTATCCCATGACGAGCAAATCATGTGTGGAGAGTGTCCTGGCAAGACAAGTCCCCTTCTGTGAAACTTATGAGAATGCCAAGCTTTTGACACGTGCGGGCAATGAAGCCCACGAGTGGGTGGGGTCAAGCAAGGGTTCTTAACATCAGTTTATTGTTTGTGAGACAGAATCCTGACGTGAGAAGTCAGAGCTTGAAGGCAAGCCCGGGTTTGTGACCCACAAGTAGGTGGGTCCTTGGTAAGAGTTTTGTGTGACGGATTATATACCGTTAGGGTAAATTGGAAGTACCTATGTGTTTGCGGCTTGAATGCCGACAAGGAAATTGGAAGTACCCATTTGATGATGTGTGATGATGTGTTAGATTCATGCATTATAGGGTGCCTTGGGTGAAATCCAGGATTGCATACATACTGCAATGTAGGCCCATTTATTTTACCTACTTAACATAGAAACGTGTTTGTTGTATGAGACATCCAAACCTGTATTATTTATTTCTATGTTTATGTATATTTGCATACGAAGTACTGACCTGCAGGGTGCAGTGCCCCGGGTAGGGACGACCAGTAGTAGATGTGTTGGTTTTGCATTTAAGGTCAGCCATTGCTGACCCACGTTGCAGCAAATATTTACGGGGCAACGGTCTCATGCGGGAGCAAGTTCTCCGGCCAAAAAGGTCTAAGCTTCATTAAGTGGACTTTTTGTTTAGCATCTTTGTTTTGTTGAGTGTTATGCTTAGTGCATTATGTTTTCGGCTTGCATGCCGAGGTAGCCTAGGAGTGTCAAGACACGTTGCTCTGTTTGAGGTTGTTGTTATAGTTTCTGTACAATTGGATATTATAAGGCCTTAAGCCCAGTTCAAACTCCTTTATTAGTGGATAACATCAGGTTGGTTGGTTGTTTCCGCTGTTTATTTCTGAGTTTTGGGTTGGGTAGTTTTATATCATCTTATAATGCTTAAGCTATGTAATATGTATGTTGTGGGGCCCAGGCTAGACCGATATTACACAGTTATTATAGTGGTGGTGTTACACTTCAAAAGGAAAGCAATTACAGTCTCCAAAAAAAGTAAGAAATCTGTTATAGCCAGTATTCAACCAATTGAAGAAGTCATTAAAACCTATATACGAAGCTGTAGTACTACTTCACTCTTTATGCCACAAGTCATCCCTATTCCTCTAGAAGACTTAGATGTACTTTATATGGGCAGGGGAATATACAATATTACTCTTATTCCACCACCATAACATCCAGCTGATAGAAGATCAAAGAAGCAAAAGCTTGATGTTGTAGAAAACTTTATCAAAGGTAAAGTGTGGTAAATTTGACAAGTGAAATGGAAGAAATTTAGAGGAATATTTGGGAGCTAGTGTAAAGAGAGATAAATTTAAATGAGGTATATCACTATGCTAAGAGAGACTAGGAAAGGTTAATCTTTGTTAAGGAGTTTCTTAAACACAAACCTGATTACTGGAGATGCAAAAGTCTAAGATAATATTCAGAATTGATAAAGGACAAATTTCTTGATGAACCATATAATTTTTACTTGAGATGTTTATTTCTGAATCTGCTAACAAAACATGTTGATACTTAGTCAAGAGTTGTATATGCAAATATATTCTGCAGGTATATTACCATGGTATTCGTTAAGAACTATATTGACATTTTTAAAATTCATTCTAGAGCCACATGTATTCAGTTGCCTTTCTTGTTTATATCCTTTTTAATTTAATATGTATTCATTATATGTTGTATGATAGTCAAAAAAATTATATTCTACTGATTTATATTTGTAAAACCACTTTCAAAATTTTGTAAAAAATTGTTAGGCTAAATAAGGTGAGATTGTAGGGAAAAACTCTTATGGTTTACCTTAACAAATTACTTTAAGTGATTTTACATTCTAGGTTTATTACCCATATGCTATATATAGGATAATAAGAACTACTTGGATGTCATTGGTATAAAGGACATGAGAAAGACATACTGACTTTAAAAGCAAATTTAGGAAATTCCAATATGCGTTGACTAGAAATCGTCACAACATCGACATTATATCGATGCTACTTCGAGTATAAGTTAGAGGAACTGAATATGATAAGTCGGTGTTAATTAAAAGATTTAATCAACACAAACTTCGATATGGTTTCGATGCAACATCGATTACAGAACTAATTTGACAGATTGTTTGAATGAATCTAGAACTTGATGCTACTTCTGTATAAACTCGACGTTACGACAAATAATTTTCTGATCGATAATTATTTTAAGGATTAAATTAGAATTAATTCAAAAAATCTTTGAATTGAATAACTATTTCTTGGAGATGTTAAATTCTTAGCCAGTCATATATATAGAGAGATACATAATGAACATGGGCAACAATCAATCAATTGAAAATAACAATCATTTTAACGATCATTACACACATACTAGTTCATGATTTTAGAAGATTGATTTCGACAGAGAGGGATAGGAAGATTAACATTTTTAATTGAAGTTCTTCCTTAAATAAGTCATTCCTCACTTTTGTTCCTAAATCTACAAAGAGAATCAGTTCTTCTTCTTCTAAAGGGCTTATCAACTACTATATCAGATTAAGGTAAGTTTAAAAGGATAATCTCGATTAAAGGCTTATAATTCTTGAAATCTTCTTATTCAAGGATTCATCAGAGTTTTAGATATGAAATCACTAAGTGCTAATTACTCCTCAGGATTCTCATGAGAGGACTCATCAGGAAGATTTCAAAAGCTTCAAAGCATCTTCTAATTTCTATTATATTAATATTTGTAGTTCGTTAAAAGATTTTTGAGAATCCCTCTTCAAAGGATATAGTTAGAGGTTTCGAGAGTCTCCTTGTAAAAAGACTCAGATTTTACTGGTTCAAGATCTCCTTATAAAAAGATCTTGTGATTGGTTCTAAGTGTCTCCTTATCAAAAGAGTAAGTCACGGTGATAGTTAATTCTTACCAAGGGGTAGAAGTGTAGATGTATTTAGATTTGGGGAACCATTATATTTCTTGTGTCCTCTATGTTTGCGCATTATTCTACGATATCTTAATTATTTTGTTGTGAATCAATATATATGTTCTAAATTCTGGTTGATAGCTTGTGTAAATGTAAATTCAATGCATTGTATAATTAATTTAGAAATAAATTTTAATCTCTATTCAGCCACCCCCCCCCCCCCCCACACCTCCCCCCCTCCCCCCTCCCCCGCTAGAGAAATCTGTAAGGACTTAGTAAATTGTTCTCCCAATGTAGATGTGATATGGAATTTATGGTGAAACTTACTTAGTGAACATATTATATCGCTAGACACACAAGAAGTCATATAGGATCACAATAAGCTATTAACTTGTCTTACATACACCACTATACTAGAGTTATCTCCCAGGGTTTTTGGGTAATGACAAATCATTACTAGTAGTAGTGGTGGTACGGTGTAGTTTAAAGGATATGATTATATCTGATTGTGTTATGGTAAGGACTGAGTTGGTATTCCTTGGGTGTTGGTTAGCACGGTTTTATACTTAGTGAAACTATTCATATATTAAGGACTTGGTTGGTAGTCCATGAGTGTTGGTTAGCATGAGACTATTCATGTGAATTACATGGGTGTATTATCATACACTATTGCTTAATGATCTTGGTCGATAGGATTGTATGTGGTGAGTCTACGAGCTTGATTGGTCATCACACTGATAAAAGCTGGGGGATAGACTCTAGGCTATTAGTGAGGTGCACTTATGGGCCAGCTTAGCTGGTGTCTTGGTGATGCTTTCCTGATGACCCTTCCCTTAGCTATTAAGACTCTGCGGGTTTGTGTTGAGCATTAACACATGATTCGCTGCTAGATTTGGGTATTGAGCCGTACATAAATCCTAGATCATGTATTGCATGTACCCACCTAGTAGTGCAGAAGCTCGTTCCACTGCCTCAATCTGGCCACAACGGGAGGTGCCTGGGAGGTTAGATACCATGGAAAAGAGGGAAATATGATCTTTGTTGGCATATAATTGGAGAGATGAGTTTGAATCATTGGTGAGCTATCATACATTCATATATTGTACTATATTGCATCACACCACATAAAGACCCTCATCATATAAATATGTATGGGCAATTTTTTATGATGAGTTAATTATTTTACTTATACAATACTCTTAACTTATAAATTTGTATGAGCATTTTTATAAGTTAAGTTCAATTATATTTACTATTACTCTGCTCTAGAAGTGTTGTCTTACTACATATCCTTACATTTGATGTTGTTACTTGCTCTCGTACTTACTGAAATACTGTGTACTTTAAAATTACTACAACAATTAGACATATATTATTATGATAGCTTAATCTTATAATAGCTGCTAGATAATAAACATTGACAAGTCACCTGCTGGTTATATTATTGCTTATATTGTCGCCTCCTTTTTTATCCCTTTTGTCAGGTGCCTAAGAGTTGTCGGGGGAGAGGATGAGAAACTATTTTGTCTTTTATCTAATGTTCTTCATACAATATCATTTTAATATCACACTCAGTAGGAGCAGCAGTGCCTCGTCTAGGAGGATAGTTGATCTAGAGAGATAGAGCCTGATATGACGACGTATCATGTACCGTTGCCTCCTCCGGTGAGCGATATGAGATACTAGGAGTTTGAGCATTTTGTACTGCATGAGTAATATTATTGAAATACATTCGAGTGTTTTGTTGTTTTATTACACTTTTATTTATATAATATGCTTTGTGGACATATATACTTTTGTGGATGAGGAGTTCATGCTAAATTAATTAATGGTTTGCTTGTGATGTGAAAATAGCTGGCAGGATAAGCGACTTATTGTAGATTATATCTCGAGTGTTGGCACTACTGCAAGGTTGTTGTTCTGAGCATTATGCTTCCCTCAGATGTGTTCAATTTCTAGGAGGGCATAGTATTACATCTTCTTCATTAATTTCTTTGATGCTTGAGTCATTGAGAGTCATATTGTTGACTTCAAATTCCTCGGTCTCTTCCTCATCATCCAAGATGGAGGAGTTTTCTTCACTTTTGGTCTAGGGTTCAATAATTAAACCTTTATATGTCTTCTTCAATGTCAAATTTTTTATCAAAATTCTTCTTATGTTACTTCTTGGCCTTATTCTTTTTATCCTTAGTGCACTCTGGAGAAATTGGAGAGGATCCTTTATCTCTCCTTTCATCAATAGAGTCTGCTACTACACTGATGACAGAGTACCATATTTCTTTTGCTAATGTGTAGTCAGCCACTTTGAAAATGTCATTAGACATTGTTGGTAGGAAAATGTTTATGGATTTAGTATTATTGGATCTGGTCTGCCTTTTAGTCTCTGTCCATCCAACCTTATAAATGAACACCATCTATCCATTAGTGTTCAAACTAGATGGAATCACAAAACCTATCAAAATAGAGTCAAAAATATCCTCATCAATAAAATTTATATATAATTTAATTCTAGATTTCCATAAAGAAAGTTTATTTATATTGCACATTGGGTGGTGTGGTTCTCTAGCTTGTGTGTGTTCATGTTTAATATAAACTTTTCATAAGTGATTAAGTTCTTAGGGAACTTTTTGATTATTGTGTTAGCCTTTTCTATCCAACTCCTTTTGATATAAATTGAATGAGAAGTTGATCTCCTAAGAAGTACTCGAAAGAGGATGAATACAATATTTAAATTTTAAGTTATTATTTTACAGATTTTTCTCAGATTCACACACCACCAAGTTACATCACAACCATAGAACAATAATCATAAGAAAGTAAAAGCATACAAAAAACACAAATATAAGCACTCAAAGGAAGCACAGAGGACAAAAAGATTTTATAATGGTTCCCCAAATGTTGAGTACATCCAAGAGTTAAACAATAAGTAAGCTAAAAGGTAAGAGCGGACAGAAGTCCCTCTATACTACATCCGAGCATCTACCTTTGGCGTCAACGCCGAACGATGATCTCTATTGCCAAACAACAAGTTAAACAACAAATAAAAGCAGACAAAAGTCCCTATATGCCACATCTGCTCGTCTACCGCCAAAATTAATACTGAGGAAGGACCTTTAGAGCAAAATAACAAGTTAACCAACGGGTAAGAGTGGACAAAAATCCCTCTATGCCACATATGTCTACCTCTAGCATCAATAACAAACGACACCATCTGAAGCTAATCCAAAGCAACATGTACAAAATAATATATCTCAGTATAGAGGTCGAAGAAACAAGCTCGAACACCTGATTATATTCAACCATCGGGAAAACATTTATAGGCTCATTTTCTACAAAAAGCACCTTCAAAAATTAGGGGGTGATGCGCAAAATGGCAAGTGCACTGGTCTCTCAAGTAATATAAAATGAGAGACTTTCCAGAAGTATCAATCTTACGTGGAACACAATAAGGTGGATTTATCTTTCGAGAAAGGACTTGAGATTGAAGTCATTGTGATCGGTTGAATTATGGAGGGGTTGGTTTGGTTTGTGACAATAGAAATTAAGAAACCTATATTAACAATGCTGGTCATCGGCCCTGCTTCGCAACGTGGGGGATTACACGGGTCGTTAGCACCACTTCTCTTGATGGATGGAAGATTAGGCATGCAGAGTGGAAGAGTGGGCTCACATAGTGGAAGAGTGAGCTCACATAGTGGAATATTAGGCTCATGGAAAGGAAAAGTAGTCAAGAATAATGGAGGAGTAGGCTTGCATAATAGAGTGGAGGGTGATAGCGAAATCGGCGCACTTCAAGCATAAACTAAACATATAAAGATTTTCATAATAATGAAAATAGAACTAAAAATCATTAGTCTAGTTGGGCAATCATCATCATAAAGTGAAATTACAACACACAACATCAAACACGTAAGAGAAAAATGCAAGAGATACAATAGAATCTGGAGGCTTGTTGTAGATTCATGGTAGGAATCGTTAGGTCGTAAATCTAAGTCCTAGCTCGGTCCCAACTATCGTCCAGGGTAGAGGATGGCTGTCACTTCCTCCCAATGGACCCATATTCTCCGGTAAACTACAATCTGGCCACGTTCGATGTGAAGGACTCCTTGTTTGGCAATGAAGATGAGCGTAAAATGCACTCCTTGAAGCACGTGGATGATGTGAAACGGCCTAGGGAAATGCCCTCATGGAACGTGGATGAAATCATAGCAATCTCCCCTTCTGGAAGAATAAATCGCATCTGGTTCGGGGATCTCAATGAACTAAAAATCACCGCATAAATAGAAAATCCATCATAAAATCCTTCATGCATGGTCAAACGCATGGGCGAAGATGCCCATGCGGGAAGGAATCGCACGAGTGGCATAAAAAACAATTTAGACAAAAACAATCCACTCAAGCATTTTACCCACGTAATGAAAGAAGTGCTCGTACATGAAGAAAACACACTGGCAATGACTGATAATCAGTTTTCAATGATTTTACGAGAAATGGACATGCACGATCAAATAGAATGTTCATGAAGGATAAATGCACAACCGTGCGATCTGGGGACTTGCAAAATAATAAAAAAATTTAGACAAAAAAGGTCTCTCGTGCGATTTTACTCACGCACGATTAGAACCAATCGTGTGAGAAAAAAATGCATGAGTCGGGGCAAATCATCATTATTTAGGCATTGAAGGACATGCATGGTTGCAGCAATCGTGTGCCATGGAAATGCATGATCTTGCGATAAATACAGATCAAAAATCAAGTAGAATGGGATCTGCCCACCTGCAATATAAACTAACAATCCGGGACCAAAGTCCACCGACTGTATAGATATAGCCATAAAGAACAAAATAGAGAAATGGGGAGCACTATGTGCTTACCCCTAGCGAAAGAGTGCACAATTACACCACACAACGAGCTAAAATGTGCACTTCATGTACAAATAAAGGACAAGTGAAATATGAATGATTATAAGCTAAATGTGAAGTACAAGTGCATGAAAAGGAGCCCAGATGAGTCTGAAAAATCCTATATAAATTGAACTCATCACACCCCTAGACTTAATTGTTTGCTCATCCCGAGCAAACCATCCCTCAGTCGAATGAGAAAACACGTAAGTTGGCCTAGAAATTGCAAGGTAGAGTGCCATGAGAATTCAAGTACTCTCGAGTGTAGAAATACAAAAAAACATTTAATATACAAATAGTTAATAATTCTCTAGAGATGTGTATCTATATATTATTATTATTACTGAAAATTAGAATCATGGTGAATCCTCCAGTAACGCGTAAGAAGAAAGCAGACAGATCACTGAGGTGAGCATTGCCAATGACTGGGGCTTAGGACAACCTCCATAGAAATCCATTAATGTCGGTGACTATAAGCTTATCCATTCGCACTCTCTCCACGCAACTGGTTTGGTTCAACGTGTTAATCATTAGGACTTTATGATTTAAGATGGGGCTTGGGTCATAGTGCGGTAAATAAATATAAATATGAGGGCTACACACCAAACCCAACTGAGTTAGCACAAAAAAACCATCCATACACAATAATAATACGGGTGCACCACACCCATAGACATGATCTTGAATCCATGGGTGTGTGCACCGCCTACTCCCAAATACATGCAACACAATTTTTTTATTTCCAGCTTTTCATTTCACAATTTTTTTCCTTTTCAAGCTTTTTCAACTTTTCTTTTTTTATTTCATTTTTTATAAACAATTTTCAGCAATTTTTCAGTGGAGAACTCCCATGTATTCACAATAATGACACCACATCAACACCCAAAAAATGAAACACAAATATAACTAAAACTTAGAGTTGGTGTGTAATTAGGCTTTGTATAATAGCTTTGTTTAAAAAAACGGCGGAGCTAAATCAAGAGGATGTTATATCATGCTTGTGCAATTGAACTAACATATACCCATGCTTCCAGAGTCACTTGTGGCAAGTTCTTAGCCACTAACGAAGACAGTCTTTCCTCCTGACTCAAGCAATATGGGTCTAGTGGTTATCCACACAAATCCCCACGCCACCTTCAAATTCACACTAAATTCACCAATTTTGACTATAATAAATTGTATTTATGCGAATAGAAAAAAATATAACTAAGTCCATAAAGAAAAATTAATTCTACTCGAATTTCTACATGAAATGAAAGCACTCAACTGAGAGCACTAAAAGAGTCACATTTTACTCTGTCTCAAAATCCTAATCCAGCAAAATTAATTTCTAATCACACCAAAAATACTATATAATACTCGTGATGCATCAATAAATAAGTGTGTACTTGTGTGGGTGATGTGGTGTGCGGTGAATATGAAACAGTACTAATAGAAAACTGAACTAAATGCACTACTAGCATGTTATAGAAATATGTGTGTGCAGTGGGTAACAAAAAATGACTCTCCCCTAAACTTAGGCTAAACAATACGATCAAAGATATAATAATAATAATAAAATTAACGAGCTACGGAAGAAATGTTACCCGATGCTTAGAAATGAGAATACCAGAATATTGCATATAAACCAAATAATAGCAGCATCCGACAATCAGGAACATCGTCCCTCACTTATGTGAAAAAAGGCTCAAACCAAATATATATATATATATATATATATATATATATATATATATATATATATATATATATATATATATACACATATATAATACTAATCTATTAGCAGGTTAGCACAAAAAAACAAAAAGATCTGGGTTGTCTCCCAGTATTGGTTTTGTTTAGAGTCCTTACGCTGGACCAAGTACATATATTAAGCAGTTATATCAATGTCCAAGCAAAAAAGCAAAAAATACAAAATTTTAATTATTATTATTATTACACAAATAATAGAGAAATCAATTATATTTTGATTTAAAGTAGTAGTTTGATATGAACGTAAAGAGCCCGAAGACCCAGTAGCAATAGCAGCAGCAGCAGCAGACGGGAAGATTAGCGACCTTCCCGCTCCAAGCTTCATCTCTCTTCACCCTCTTCATCTCCTCCAATCGTATGTCGTCGATGAAGTAACATTAACCACATAGCACCCAAATCGTTCAAGGAAAATGCGGGAAATGATGATGAAGTGGAATAGGTGATGGATTTCATCATTGCCATCAGCTTTTCCTGCAAAGACTGTCACACAAAATCACCCAAAATTGGTCCATAATTTTATGCACCTGGAAGGGGGTAAAAAAATATCAGAAGCATTAGCAGAAGGGAAAGCAGGAAGAATAAAGTTATCAACATTATCATTAAAAGAACTGTGCTCTTGAAATAAAATGGAAGAAGAAATATGAAAATCAAACTCAGAAGAAGTGGCCCTGGTTTAACTCCCAGAAGGTTTCCAAGCTGATCACGTCGGTATCATATGATTCATAGCGAGGGGAATCTGAAAACTCGAAGGCATCAGTGGAGCGACAGATCTCCTTCCCCAATGAATAGGTGCACAACTCCTCATCAGAAAGGTCATCCTTGTCCTCACACTTTAGTGCATCTTGGAGGTCCAGAACGTCGCCTTGCAAACAATCTTCGATGGGAACATCAAAAATCTGTGTAGAAAATTTTTTTGAAGAGGCTAAAGGAACACATTTAATTTCATAATTAAAAGAGAAAAGAATAGGTTCCTTCACGATAAGATCCAAAGACACATCCCCACAAGAGAGAACACTCTCCTCATCCCACTCTAGTGCATCCAGGAACTCTAAATCCTCTCTTTGTTGGCCATAAAATAAGTAATCATCATCACTAGTAGTAAATCCATACACAAGGAGTAAAGAACCGATGCAAGAAAAAAACTCAGAGGGTGAGTGCTCAATTGCCTCCCATGGTAAAGAATAAGCAATAGGAATAATGTCAACAAATCGATCAGCTAGAACTCAGATGGGCATGTCTGTGGCAGTCCCCCATAGACAAGGTGGTTCTTCATACATGTCATTGGATGGTGAAGGATTATAGTAGGTATTTGGATTAAACATGATTCGAATGTCTAGATCAACATTATCCTCCACTTGCTGCTTGTAAAAACTCGAGCAATCCTTCAATACTTTATCCATACTTTGACAATACAAACATTTTCTGGCATCATATCTCACCGAATATCTACATTGCTCGGCATTCGAAATACTCAATGTATCCATGCAATGATGTTAGGTATTTAACAGACTATGTTCAGCAACAATGTATATTGTACAAAAATATGTGGATATAACTAAGAATTGAAATTCTTGCAAAATGAAGCAACATATTCAATAAAATTAAACAAGTAAAACTTGCTTTAAAATTTAAAATAGGATAAGAAGAAATCCATCAAAAAGTTACATATGAAAAGAGAACAGAAATAACAAGGAGGTTATACACACTGGAAGAACATCTCCCTCTTAGCTTTCTCTCAAGAAACTCACACGACCGATTTCTCTATCCAAAAGACCAAAAACTTGATCCACAAAACAACAACTACACTAGTCGCTCAAGTAATATAAAATGGTATAGTTTCTCCAAGTATCGATCTCACGTGGAACACGGTAAGGTGGAGTTAGCTTTCAAGAAAGTACTTGAGATTGAAGTCCTTGCAATCGGTCTAATTGCGGAGGGGTTGGTTTGGTTCTTGAAAACAGAAATTAAGAAACTTTAATTAACAATGCGGGTCATCGTCACCACTTCATAATGTGGGGGATTACACAGGCCTTTAGCACCACTTTCCTTATCATATGGAAGAGTAGGCACACAAAGTGGAAGAGTAGGCATATACAGTGGAAGAGTAGGCTCGTTGATGCACGTTTGACAAAGTGCACCGATTGCTCAAGTAATATAAAATGCTGGAGTAACTCCCCAAGTATCAATCTTTCAAGGAACGCAGGTTGGGTGCGAGATTCAATTATTTATAAAATTAATTGCAAGAGCTAAGAAGAAACATAGTGATTGGTTTGGGTTTTAGCAAAGAAAAAGAACAACTAAATTATCTAGCATGGGTCTCCTTCACCACTTTGCAAGGGTAGGTGACCAATTGGGAAAGCTTATATGGTGGTTCACAATGAATGAGGGTTGAAAGCACCTCTTTGCAATGCACACCACTAGAATTGCTAGTGTGGCACTCAGACTGCAAAATCCCTTGTCCTAGTATGTGGGCAGGCCCGAGAAGAGATTTTATTCCTAGGACCACCGCCTTATAGTGACACCAACTACAGCGTTAGTCACTACTGCACAACATCGATACTATTAGCTAGTACGGTCATTTTACAAGGAGGCTGAAGGATGGTAAAAGCTTTACCACCTGAGGGGATAGATCTATTTAACTCTAGAGGGGGTTGAATAGAGTATTTTAAAAAATTAATTGGTTTTTATAGCGGAATTAAAAATAATGATATATATATATATATATCTTAAGAAAGTGCATGAATGAAAATCTAACTAACACAGCACACAACACACATCAATAAGAAAACAGCAAGCAACCAGACGACACAAGAAATTTATAGTGGTTCCCGTAAACTTGGGTACATCCACTCTTCTACCACCCTGGTAGGAATCCACTATAGGTTTTTGATCAGGTGCCCTGTCACCAACAGTTTTTACTCAGGTGCCCTGTCACCATAAGATCTATTTGAAGGGAGATCTCACAACCCTTTAGGCTTTTGATCAGGTGCCCAAAAACCAAGCTAAGTATTTTGTAAAGGAGACTTAAGAACTAGGTGGCTAACTTTTGAAGGGAGTTAAAACCCCCTGTACAGTGAGAAAAAGAAAATTGATGTTGTCTTCTCTTTCTCAAAAACAACGGAGAAGACTAGTGGATTTGATCTTGTCAAAGCTCCCCCTCTGATGATTATTGTTCAGGAATTTGCTGGAAGCTTTGCATGGTGTATGTCTTCTTTCATGAACTCCAGAAGCTTTTATACTAATGGTGTTTTAATGTCTCTTGAAAGCTTGGTGAAGAGTTACATATGATGTAGACTGTATGAGTATGCAGACTAAATGAATTTCTCTCTCTATTTGTAACCCTTAGTCCAATTCCTTTCTCCTTTATCTTTCTGCAGAAATTATGTCTTTGAATTTCAATTCTACTCCATGATTAACTGCTGAAATCTTGCAACTCAGAAAAATGGCTAGAAGGGCAATAAATTGATTCCTTAACTGTCCTAGTTATTAAGGTGAATATTAACTCTATGAAATCCAGTAATTAATGCTGCCAATGAACTGCTATATTCATAAGAATATATGCAATTAATTACTGAGAGTAATATATGCAATAATATATTATATAAACCTTGGTCAATCTGGAAATAAACTATAGAGAATAGAAAATGATGAACTGACAGATGTCATCGATCAGAGATCCAAGATCGTCGAACTCAATCCTCTCTTTTGTTGAGCTGAGCCCCAAGAACTTTGAACTAAGTTAATGTTGTCCATTCTGGGGTCCAAGTTCGTCAAACTGAGATAGTTGTTCGTCGAAATCAACAACTGATAGGAGATAAGAGTTTGTCAAACTCAGTTAAACTTTCGTCGATCTCAACTTCAGAGAAGAAACTTGAAGATCGTCGAACTCCATTCAGATTTTGTTGAATGACTTCTTCAACAAAGAAAAATCTGTCTTGTTCTGAATTCTTCAGTCTTCTAAGTCTTCTAAGGGATTGGTCCAATCAAACTTACATATTGACCTACCATATGATCCAATAAACACCTATGACCCTAGACTATACATTGTCGGTCATTCACTGCAATCCTAATAGTGAACCTAGCCTAAATCAACCCTAAAATAGGTGGGGTTCCAACAATCTCTCCCTATTTGGGTGAGATCACTATGTTCCAAAAATCTAGCAGATATATATACATCATGTGCTTTGTGGCAAATTAACCAAACAAATAGTTTAGAGGGAAAATAAGCTAATCAAAAAACTATTTATATTTCTTAGACTTGTCTTTCTCTGATGGTTGCCTGAAAATGATTTCCCTGTTGGGATTTGCTGCTTCTCTTTTAGACAATCATATCAGCTGCTCAAATGATATTTGCCTGAAGTATCTCGTGGAACAATTTCCTTTAAATGTAAGCTCATATAAGCATCAACATTGAAAAAGTGTTTAGCTTTGTCATACCTTTTCAATTCTTCTCTTCTATAAGAAGATATTGTAGTATATTGAGAAGCATCTTTTCATTCTTCTTTAGCTTTATTTAACTGAGAAAGTCCAACCAACTCTTTAAATCTAGCCATTTTAGAAATATTTTTTGTTCTGGATCAACAAAAGGAACTGGTGGAGAGTAAGGTCTTTCCTTATGTTCAGATTTGGAAGATTGCTGTCATCCACTGCTACTGTGGCTACTTCTGTAGTCACTCTTGGCAGATTTGTCATATTTCTTGTAAGAAGATTGCCTTGAGTGCTGAGAAGATGTGGATCTTTAGGCTAGATTTCCTGAATCACCTGCAGTTGGTGGAGGAGGAGGTGGTTGATCCTTTCTGAATTTATTTGTGGGAGCAGATCCAAACTTCTTCTTACTCTTTTGTGCTTTCATCTGATTCTTTGAAAGCTTCATCCAGTGGGTAGTAGTTGGAGTCAGAGGAATATTATGCAAGATATAATATGAAATGTCATTCTTAGGATTAGGTTGTTGCCCTGTTATTGCCTGAGAAACTGCCTTCTTTTTCTGAAACTTTCTCTTCTTAGACTTAGTATCCTCTAAATCATCTGAATCATCTGATTCATCTTCACTGGATTCACTTATAGGATTGTCATACAAAGAATTAAGCATCTTCAGTTGATCTGCAGACAGGATCTCTATGAGAGATACACTCTGAACTGGAACTTCCTCTGAAACATGAACTTTAGCTTATGGCATTGGAAGAACCTCTGCCTCTGTAATCATATCTTCCTCAAAAAGATGATCCAAATTTGGAAGAGGAGATTCTACCCAACCAAAGGTTGGAGGAGAGAAAGCCTTTGGCTTATCCTCTAGTCCTAAAAGAGAAACTAAAGGTTCTGCAAAACTGCATCTAATTTTATCTATAATCTCTGAGCTAATTGGGGTAGTATAACATACTATAGCCTTAGAGAAAATTTGCTCAGCAATAGAAAGAGAATGATAAAGAATATCAAAATCTTTGAACAAATTAGCTAAGTCTACATAAGGGGCTATGAAAAAGAATGGTGTAGCCTGAGGCTCTACAATCTCAATATAAAACTCTGAAAAATCTGTCTCAAGACAAGCTGACAACTCTGTGTCTATATTTACGTGCTCTGTAACTACTGAATCCATATATACTACTGTTGATGCTCCTTCACAAACTATTGCTTCTACTGCTGGAGAGGGGACCTCATCAAAGAACATCTCCCCCTGCCTGGTATCAAGAATTCCTGAGGCTAGGCCCCTGAATGAGGAGGGACTAGGAGAGGTAGCAAGTTGAGAAGAGAGAGCATTTATGGAAGAAATTAGAGGTGCAATGGCAACCTCTATAATAGACTTGACTGTGGGAGTTAGTAGAGAAATGATGGTGGATGTGGAATTAGATGATGATGATGGAAAAGAGGTGGCTGTGTTACCACAAGAAGTGCATATATTAAAGGTGGTAGATGGAGTTGGAGGTATAGATGGTGGTAATAAAGGTGTGGTGATGACTAGAGGGATGTCAATAGGTATTTCGTCATGATATGGAGATGGTGGTGGAGTATGTGTTGGATATGGAGATGGTGTAGGTGTTGGGATAAGAGTAAAAGAAGGTGATATCTGGGTGGAAACAAATGTTATGGATGGAAGTTCAATTGAAGGGATTTCAGTGGTAGAAGTAGGAACTGTGGTAGTTGGTGTGGAGGTGGTTTCCTGAACTAAAAAGTGATGTGGAGATGGTTGAGAAGGAGACAGTAGATTGAAAGAGAGCTGTGAGGAGGTAGATGGAATGTCAGATATATGAGTTTGAGGAGGAGGGACTGGAGCCTCTACAACATATTGGGGAGTGAGTGTTCAGTCCTTGTGTCCTCAGAGGTCCTGGAGGAAGAGGAGGCCCTGGAAGGCTTAATAATTGTCCTCTCCCATTTTCCAAAGAGGGGTGATTTTAACCTCTTTGAAGCATTAATAAAACTGGTCTGGGAGACCAGCAGCTGAGGGGACTTTTCCTGGAGGAAAAGCCCTAGTACATGTCCAAAACTAACTTCTCTTTTAGAATTTTTCTTCTTTATCAAATCAAACAACAAAATAGTCCAGTTTACTGATTTTTTATTCACTAACGCACTCATCACAAGAAACTAATGCCTTGTGATGTAGTCATGTGTAGTATGCTTGCCCAGCAAGACTTTACCAACAATATGAGCAAGGAACTTATATTCAACAGATAAGTCCTTCTTCAAAAGCTTGCTCGGGTTTCCAGCGGAGTGACCCATCGCAGTCAGTATATTGGAAAATTCATCACTATTCATCTCTATATCATCTTCTACATTATTAAAACCAAAAATTTCAGAAAACATTGCAGGGGTGAGAGTGACCTATTGTCCTACAATGGTGCCAATGAGGGTTTGGGCGTTAGGAGACGATGACGAATAAACCCATTCCTTAATCTCGACCACTGGAAGATTGATTCGTGTTGTCATGAACTTTTGTAAATGCCGCTCCTAAAATAATTTTAGTATATCTTTGAAGACTTGATCAGTCTGACGGAATGATTCCAAATTGATGTCAAAACCTGCATCAAGTCTTATTGCAGAGAGAACGGCCGCCGGAATCGCCATGGAGGTTTTCCTCCAAAGAAGGAAACAACGATCAAGTGCAAAGGGAATTGAAAGCGCGGGATATATTTCATCAAAAACCTAGTAATAAGGTTTTTAGAAGATGAAAGACGATCTCAGTCCAACGAAAAAAAGAAAAATCTTCGGTCTGAGTTCAATGAAATATTTTATTAATAAATGAGTTCGTCGGTCACAGTCTGAAGAACGAGAATAAATCGTCAATCGTCGTTCAACGAGGTACTCACTGAAGTAGGGATCGTCGATCTCTGTTCGACGAAATCTATTTCACTAAGAAGTGTTCGTCGATCTCCATTCGATGAACTCTTCACGAAGATTCACAGATCGTCGATCTCTGTTCGACGAACTGTGACAAATTGTCGACCATAGACAAAAATTAAGTTGAATCTTCCCCCAATTATCATACCTAGATGATTTAAGAAAAACAGATGTTTCTTCTCATCCAATGGCTTGGTGAAGATGTCTGCTCTTTGTAAATTAGTAGAGATAAAAACAAGATTAATTTTCTTTTTGTATGCACAATCTCAAATGAAATGATGTCTAATTTCTATATGTTTGGCCCTACTATGATGCACTGGATTTTGTGCAATAGATATTGCACTTGTACTATCACAAAATACAATTGAATTATTTAAGTTGAGACCATAATCCAACAATTGATTTTGTATCCACAAAATCTGTGAACAGCAACTGCCTGTAGCTATGTATTCAACTTCAGCAGTTGATGTGGACATACAGGTTTGCTTCTTACAAAACCAGGACACATGTCTATAACCAAGAAACTAGCATGTTCCTGATATGCTCTTCCTGTCCACCCTACATCCAGCATAGTCAGCATCAGAAAATCCAATTAAATCAAATTATGACTCTGGTGGATATAGGAGTCCTATATTTTGACAACCCTTTATATATCTCAAAATCATTTTTAATAAAATATAGTGAGATTTTTTAGGGTTCACTTTGAATCTAGCACAAATACATGTGACAAACATTATGTCAGTCCTACTTACTGTGAGATATAATAGAGACGCAATAATAGCCCTATAAGTTTTTTGATCAACAGGTTTGCCATGTTCATCAGAATCAATCACAATATTAGCAGCCATAGGTGTTTTCATTGCTGAGGCATCAGATATCTGAAACCTTTTAATAAGCTCCTTAGCATACTGGGATTGGGAGATGAAGATACCATCAGGTGATTGCTTCACTTGGAGACCAAGGAATTATGAAAGTTCACCCCTGCTACTAATCTCAAACTTTGAATGAATTAGATCAGAAAATCTTTTGCATAGTTTAGGATCAGTAGAGCCAAAAATAATATCATCCACATATATTTGAACTAACAAAATTTTATTTTTATGATGCCTAATAAAAAGAGTCTTATCTACTATGCCCCTAGAAAACTTATGCACTAAAAGAAACCTAGCTAAGGTCTTATACCAAGCTCTTGGAGCTTGCTTTAAACCATAGAGAGCTTTATGCAATCTGAAGACATAAGAAGGATGAGTTGGAGAGATAAAACTTGATGGTTGCTCCACAAACACTTCCTCTTTTAATTCTCCATTTAGGAAAGCACTCTTTCCATCCATCTGGTAGACTTTGAATCTTTTATAGGCTGCAAAGGCTAAGAAAATCCTTATAGCCTCAAGCCTTGACACTGGAGAAAAGGTCTGATCATAGTCCATTCCTTCCTCCTGTGAATAGCCTTGAGCTACTAGCCTTACTTTGTTCCTTATAATATTTCCTTCAGCATCCAGTTTGTTTCTGAAGACCCATTTGGTTCCAATGACTGGATAGTCTTTGGGTATAGGAACCAAATCCTAAACTCTTCACCTCTCAAACTGATTGAGCTCATCTTACATTACAATGATCCAGTGGGGATCTTGCTCTGCATCTTTGATGGAGTGGGTCTCAAGTTGAGAAATGAAACAAGCATGCATCACATCATTGTTGAGTTGATGCATTGTTTGCACACCAGCGGAAATGTTTCCAATCACTTGAGATATCGGGTGATCTCTAAGTGAGACAAGATCAATGGGAGGAGTTGGTTGAGCAATAGCTTGTGGAATTATATTAGCTGTTGGAGGAAGTTCAACTACTTCCAAGCTTTCTTCTTCACTTTCTTCTTCAACTTGTGGGGAAGGATGTGATGGAACCTCTTTGTTGATGTTTAGATCATCCAATCTCTCACATAAGCAAAATAACAATTCTAATAACCAAAGAAAATAAATAAAAAAATGATATGCACAAATGGAAAAGGGCTTCAATCTATTATCTCCCTCTCCAAAAACTCACACGACTGTGTTCCCCGGCAATGACGCCAAAAACTTGATGCTTAAGATCACGGCAGTGAACCGGTCGCACAAGTAATATTAAATGGGGGTTTTCCCAAGTATCGATCTCACAAGGAACACAGTAAGGTGGAGTTAATTTCGAGGAGGACTTGAGATTGAAGTCCTTAGGGTCGGCGGTAACGATGGGGGCTTTGATGTTGCGATAAAAAGAAAATAAAAATCTAACAACTACTCCTATGCAACGCCGCTATGCGATGCTTCGGCAGGCGGGATGGAAGACTAGTCGGGCCGCTATGCACCGAATCACTAGGCAGATGGGCGAGAAGGCTAGCTGATGAGGTGGTTAGAACGGCGGAATGAGGGTCGTGAGCACCTCTTCGCAACGCACACCACTTGCAATTGCTAGTGCGGCAAGGGTGGATGGTGGTGGATGGAATATGGCGCAACTCAAGTAAATAACGAAAACATACAAAATCACATAAACATGATTGTATAAAAATGTTTTACAAACTAAGCATACTTCGTCAATATAACTAGATTTAAACACCAATATTCAACAAGAAAGCAAGAACAAGTCAAGAGATCGACCGAATCCGAAGTCTTGCTGAGGATTCACGGTTGAAATCGTCGGGTTGTCAATTTGCGTCCAAGCTCGGTCCTCAACTGCATTCGGGGTAGAGAAGGGCTGTCACCACCTTCCAATGGCCCGTCTTCTTCGTCTCACGATAGCGGACGAAGTTTGCTAGCTTTCCTTTGCTTGATGGCTATGGCGTCAAACCCTACTTGAAGCTCACAAATGAAGGAGAAGACAGAGAGGAAGCTCCGGCTTGGATTTGGCGGTGAAAGATTGCCCGAACCACCTCCCTAGGGTGGAAGATGAAGGGGAACGACAGAGAAGGCGGAAAATGGTGGAGAAATGTCGAGCTCCGGATCCTCTATTGAATTAGGGCGAGACCTGCACTATTTATACAAAGCAGAAATGAATAATGCGCACGATCACAGTCGCACGACCAGTGGTCGTGAGCACTATGTCCGGTGATCGTGCGCACTGACATGGAAGATCAGGAAGAAGAACTGGGATAACGCGCATGAGCAGTGGCGCACGACCAGTGGTCGTGCACACTAAATCAAATGGTCGTGCGATTACCCCAGACAGGACTCCAAAAAAGAGGAATCAATGCACACGATCAGTGGCGCACGACCGGTGTTCGTGCGCATTATGTCCAGTGGTTGTGCGCTTACCCCAGGCTGATTCTATAAAACGAAGAGTAGTGCGCACGATCAGGGGCGCATGACCAGTGGTCATGCGCATTAGATCCCATGATCGTGCGCAGTATTCCTGTTTCACAACCATCCCGGAACACGCACACGACCCCTGTACCGAAAGGAAAAACCAATCACTGATATGTACAGACATTCCAGGCAATCACAAGAAGGAGTACAAATAATAAAAGTAACAAAATACACAACCACGGGCATAAATGTGCACTTCCTATGGAAATAATGATTAGATGAAATAGGAACGATAAACAAATAAAAGTGAAGTGCAAACACGTGAAAACTAGCCCAGATGAGTCCGAAAATAGGTATATAAAGTGGACTCATCACACCCCCAGATTTAACTGTTTGCGCGTCCCGAGCAAACAAAATCTAAGCAGATAGGGAAAAATACTAGTTAACAAAGAAATTGCGATACGGAGTACCATGCGAAGTCGCATGCTCGCACGCGTAAAAATACAATAGAGGAAATTTCTAAGTATGCAAAATAGTTTATATTTTTCACAATACGTATCAAAATTTTATTACTACTCAAAAAGAGAATCACGGTGAATCATCTGGTCACGCGTAGGGAGAAAGTAGACTAATCGGTAGGCGAGCATTGCCAAAAATCGGGGATCGCTATAACCTCCAAAGGAATCCACCAATGTCGGTGACCATATGCTTGCCCTTTCGCATTCTCTCCACGACACTGGTTTGGTTCACACACGAATCAGTAGGACTTTAGGTGAAGAGATGGGGCTTGGGTTTCGGTGAGGTAAAAAAAAGATAAACAGGAAGGCTATGCACCTAACCCAAATGAGCTTATCAAAGAAAGAATCCATCAGCTAACCAAAATATATGCGGGTACACCACACCCCCAAACTTAACTTTTAACATATGGGTGTGTGCACCGCCTACTCCAAAAATAAGCACATCTCAAATAGGATTTTCAATTTTACTTTTACTTTTCACTTTTTCACAATTAACATCATTTTTTTTATCTTTTCTTTTTCTTTTTCAAATTACTTCTTTTTTAACAATTTCAGCAAATATAAGATTTGGAAAACATCCACATATTCACACGTAAAAGCACCACATCAACACCCCAACATGAAAATGTAAACACTAAAGCTCGACTTAGGTGTGCAAATAGGATCGGCTATGAGGCTTTGGGTGAAATAATGGTGGAGCTGAATCAAAAGGAGGGGTAGGCACAACGGGGCTAGCGAGGATAAGACGTTAGGAATGGTACAAAGCTCAACCGAGCCAAAATAATGGCCTACATCACACTCATGCGAGTGAACTAACCTATACACATGCTTCACGAATAGCTTGAGGCAAGTTCTTAGCCAACGAGAAAGACTATCCATCCTCCCGACTCGAGGAATACGAACCTAACGGCCGTCTACACACATCCCTAAGCTAACGTCAGATTCACATCGGATTCACCACCTTTTGAGTAGAATATAAAGTATTTATGCAATTAGAAAAATATAAAACTAAAAGCATATAGAAAAATTAAATCTACTCTAATTTCTACACGAGACGAGAGCAGTTGACTAGGAGCACAACAAGGTCAACATTTTACTCCGTCTCACAATCCTAAGTCAGCACCATAATTTTCCCAAATCTAACGAAGAAATGAGTTTAACTCGCGGCACACTAACAGCTAAGCACGCTCTCAAGTGTGTGCAGTGGTGTGCAGTGCAATGAACTAATCAAAATAAAACTATAAAATCTTCTAGTATGAACATGAGATGTGCACGTGCAAAAGGTAACAGATCTCTCCCCCAGACTTAAACTAAACTACACAGCATATGATAGAGAAATTAAGGTCATAAAGAGCTAAGGGAAGAGGTTGCCCAATGCTCAGCTAGTGAGCATACCAGAAGATGCGTGGAAATCTGAAGCAGGTCCGCCATATAAGGAATCACAACCCCGCCAATGCAATTTGCTATGAATACCTGCAGGGGTGAGCTCCGCAAAACTAAAACAAAAATATACAAACTACAAAGAAATACTAAAACTAAAGAGACATGAAAAAGAAAATGCAGAAAATGAAAGATAAGTACTAGGGTTATTGTCATCCCAGCACGACTTATTCGGCTACGAAAAGGTTCTAGCTAATGGGCCTATGAAATAAAAAGTGCACAGGTAACTGGCCTAATATCTGTTGCGGTAGCAAGTACCGATACGGTGATAGAGCAGTTACCCCTCTACCTAAATAGTAATACCTGCCCAACACAGGTAGAGGAAATAGGAAATAAGAAGAGGAGGAGCACTGGTCCTCGCTCATCTTATCACAAAATAAATCCTTGCCTAGCAAGGTATCGCCTATCGCAGGCCCACAGGAGGCGATGGCAACGGTATGAGCACAAAGCTCATCGTCATCCCAACGTACCTGTGGAGAATCATCCTGCACAAGCTCAGATAAGGAAGGGCGATCAAGTAATAAAAGAGAAGAAGAACTAAAAGAATCAGAAAATGGGAGAGTGATCTCGGTTTCACTCTCAGCAGGATCCAAGCAGAGATCATCATCGGTATCATACGAGTCATACCGAGGGGAATCCGAGAACTCGAGGTCCGCGGTGGTAAGAGGAACGGCCTCATCCAATAAGGGGGTGCAAACCTCCGCATCGGAAAGGGAATATTCCTCATCCCACCGGGGTGCGTAAAAGTGTTCTGAAGATCCACCTTCTCCATCGGAGATAGAGGAATCATCATCCCACTTTGGCGCAACCTCGGGCACCGAATTATCAACAAGTACGGCATCATCAGCCGACTCACACAAAAATGGAGTAACACAATCCGACAAAAATTAGGGAGGGGCAAGGATGCTCTCAAAATCAAGCACTGAATGAGCAGGCCCCATCGCAAAATCATTCGTTGACGCCACCCCATCGACGACCGGAACAATCTCATCGTCCTATACAGGAGGGTCCATGAGTTTCTGCTCCTCTTTTTGTTGGCTAACACCAGAGTGATCATCATCACTCAAGGAAAGCTCGTAAAAAGGGATCGAGGGACCCATGAAAGAGCTGTATGTGGCCAGAGATTCTTCAGTAATCTCAACGGGTAAAGAATGAGCAAAGTGTGTTATGTCAATGTATGGGCCAGGCAACAACCTGGTAGGCCTATCCACAACAGTCTTCCGTGAACGGGAGGTTTTTGTGCACATGCCCTCAGAGGGAGAAGGCTTGCACAAATGAGGGCAATCCTTCAACATGTGGCCCACACCTTGACATAACAAACACCGAATGCAATGCTCGGCATTCATAACAGCAATGACATCGATGGATCGGCGCAAAGTGTCAAGGATACGGCACTCAGCATCAGGATCCATCACGAACAAAAATAATTGCTGAAAAAGTGCTACACAGCTAAAATGAAAATTGTACGGATCTGCCATCTAAATCAAAAATCAGAAAAGGGTAAAAGGAAATAAGCAAAATAAAAATTCTAATAACCAAAGCAAATAAATAAAAAAATGATATGCACAAATGGAAAAGGGCTTCAATCTATTATCTCCCTCTCCAAAAACTCACACAACTGTGTTCCCCGGCAATGACGCCAAAAACTTGATGCTTAAGATCACGGCAGTGAACCGGTCGCACAAGTAATATAAAATGGGGGTTTTCCCAAGTATCAATCTCACAAGGAACACAGTAAGGTGGAATTAATTTGGAGGAGGACTTGAGATTGAAGTCCTTAGGGTCGGCGGTAACGATGGGGGCTTTGATGTTGCGATAAAAAGAAAGTAAAAATCTAACAACTACTCCTATGCAACGCCGCTATGCGATGCTTCTCCAGGCGGGATGGAAGACTAGTCGGGCCGCTATGCACCGAATCACTAGGCGAATGGACGAGAAGGCTAGCAGATGAGGTGGTTAGAACGACGAAATGAGGGTTGTGAGCACCTCTTCGCAACGCACGCCACTAGCAATTGCTAGTGCGGCAAGGGTGGATGGTGGTCGATGGAATATGGCGCAACTCAATTAAATAACGAAAACATACAAAATCACATAGACATGATTGTATAAAAACGTTTTACAAACTAAGCATACTTCATCAATATAACTAGATTTAAACACCAATATTCAACAAGAAAGTAAGAACAAGTCAAGAGATCGACCAAATTCGAAGTCTTGCTGAGGATTCACGGTTGGAATCGTCGGGTTGTCAATCCGCGTCCAAGAGCGATCCTCAACTGCATCCGGGGTAGAGAAGGGCTATCACCATCTTCCAATGGCCCGTCTTCTTCGTCTCATGATAGCGGACGAACTTTGCTAGCTTTCCTTTGCTTGATGGCTATGGCGTCAAACCCTACTTGAAGCTCACGGATGAAGGAGAAGGCCGAGAGGAAGCTACGGCTTGGATTTGGCGGTGAGAGCTTGCCCTGAGCACCTCCATAGGGTGGAAGATGAAGGGGAATGATGGAGAAGGCGGAAAACGGCGGAGAATTGTCGAGCTCCGGATCCTCTCTTGAATTAGGGCGAGATCTGCACTATTTATACAAAGCAGAAATGAACAATGCGCACGATCACAGGTGCACGACCAGTGGTCGTGCACACTATGTCCGATGATCGTGCGCACTGGCATGGAAGATCAGGAAGAAGAACTGGGATAACGCGTATGAGCAGTGGCGCACGACCAGTGGTCGTGCGCACTAAATCAAATGGTCGTGCGATTACCCCAGACAGGACTCCAGAAAAGAGGAATCAATGCACACGATCAGTGGCACACGACCGGTGGTCGTGCACATTATGTCCAGTGGTCGTGCGCTTACCCCAGGCTGATTTTGTAAAACGAAGAGTAGTGTGCACGATCAGGGGCGCACGACCAGTGGTCATGCGCATTAGATCCCATGATCGTGCGCAGTATTCCTATTTCACAACCATCCCGGAACACGCACACGACCCTTGTACCGAGAGGAAAAACCAATCACTGATATATGCAAACATTCCAAGCAATCACAAAAAGGAGTACAAACAATAAAAGTAACAAAATACACAACCACGGGCATAAATGTGCATTTCCTATGGAAATAATGATTAGATGAAATAGGAACGATAAAGAACTAAAAGTGAAG
The DNA here is from genome assembly GCA_039583875.1 of Platanthera guangdongensis. NCBI lineage: Eukaryota > Viridiplantae > Streptophyta > Magnoliopsida > Asparagales > Orchidaceae > Platanthera > Platanthera guangdongensis. The sequence continues at coordinate 129,680,219 of CM077164.1, forward strand.
TGCAAACACGTGAAAACTAGCCCAGATGAGTCCAAAAATAGGTATATAATGTGGACTCATCAAGCCTCATCAAATGTAACATGAACAGGTTCCTCAATTTTTAAAGTGGATTTGTTAAACATCCTATAAGCTTTGCTGACTTGGGAACATCCTAGAAAACTTCCCTCTGCAGATTTTGCTTCATACTTTCTAGTGTATTTCTTGTCATTATTGTTAATATAACATAGGAATCCAAATACTTTAAAATAGGTGATTTTAGGTTTCTTCACTTTAAGTAACTCATAAGGAGTCTTATTTTTAAGCTTGTGTATCAGACTTCTTTTCAGCATATAAATTGTTGTGCTCACAGCCTCTGCCCAAAACTATAGGGGCATGTAAGCATCTGTATGGGTCTAAGGGTTGTAACCTCCAAATATTTTATCCAAATGTCAAGTGATTAATTTACAGTGGTCTGAATACTAAAATACAAGTCACTCGTAGATTTGAACATAAAGTATCACTTCAAAGGGTCCAAACAGTAGTAATTAATTTCCACAAGGTCACAGTGATAAATAAAAGTTCTAAACCAAATTTCATATCTTTCTAATAATATTTGATATTTAATTTCTAAATACAAAAATCTGAACCACTAGGGCATGTTACACATGAAATACCATAAATATTCATCAAAAAATTCCAGACAAATTACTGGAAGTTACAAATTGTAAATAATTATTTATTCCAGAAATGCATAATTTTATTACTCAATTTGAGCACAATTATCTCAATAATATGGATTGTGAAAAAAGGTAATTATAGCCGTAACCCTAAGATTTTGACTTACAAAATTCCAATTAATTTATCTAGTGTGTATCGTACTAAATCATTGCAATTGGCAAGGTTTCATAATTTTTGCAACTATTTTAGCCATCATAATGTCATTAATACTCATGCATAACAAAATAATAATTAATTCATTTGCAAGGCAAATCAACCCCAAATGTTCTAAAACTTCATGATGAGGTGTACTTTCACAAAATAAGTGTATGAGTAAAATTTGACTGGATTTGTCCAAACCAATCTTTCTAAATTCACAAGATATACATTTTGGCTAAATGCACACCACATATCACAAGCCATAGCCTCATGCATTGGAATACACCAACATGCATACCTCCAAATGAACTGAAATTTAAACCAGGGCTGTATATTTTCCTATTGAGACTCCAACACAAATTTGGGATCATTATAATTATGTTTCACCAAAATATGTTACTTTTATGGAAAATCACATTTTACCTAAAATAATAGGAAAATATTATCCAAAAAATTCTATTTTTGGATAAATGGTGTATATAGGGCATATGCATACATGTCCTTATTTTCAACCCCGTAACTTTAATTATTTGAAAGTTATTAAAGAAATATGGGTTATCCCTTCCTAAGGACCAATCCCACTTCAACTGCCCTACAGGAAGTTATACTGCTCTAAATGGGTTGATTCACGTCTCTAATTAAATTTAAGACAAATGGATATAATTTTCATGTTTTGAATTTTTCATGAATATGCCTCTAAGCGGCATTAATATCTGTTTGAAAAATTATGTAAAAGTGTGACAAATTAATACAAACTATAGTGTATAAATATTTTGATCTTCATGAATCTTGAAGCAGATCTAGTGGCATCCAGGTCATCTTCAACCTCCAACCAAGCTTAGAGATTCACCTGACCTGGAGATCCTTCCACATCAATTTCTCGGCAATCCAGCCACCACACTGTCCGGCCACCACCACCTCTGTTGAGGTGGTGGCTACCGATTGGCGGTGATTTGGCCGCCGGAGGTGGCAATTTCCGGCAAACCAGACACACTCCATTATCTCCATAATTTCTTCAATTTCTCACATTATATTGGGCTCAATTGAATCGGATATATCTCCTAATGGATATGGAAGCTAGCACAAGGGGAGAGGAGGAGAAATGTGCCTGATTACGGGCTTGGAGGCGACTACTATGGCGGCTGGCCATGGTGGAGGTTTTTTCCAGCTATCCTCCTCCTAAATCCAATTCTCCACCGATTATAGTGATCCAAGAGTCAATTTAGACTGCTTGAGGGCTTCTAAAGGTGATGAAAGGGTTGAATTGGGCTAAGGAGTGGTGTTTAAATATTTTTCATGGAAAGGGGTGGTAGGCCATGGCCATTAATGGCCCTCCTTGATGGTGGCCAAATGGAATTGATGGGATTCTCCTCCCAAGCATTAAGGGAGATGAATGGTGGGCTCAGGGAAGAGGAAGGGTGTGCTCCATGGCCTCCCTCCATTAATTTCTTTCTCTTTGCTTCATAAATTGGAAATTCTCCCATTAATCACTATTAAATGTAATTAAATCCCAATAATCAGATTAATTAAATTAATAAGATTTGTGGATTCTAGGATGGGCCTTGGTCTAAGCCTTAGCCTATAGGATATGGGTTGAGCCTTTATTCCTCTCATTTAAGACCATGGTTGACTTTGGGTGTTAACTTGGTCAATCAATGTGTTGACTAGTCCCATGGGTTATTCGATTCCTATGACACCTCCTTGTGCTGGTTGGGCCAAGGTGGGACCCAAATTGGCCAATTTGTCCAAAAGGTGTAGGTTTGACCAAAATTGGCCTAGATTTGACTTTGGAGAAACTAACACCATTATGATGGGGTTTTGGGGACCACTTGACCCTAATGATATTATAAGGCAAGGGGTGAGGTCAATTTGACCATAAGAAGTCTAATCGAGCCAATTCGGGTTGAGTTCAGTTAGGGTTGACTTTGGTGAATTTGGCCAACATGGTTGACCTAGCCATGGGTCAATTGGTCAATTGCCTCCTCATAAGGTTAGGGAGGTGTTAGGGAGCTTACTTTGAGGTGGTGAGTTCATTTGGGTGTAAATCATCCTAGGTTTAATTGTGCACATTGGGGGTGCACATAGCAATTTTCCTTAGCTCAAGGAGTTCTACGGTCGTCTCTTTGCCCTAACTCGCCACTCAAACCCTAACACCAGCAAGGGGGTCTAGAAGGGCTTGGTGTGTTACACACACGATGGTGGGGAGATGAGATGAGATGGAGGTGCCCCTCACAAGCATAAATCACAAGGCAATCACATAGACATGAAAGCTAGCATTAACCTAAATTATGGTTTATACAATCAAACTCAAACATCCAACAATCAAGGAAGATTTTACTACAAATAAAGAGGAAGGAAGAATACAACCGAAGCACGAAGACACAACCAAGTTTCATGGTTGGAATTGAGGGTTGTCAAGCCTTGTCCAAGCTCAGACTTCAAATGTCCTCCGGGGTCTAGAAGAAATGTCACCTTCTTCCACTTTACCCATCTTCTTGGTCAATAGCCTTCTATCATGTCCTTTACCGGAGAACTTTCTGAGTGTGGCGAGAAATACCTCGAAATGCAGTTTGGAAGCTTGAGGATGATGTAGGAGGCCGAGAGAAAGCTCTAGCAAGATATTTACGAGACAAGCTTGGCCAGAGGTCCTCAGGATGATGACTGAAGTTGGAGTAGTGGAATGGGGCGAAATTGGGCATCTAGGACCGAAATAGAGGGAAAGATCTATGTCACGTTGGAATTATTCAATTAAATAGGAACATGTTAGAAAATTAGTCATGCGTGATCGAACGCATGATCGTGCGTTCGAACCATGCAATATTAACAAAAAACAAACCAGAATAGGCCAAGGGTCTGCCCGTGCGATTTCCCTTCACGATCGATTGCATCAATCGTTCACAAACAAAAATGCACAGGTAGAGAAAAAACTGAGATTTTCAGGCCATACATGTGCTCGTGCAATTTTCCTCTCGCACGATTGAAATAAACCATGTGTGAAGAAGACACACGATTACTAAAAAACACGAAATGTTTGGACAAGCAGGTCGCTCTTGTGATTTGTTCTTGCTTGGTTGAAATCAACTGTGCACGACCAAAACATACGCCTAGTCTCTAAACCCATATTTCAGCACAAAGGTCACACATGGGTAGAATGCTCGTACGCGAAGAGAAAATGCACGGTCGCTTGATTCCATAGAATTATCAAATTGGGATAGGCACCACCCCAACCAGCCTAAAACTGCAATAGAAACTAAAACAACACCTGGGGAGCATCATGTGCTTAACCCCAGCAAGAATGGAGCTTAATTGCGCACCACAACTTCCCTAAAACGTGCATTGAGTGTACAATCACTGATTGAATGAAATATAAGCTATAGAGACTATAAAGTGTAGTGCACAAGCGTGAAAACTAGCCCGAATGAGTCTGAAAACCATTATAAAGATCGGAGTCATCACACCACTAGACTTAACCATTTTCTCATCCCGAGAAACTCACCTCTCGATGGAAAGAAAAATGACTAGTTGGCTAAGCAATTGCAAAGCGGATTACTATGTGAAGTCTCATACGTATGCTCAATGAAAAGTAGTATAAAAAATTTCTAATTATATATATTCGCATAAAAATTTCTAAGAGCGTATTTATATATTACTTCTACACAAAAATTGAATCACAGTGAATCATTCAGTCACACGTAGAAAGAAAGTAGACTAAACGATGAGTTGAACTTTGCTAAAGATTTGGGCCTGTGATAACCTCCAAATAAATCCATTAATGTCGTTGACTATAAGCTCGCCCGTTCACACTCTCTCCACGACACTAGTTTGACTCAAAGTGCGAATCAGTAGGACTTTTGGTCACGAATGCGGCTTGGGTTTAGGTGAGGTAAACAATGATAAATTTGACGGCTCATGCACCTAATCCCAAATGATTTAAAGCAAAACACTATCCTCGCACCACAAAATATCGTGGGTGCACCAGACCCCCAGACTTACACTTTATGACATGGGTTTGTGCACCGCCTACTCCACAAAAAATTAACACATAAAGTTCTTCAATAATACTTTTTCTTTATTTTTTTCATATTTTTTCACAAATTTTCTTTTTCTTTTTTTACTTTTCTTTTTATTTTTTAAATCATATTCAACATATATTTCCAATAAAAACATCCACATATCCACATTGAAATGACACCACATCAACAACCTAATAATGAAAATGCAATACACTAAAGCTCAAATTTGGGAGTTCGGCTAGGATTAGCTATTTGACTTTGATGAGATAATAGTGGAGCTGAATCAACGAATGGGTAGGCATAATGAGGCTACCAAGGATAGAAGATAGGATCGGGTACAGAAGCTCAACCGGACAAAAATGATGGCTTACATCACAATCTCGTGCTTGACTAACTATATACCATGCTTTGAGAGTAGCTTATGGCAAGTTCTTAGCCACCAAGAAAGACTAACTTTCCTCCCGACTGAAGTAATATGAGTCTGACGAATGTCTACACACATTCTCATGCTATCATTTGATTCACACAAGATTAACCATTTTTGAGTAAAGTAAACAATATTTATGCTAATAGAAAAATATAAACTAAAAGCATGAAAGGAAATTGAATCTACACAAATTTATCAACGAGATGTGAGCACTCGACTAGGAGCACTACAGGAGTCAACATTTTACTTAGCCTCAAAATCCTAAGTCAGCACTATGATTTTTAAATCATGCATAAAATAATAAGCAAGCTCGAGATACGCTAACGACTAAGCACATATTGGAGTGGGTGTAGTGGTGTGTGATGAGTCTGATATTTAAAGGGTTTTTCGGACTCATCTAGGCTGGTTTTCTCACTCATCCACTGCATTTCAACCGGTTATAGGTTATATTTGCATTGTCGGTCATGGACCATTTTGTGCACGGTTTTGGCCCATGGGTGTGCAATTGTGCAATCTTGTGTTGAGGGTAAGTTCTTTGAGCTCCACACACTTATTTGTTTTGTTTTATATGATTATTTCTGTGGATTTAATGCTGTGCAGGTGGTGCGTTTTCTCCGAGATAGGAATTCTGATTTGAGGAAAACAAATGGTTGTGTGTTTTATTCTTGAACGTTTTGTGCCCGATCATGCGTTTTGTTTTGCAGGAAAATACTCGAGTTGAGCTCGACGAAATATCGTCGAGCTGGGCTCGACGATTTCACGCACGGTTAACGTGTGGTAACTTCGGAACCGTGCGCGAAGGAAATGCACAGTTTTCCTATAGCTTTCTTGTTTGTTCCATTCTGTGGTTAATCGTGCGATTTGTTCACACACGCGCGGCAGCTCCCGTGCACGAGTAAAATGCACGGTTCCCCTGTATTTTCCTGAATTCCAGCTTTCTGTTGCTACCTGTGCGATTTCCTTCATGAACGGGAGGAAACGACCGTTTGCGAGTAAAACGCATGGGTCAACACTTCTCCTTCTGCAGGCTTGTTCTAAAAGTTAATATCGCACGGTTTGTGCATGGTCATACGTCAAACCGTGCGTGCCTATTTTTCTGACCTGCTTCTATTTAAAGCCCGGATTTCTTCTTCCTGAAAGATAATTCGGATCCAGTCCGACCCAGCCCGCCTTTTCTGTTCCTTTGAGCGGGAAAACATTCCTCCAGCCGACATTTTCTCTATCCTCCTTAGAGAGTTGATCTGACGACCATTTTCCCTCCAAAAGCTTGCAATAGCTTCATCTCCGGCCTCCACTTTCTTCTCCAATCTCCAAGCTCCATTTCAAGCTCATAAGGTGATGCATCCGTGGAGTTCTCCGGATATATTTAGCCCAATGACTATTCACGAAGAAGACGGGTTATTGGAAGGAGGTGACAACCCTTCTGGACCCCGGACATCATCCGTAGACCGAGCTCGGACAAGGCCCGACAACCGTTGACTCCGGCTGCAAATCTCGAAAAGCCTTTGTGCATTTGGTTGTATTTCTCCCCTCCTCTTGTAGTTACTTTGTTCTGAAATTGTGGTTGTTTGATTGTTGCTTAAGAACACTGTTTAGTTTAAGTATTTCAGCATGTCTATGTGTTGTTATATTTTAGATCATGATTGTGTTGCTGGGCTTCAGTTTTTCGTGTTATTGTTGAGATAGTGTCGTTTTAGAAATTGCTAGAAGAGTGCGTTGCGAAGGTGTGATTGCGACCCTCATTGGCTCATCCATCTTTCATATTACTCTCTTGAGTAATCCACCAAAGTGACGCGGTGACGGAGACCCGCAATATGTTTATTAGTGTTAAACTTAGGAAACTCCAAACCAAAACCCCCTTTGTTTACGTTAACACTTGCAATCACTTTTTCAATAGCGAGATCACACTCCCAACTTGCACTCCTCGATAGATTGATATCTGGGGATTCAACTCCTCAACTCTATTACTTGACTACAATCGATACATTTGCCGACGCATCAGGTTTTTGGCGCCGTTGACGGGGAGTGCCACCGTTGCGTGTATTTTTCTTTTGAAAAAGTTTGTAAGTGTTTTTGGTATTTTTGAAAGGATTTTTTGTGTTGTATGATAGATCCCAACTCCAGTGATAGGGTTGAAGATCTTATGTGCGAGCTTGAAAATGCACGTGCGAGGCAAGCTCGCCTGCATGCTGCTGCTGAAGAAGAAAGGATGGAGGATCTTGGGCAAGGAGGAAATGGCCACGGTGAACGGTTTGTTGAGGTCCAATAGGTGGTCCAACCGCGCATTAGGACAATGCGTGATTTCACGACCCCTACTGCGGGAAGTGTTTACCCTGGCTTCGGACCGACCATTATAAACAACCATTTTGAGATAAAGCCCGCCATTATGAACATGATCCGAAATAATACGCAATATTCAGTCTTGCCACGTGAGGATCCGCAGCTCCATCTGGCGGAGTTCTCATAAATTTATGGCACATTCTGATATGTCGGTATTTCTGATGATGTAGTAAAGCTGAGACTGTTCCCATTTTTGCTGAGGGACAAGGCCAAAACCTTTCTCCATACTATTGTTCCTTGGACCGCTACTACATGGGAGGCCATATCCTCTATGTTCTTGGCTACGTTCCACCCGATGGATAACATTGTGAATGTCCGTAGGGATATTGCAATCTTTCGGTAGCTGGACTAAGAAACATTGTCTGAGGAGTGGGAGAGTTTCTCTAACCTGCAGCGTCGATGCCCCCAGCAAGGCTGTGAGTCGTGGAATTTAGTTGAAATATTATACTTTGCTATTGAGCCTAATTTCAGGGATATGATCGACGCAACAGCTGGAGGCACAATAATGAACTATCTCCTGACGAGGCATTGAGGCTACTTCACGACACTGCCTCGCATAGCACATACTGGACCTACGGAAGAAATACACCTAGAGGGGTGAGGAACCTGTTTGAAGTGAATGTGGTGGTACAACAAGAGGACGCGAGCCATCATGCTTTGGATGGAAGGACGATGTTGACCAGATCGGCCCCTCCTCCAGCTCAGTTTATGGACATTTCATGCCAGGGTTATGGTACCCCCGGCCATCATGCTTATGAGTGCATTGCTGGAGAGGCCTTTGCTGAATAGTCAGGTATAACTTCTGACGAGAGCTTAAATTTTTTAAATAATCAAGACCGCACTGCTCCATATAATAATGCGTATAACCCCAACGCGAGAAATCATCGTAATTTCACGTGGAATCAAAATGCTCCAGGTCAAAGGTGGTAGGGAGGCCAACATCAATTTGATGCACAAGCCTCTAACAGCTAGCCACAACCGCTGTATCCGGGTTATAATAAGAATGCGCAGGTGGCACATAAGAGTGCGTTGGAGGAAATGATGGAAACATTTGTGGATATGGCCCAATATTATATGGCCATTCAAACCGCTTCCATGAGGAACTTGGAAATGCAACTAGGGCAACAGGCCCATGTGTTCTTCGAGCATACACGCGGCACCCTCCCAAGTGATACAGAGAAAAATCCTTGTGAGCAAGGGAAGAGTGCTGGAGAGGCGGAGGAGTGCAGTAAAAACGAAATGGTTGTTAAGTGTGAGACTAATAAGATGGAGACGGTAGCTTTATGTGATTTCGGGTCTTCGTGTAACATTCTTGCTTTGTAATACGTTGAGAAATTTTGTTTAAATGTTGAATCGAGTGTCCGGAAGTCACTAGTGCTTGCTGATGGGTCGATAGTAAAGACCGACGGGGAAATTAAGGAGGTGGAAGTGAAACTGAATGGGGATATTGTAGTCACTGACTTCCAGGTGTTAGGACCCATGAGAAATACATCGAAACCCATCTTAGGGGTCCCATTCCTAAAAGTTAGTGAAGCTACTTTGCAATTTAATGCGAGCTATGTCACCTTGGCTTCCAAGGTCGATTTGCCTTTAACACCGTCACTTCCCCCTAAAATTTCAAATGTGTAAGACCCCCCTTTTTTTTCCTTTTTAGAACCACGGGTTCTTAGGCTCAGAACCGCCGCATTGCGGTGACACCTTCATGCCCAGGAAGGTCATCACTACAGAATGCCAATCTTGCAGGCCATATCGATCATAGAAAAAGTAGTAAGAGTGTAAATGAAACATGTCCACAGAAATCACATATATAGTAAATAATCTCCACGAAGGGAGAGTCCACAAAAATAATGAAAGAGGTACTGAAAAATTGGGCTCATGCCCGGTACATCAATATCCTCACAACACATCACTCAGCGCGAAAGAAAAACTAATCATCTACTAATGATCGGGACTCACAGTCCCAGCTGTCTGAAATTCAGTGCTAGACTGTCCCATCTCCAAGCGTGCCAACCTCCGGGGCTGCACCTCCATGCTGGGCTCCATGGTCCCCTAAAATGATATGGTTCAAAAACCGTTAGTCTAAAAGATTAAGTCCTATCATCCCCCACTCCTTCCCCCATGGCTCCTAGGCACCGAGCGGCGAGGAGGAAAGGAGAGGTAGTGAGGGTGGAGAATAAACAAGAAGCAGGTGACGGTGGAACTAATCTAACAGTTCTATAAATATATATGGCAGTAATAAAGGTATGAAAAACTGAACAAGTAATAAGTAACCTTAACTTATATGAAAACAAATAAGCTAAGTGATCTTTTGCAAGGCTCTATCATATAAAGAGTCTCATACCAATTTATATGATAGGGTGTCAGTTTTCTAGCAAGCATGTATATATTTAATGAATTATTACCTTAACTTATAAGCATGCTCGTGCAAACTTATAATCTAAGGGGTCGTTTTGCAGGGTCAATTATATCAAGCGTCCCATAACACTTTATACAATATGTCTCAGGGTTATATGCAATGATGATGCTATGACATGCAAGTATGCCATGATGTGAACATGCAAGTGCAACACACCCACTCGACTCTGTGCACACAGACCTTTAGTTCCACCTTTCTGGAGCCTAACCTCCCATGATACCTCCGTAGTGGCAGACGAAAGCGATGGGTTGGGCCTCGCCCACCACTAAACCGGTAATAGCACTACCGGTCAGACCTATCGTATGCCTCGATGCTGGTGTACTAAGCCAATCTCTTGCATACTCTTTGCTGATAAGTCCACCGGTCTTAACTTGGCAAAGTGCAAAACCACACTACACGAGTCAACGTATTGGCGTCGGTGCATCGAACCTCCAATAACAAAGACCCACCACCTTATACTTTATGAACATGCAACCTTATATATCAACTACCAAGCCAAAGCTCCCCGAACCATCCCATCCGTCACAATCAATAACCAAACCAAAGCTCACCGGACCAACCCATCCGTCACAATCAACAACCGAGCCTAAGCTCACCCGACCAACATGCCCATCATCTAAACCCCCGAGGCTATTGCCCGTGTGACCCAACCTAACACCCCGAATCGTCGAGGTGAGTGAAAGTGAATCCCTAGTTATGTTAGTTACTCTTGCAGTTTATTTTGCCTACAATTTAAGTTAGCCTAGGACTGCCCAAGGCATACCCCGTGAATGGTTCTCGAGGGAACTAGGAACTAAGATGGCCTGAAGCCCAAAGCTCCCTTTCGCAAGGCACTCATTATTATTGGTTAATACTCGATTCCCGATCCCTTTAGTATTACACTAGTTCTAACCCTAATGTGTTTTAACACTCTCTCTCCCTCCACAGGAAAGACGATCTTCCGTCGGTCCCGAGCACCACCGAATCTTAGAAACCCCTACAACCTACACATTCAAGCTTCCAAAGGTATACTCCAATCCACTTCACTAAAATCAGTAATCCACAATCCCATCACCCTAAGGCCATTCCCCATGTTAACTCGATTTCCGCAATTTTACTAAATGCAAACCACCTTTTGCTATATGACATGCATGATAGGAGTTACTCTAAATCCTCATCCAAACACCCTAAGATAATTAATGGAGTCCTATAATGAAATTTATAGCCTAAATCCAGAAACTTAGAATTTTCCTAATTTATCTAACATTTTATTTATTTCTCCTAAAAATCCAAATGCCCTAGTTTTGAATATAAGTGGTCTTTACAGTCATGAAAAATTCTCCATAAAATTATAATAAATACTAGGCAGCTAATTAACAGTAAATTCAAGTCTCCCATTTTTTTTGCAAGGTTTAAGCCTCTGATCCAAAAATTTAAATATAATCACATAGTTAACAGCTAAAGCAGCAAGTGTTGTAAATAAGCTCCCAAAAATTATAAGAAAATTCAAGCATAACTAAAATGCCCTAAAAATCACTCCTGACAAAGATTCCAAATTTTTCAGTGAATAATAAACTCTAATTTTAATTTTGATCAATAACCCTCTTCCATAAATAAATGAACCAACTACTAAAAATATTCATCTTAAAATTATGATAAAATTTCTTCATGAGAATAATAAAGAAAGTGCACTTTTACATAAGTTTAATAATTTTCTAACCATCATTTAGCTCTGAATCTAAAATTGAACATATTTGCAAATTTAAAGCTTATGATGTAAGTACTGAAAATATGCATCTAAAAATTATAATAAAACTCATGTATGATTAAAATGACCTAAAACACCCTCTGCCCAATTTCATAATTTTCCAATGAATAGTGAGATCAAAATAAATAAATGACTATCAAGGTCAAATCCATGTATTACAAAGGAGGGACCACATATATTGTTCCAATATTCCCAATAAAATTTCCAGAGGCTCATATTAACCCCTCGACTATACTACCTAGGTTTCATAGCTTTTCATTAAGTTTTGATGGCCTATCTTACATGTTTAAGGGTTGTGCAGTAAACTAGGGTTAGGGTTTTTGGCAGTCTAATAGCCTCTAAATCTCATAGTATTTGTACGAGAGAATTTTGACAACCCTAAAGTCCTCTCCACCAAGATGCAAGTCATTCCAAGGTCATTTGACCCCTTGACCTTCAAACCTTAGGTTTGCACACTTAGGACCTACCCTAGAGTCCTAGGGCTATACCCTTCAACTTCCTCCCAATAATAGTGGAGGGGGGTACTTTGTGTGCTAATAAAGCTGAGTGCCAAGTACCATCACCCTTGGGTGAGATGGTCCAACTCAAGAGTACTTAGGGCACTTAGCCCTAATTTGACCTAAAAGGGGCCAACACTTGGCTACATAATTACCCTATCAAACCAAACCCAAAAGTGATGAAATTTGTACCAGAGCCTAATAATACTGCCCATGATCGCCCTCCAAAATTTGAGTTGTTTTGGAGGTGTTTAAGACACCTAATTAAAATATATATATCTTATAAAATATTTCCAAAAACTATAGAAAACGTATCTCCAAAAATTCCCATTTTTGGACAAGATCTCGGTATAGGTTAGGGTGACTCTCTGTCCACATTTTAGTTCATTTGGACAAGGGATAAAGTGGGAGCACTTATTTTAGTCTCTGACAAACCCTACATATAGAACCCACTAAAATGAGTGCCCTGGTCAAACCAAGCAATAAATTTGGTTCAAATAAATTTTAAAATAACGTACACCCTTAGGGCTACAACTTTTATATTTACCACTTTTTATGTAGGTGAACCTAGGTATTTTTATTAAATAAAAACCTTAAATACATATTCTGTGACAGAAATGAAATGAAATGAAAATATAACCTATATTTAAATATTATTCAGCACGAATCTTGGCGCATGATGGATGGCATCTGGTCATAATCTATCTCCAGCTGACGGCCAGGATCATCCCGACCTGGAGCCACTTCTCTGCCTAACTCCTAGCCATCCGGCCACCTCCCTGGCCGGCCACAGCCACCACCACATCCCTCGAGGTGGTGGCTATCGCCATGCGGTGGAACAACTGCCGGAGGGGCCTTTTCTGGCGAGCCCGACAAGAGGAAATTTCCCGAAAAACCGGGAAATTAGAAGCTTGGATCGGGCTCAATTGAGCCCGATCTTCATTCTAACTGAAACCTAAGATCTACCCACAGAGTAAAGAGAGGAGGAGGACCTTTGTGGTGGTCTGGAGTCGCGCCGATCGTCGGGTCGTCATGGTGGTGGTGGCGCCGCTCGGGTTTCTGCAACTACACAGTGGAAGGGCTCGAATTCTTCAGGTAAACGGTGGGGAAAACTCCTCTCTGGCCACTGATGGTGTTTAAAGCCTCATTTAGGGAGGGGAGAGGCCAAGTAATCAATGGCCATTAATGGCCATTGAAAGCTTGGCTTGGCTATGGTGGTTCTCCTCCCATAGCCTCTGTCATGGCCGGGAAAATCCTTGGCCTCCTCTTAACTGACCCGGGGAGATGATTCCAGCAAGAGGAGAGGGCTCTTGGCCTTCCTAGCCATGAATGAGCCCTCCCTTCATTTTCTCTCTCCTCCATTAAAGGGGAAAATGAAGTTTCCTCTCTCCTAGTCATCAAGGCTGACTTGGTAAACCTCTTTAGTCTATTTGCAGTCCACTAATTCATATCATCACATAATTAAGAGTTGGTTAGCCCAAATGAAACAGGGCTTGAGCTTGGGTTAGCCCATTTGGGCTAAGTTGACCTAAATTGAAGTAGGGTTGACCTTGGTCCTTTTTCCCCTTTTGGGTTGACCACAATGGTTCCTTTGTGAGCCTTTGGCCTCCCCTAGGGTCGATGCAGGGCTAGGTAGGGGCTGTCTTGGCACTTTGGGGGTCACTTGTTCCTTAGGAAGGGTACTTTGACCAAGTTAGGGCTAGAGTTGACTTTGGTCAAAATGACCATTTGGGTTGACCCCAAGGGGTCCTTGGTTATCTATTGGATTCCCCTAAGGTGTAGGAAGGGTTGTGTAGAGTTAACTTTGCACCCTGAAGGTCACTTGCCCCTTAGTTACGACACTTTGACTACTTTAGGGCTAGGGTTGACTTGGGTCAACTCAGGCTCTAGAGTTGATCCCAGTGGATCTTTGGTGACCCATTGACCCCACGTTAGGTCTAGGAAGACCTTGGTAGGGTTAGATGGGCTTATTAGGGGCACATTGCCCTTAGTTAGGGCACCCTGCCCAATTTAGGCCTAGGATGGTCCTAGGTCAACTTGGCCACCCTGGGTTGACTCCAAGGGACCCTTAGAGCTTTTCAATAGATTGCTGAGGTTATGGTGGGGTCTTGGAGTCATGGTGAAGCCCCTTGATCATCCCAACCTAGTATTTAGAAATCTATTATTTGCAGACCATAGTGATCCCAGCCACATTCCTAGGTCCACTTGGTCTTCTTGGGCTCCTTAGGGTTTGTCATGACCTAATCATGACAAAACCACTCCTAGGGGGTCTAGTTGTCTGAGGGATGTTACAAATCCCAAAACATAAACAAAAAATTTCATCCTCGAAATTCTAGATAGGCCTGCGGGGTTTGAAGTATTAAATGTAAATTATAACATCCCAAGAGGTTGTGAGGGATACCTGACTGAAAAACTCTGGGTACTTCTGTTGCATCAGATCCTGCAGCTCCCAGGTGTGCTCCTCCTGACTGTGATTCCTCCACAGGACCTTGACCAACAGATCAGATGCTACCGGCTCTAGGTGAACTGACGATCAGATGCTACCGACCCATCTGTGGCTGTAATCTGCTGCTCCGAGCAGAGTAGAGCCATCCTAAGAGAGGATACATGGAACACATCGTGAAGACCCGCCAGCTCCGGTGGTAGCTCCAGCCTGTATGCTAAGGGACTGATCCGCTCCAGGACCCTGAAGGCCCCATATATCTCGGGCTGAGCTTCTTCTTCCGACCCCGCACCCGTGAAACTCCATGCATCGGTCGGATCTTCAATAATACCCGGTCTCCAACCTGGAACTCTACCTGACTGTGTCTCGCGTAGTAATACTTGGCCTGCTTGTTCTGCGCCTCCAACATCCAAACACGTATCAGCCTCACCCGAGCCTTGGTGTCCTCAACAAACTCAGAGCCCAGCACCTTCGGGACCTAGTCCTGTATGAATGACAACGGAGTGCTACACCTTTGTCCGTATAGGGCCTCATAAGGGGCCATCCCTATGCAGGACTGGTAGTTGTTGTTGTAAGAGAACTCTACCAGTGGGAACAGCTTCTCCCAAGGCTCTTCGCGGTCCAATATGCATAGGAGAAGCAGATCCTCCAAAGTCTGATTGGTGCATTCCATCTTCCCGTCAGTCTGGGGATGAAAAGATGTACTGAATGTCAGCTGAGTGCCCAAATAGGATTGCACTGATCACCACTCCCTGGACATAAACCGCCTATCCCGATCTGATACGATCGTCCTGGGCATACCATGATAACGGATGAACTACTCCACAAATTTCTGCACCAGCACACCAACCGAGTCATAAATCCTGATCGGGATAAATCTGGCTACCTTCGATAGCTGGTTGATGATTACCCAGATCAAATCGTTCCCCGTCTGCGATCGAGGAAGCCCATGTATGAAGTCGATCGCGATATCGTCAAACTTCCACTCCTGCACCGGGAGTGGTTGCAACAATCCTGCATGGTTCTTGTACTCTGCCTTCACCAGCTGGCATGTCTCGCAGTGGGTCACGAAGTAGGTGATATCCTTCTTCATGCCTGGCCAATACACGGTCTTCTTCAGATCCGCAGTCATCTTCATAACACACGACACTACAGATGCCATTGCCCGATATTCAGCCTCAGTAGATGATCGAGCCACAATCACTTGTTTCTTACTTCGCCAAGTAATCAAGTGTCCTACAATATATGTGTATAACCAACTGGTTGATCGTCGATCATTAAGAGAACCAGCGTAATCAGCATCAGAGTAAGCTATCAATGTAGGAGTTTGAAGATGAGGTCTTGTAGACCAATTCTTGACAAGGGGTTGTTTTGAGGTATCTGAGAATGCGTTCAACATCGTGAAGATGAGATTTTCGCGGGGAATGCATATATCGGCTGACAATACCAACTACTAAAGATATATCTGGTCTAGTTACTATGAGGTAGATCAATTTTCCAACTAGACGGCGATAGTATTCAGGATTCTCGAGTAAGAGATCTGAGTCGGAAGCCTGAGCACATAACTTGTGATTCACATCCATTGGGGTATTGATCGGCTTCCAACCCGAGTAACTTGCATAATGAAGAAGGTCGAGACAATACTTCCGCTGGGAAAGCACAAGACCATCTGGCTGTCTAGCAACCTCAAGGCCCAAAAAATACCGGAGGGGTCCCAGATCCTTTGTTTGAAAAATTGTACCGAGATGTCGTTTGACCACCTATATGCCCTTTGAGTCATCACCCGTAATTATGATGTCGTCAACATATACTCACAGAAGAACCGTCCCAATTGTACGGTGGCGATTGAACATCGAGAAGTCTGTCGTGCTTCGAGAAAAAGAAACCTCCCGAAGAGCCTTGCTGAACCTGTCGAACCATGCCTGTGGTGATTGTTTGAGGCCATACAGAGCTTTCTTAAGGCGACAAACCTGAGACTCCCCCTTGGTCTCAAACCCGGGAGGTTGCTGCATATAGACATTTTGTGCAAGTTGTCACTCAAAAAGGCATTCTTAATATCCAGTTGTAGTAAGGGCCACCGGCAATGGACAACCACTGAGATAAGAACCCTAACGTTGTTGAGTTTGGCCACCGGAGAGAAAGTTTCCTCATAATCCATCCCGTGTTGTTGGGTGAAGCCTCGGGCGACCAGCCGAGCTTTTAGACGGTCAATCGTCCCATCTGCAGCATGTTTGATGACAAAGACCCACTTACACCCAACCGATTACTGACCCTGGGGAAGTGGTGCGAGAGTCCAGGTCTGGTTGGCCCAGAGAGCAGCCATTTCCTCCTCCATGGTAGCCTTCCAGCTAGGATATTGTAGCGCCTCCTGCATAGTGTTAGGAACCAAAATGGAGGAAATAGAAGTGGCAAATTTGTGTAGTTGGGGAGAAAGGCGATACAGGGAGACATAATTCGCCAGAGGATGAGCGTTGGAGGGAGATACCTAATAAGCAGGGCGTAGGGTAGCCGAGGATGAGGCTGACTACAGAGGGGTAGCGGAACGAGGAGGAAGGCGGCGAGTGTAATCCTGGATAACTAGTGTTTTGGAGGGAGCAGGAGCAGGGTTAGAAGGACATAGGGAAACAAGCACAGTAGTAGGTATGACTGGTCGGGGTATAGGCCGAGGTGGAGATGTCGTCGGGGAGGAAGGAGCTTGAGGTGGGGAAAGAAAGGTTGATCTTCCCAAAAAGTAACATCTGCGGAGACGATGACCTTCCGGGTGACCAGAGAGTAACACAGGTAGCCCTTCTGAGTGTGAGAATAGCCGACGAAAATAGTTTTAGCTGCTCGGGGATCCAACTTATCCGAGGAGGGACCCAGGAGGTGAACGAAGCAAGTGCAGCCAAAGACCCTTGGTGTGATAGGGTAGGTCGGAGTGGAGGGGAATAGGAGGCTGAATGGAGTGGCAGAGTTGAAAACCGAGGAAGGGAGGCGATTGATGAGGAAACACGCAGTGGAGACCGCAAAGTTCCAGTAAATTTTTGGAACACACACTTGAAGCATGAGGGAGCGGGCAACGTCTAGGAGCTGGCGGTTCTTTCGTTCGGCAATACCATTTTGTTGGGGGTGTAGGCACAGTAGGTTTGATGAATAATACCAAATTCTGCACATATATTGACAAATTCATGGCCAGTGTATTCGCGAGCGTTATCCGTGCGCAATATTTTGATAGTGGTGGAGAATTGCGTTCGAGTTTCTTGTATAAAGTCGCAAAATATGCGAGGAATATCGGAGCGATCACGAAGTAGGTAAAGCCATGTTGTGTGAGAATAATCATCAATGAAAGTTATAAAATAACGATACCCAGAGATACTCGGAACTTTGAAAGGACCCCAAATATCGGAGTGCAGTAAATCAAATGGAGCAGAGCTCGTAGTACAATTAGCAGGAAAAGAAGTACGCGACTGTTTGTTGTAAATACAAGAATCACATTTGAAAGCAGGAAAAGATACATCAGGCAGCGCCTTTTGGAGAACGGGTAGAGAGGCATGTCTAAGACGGCGATTCCAGTCAACAGCGAAGACAGAGGAGAGGATAGGAGGAGAGGCATCAAGAAGGTAGAGCTCGTTCTGCAGTCGACCCCTACCGATGGTAGTCCACGTTCGCCGATCCTGTATCAAAAAGGTAGATGGAGTAAATGTGATTGAGAAATCCATATCATGAGTGAGGCAACCAACAGAAAGCAAATTAAATGGAGAGCCCGGAACATAAAGAGCCGAGCAAAGAGAGATGGAGGGGCAAGAGAGTTGTCGCCGCAGCCGAAGACCGAAACAGTCGCCCCATTAGCGACGGTGATAGATTTCGGATGAGGAACATCCGAGTACTTGAGTGGCCGCATCGAGGTGATGTGATGAGTAGCTCCCGAGTCCAAGATCCAATGCGGACTAGAGGAAAGACAAGTAATACCTGTAGAAGAGATGGAGGCAACAGAAGCAGAAGGAGGGCTAAGAAGCATTGGAGTTGCTATAGCTAGAGGCGAACGACCTCAAGGTCAGTACCAGTGGAGGAGGAGCCATCATTGGCAAAAGTCGCAGTTGGGCGAGGAGGATATCCATGTTTCCTGTAACAGACGACATCAGTGTGGCCATCCCAGCCGCAATATGAACACTTGGGGCATCCCCGACCCCCACGTCCACTTCCGTGAGAGCCAGAACGTCCACCGCAAGCAGAAGGCGGTGGCGGAAGCAAGGGGGAAAGGGTTTGCTGAAGGAGGGCCGGAGAGGATGGTGCCAGAGAATCCAGGGGTGGTGATACTCGAAGGAGCATAGAGCAGACATTAGAGAGGGAGGGAGTAGAGGCCGAGGCCAACACCTGAGCCCGGATGCTCTGAAGGTGAGGCGGGACACGAGCCATCATCATGGCAATGCATACAGCCTCCTTTTGCACGTGCTGAGCAGCAAGGACGGTGATAGAAGGCTGATGCTGGATCCAGTCCTCCGCCAGAGTCTTCGCACGAGCAACAAACAAGGTCATGTCAGCCGCCACGCCAGCATCAAGAGTCTGAAGGTCGGTAATAATGTCATAGAGGTGTTGAAGACTATCCTTGCCAGATTATAAGGAGTGAAGCTCCTCCCACATAGCTTTGGCGGTCTCATGGTACATGACCATTTGGTATGACTCACCCTCCAGCAAATTAAGGATCCATGTTTGGACGCGGCCATCATTTCATAACCAGTCATTAGTAGTAGGGGAAGGAGGGTCGTTAGTAAGGTGAAGCACAAGGCCCTTGGTCTGAAGAACACGCCGAACCGAGTGGACCCATGGAACAAAGTTCTTCTTCCCAGATAATGAGATAGTTGTGATCCGCAGCTCATCTCGGAGGTCTGGAAGAGAAGTTGGGCGGTCCGTAGGAGGATTAGCCGCCTATCCGGTAGAGTCAAAGGAGGAGCCCATGGAGCCTGGGAAGGCCGCATTGAATAGACGAGCGCGTGGGTAGACACAACGTCTGCTACAGGAAGAGGAGGAGGTCGCCGAAGAAGAGATGCACGACAAGCCCACGCGCTTAGATAAGAGGCCGCAGCGGGTAGTTACGGCGATAAGCCCAGGGGAGAGAGTGACAAGAGGCCAGACCAGGTGCGGAGAGAGCAAGAACAATCAGCACAGTCACTGTGAGAGCACCAGCGGCCAAACAAGAGTGAGAAGAGAAGTCGGCTCTTAAGAGATAAGGAGAAGTCATAGCGGTTAGATATAGAGTCTGCTCGACTAGAAGAAGGAATCAGCGAGAGGAAGTAGAGGGCAGAGGCCGCAATTAGGAACTCAAGCGGCAAGAGAGAGAAACTCGAGCGGTAAGAGAGATAAACCGCGAGTAGGAACTCAGGCGGTAAGAAAAGCGACCGCAAGTAGGAACTCGAGCGGCAAGAGAGAGAAATTGCGAGTAGAAACTCGAGCGGCAAGAGAGAGAAACCACGAGTAGGAACTCGAGCAGAAAGAAAAAAGACCGCGAGTAGGAACTCGAGCAGCAAGAAAAGAGACCGCGAGTAGTCACTCGAGCGGCAAGAAGAGGAGGGACCGGGGGAGAAGGAGCCTGTGCGGTAAGTGAAAGACCGAGCTTGCAACAGTAAGTGGAGCCCACAAGTTGAGAAGAGAGGCTATAAAAGGCACTAAAGGGTGGATCCACGGGAGGGTGGGAGAGTAGAGCAGGCAACGGTTAGCAAGGGAGAAGACGCAGAGAGTGCGGGCGGGAAGAAGAGTCTACTACCCGGGGCGAGTAGAAGAATAGGCCTCAGAGGAATAGTGGACAGGAGAGGAAGACGGGTCGGGCGGTTAGAGGAAGTAAAACCGCAAGGACCGAACCGTGTGCTCTGATACCATATTGAGTGAGCTCAAAACTTATATGTATTGCATGTGTGTCAAAATATAAGGAGAGAATACAAATATATAGGAGATAAAAAGAGAGAAGAAATCCTATACAATGATGTGGGACTAATAGGAGAAGAAGGAAATAAAATAGAACATGGGCCCAATAATGGGCCATTTACATGGGCTTTTCTAACATGTAGCATCGCTCTTAGCACTAGTCTAAAATGTCTACTTATAGTGTCTGTGGATCTCATATAAGTAATACCAATATCCTGAAATTTGCGGTTGTGTGCCAAGATATATAAGAACAGAGCAATGAATTCTTTTACTGAAACATATAAACTTTCATGAAGTAAATTTGTTGCGCGTAGGATATCACACAACTCTCCAAAAGCCGACTGACTCATACGTAGCACACCAAAATAGTTGACGTTAGGTCCATCATAAATACGATGTAATAAAACTGATTGTAGCGCTCTATTAGATGCAACGTGTGCTGGTTCTTTTGGAATGGTTTGTAGTGCTACTGCAGCAGCAACAAGTGTTGTCATTACTACACCATTAAAAATGACTTCGAATTCATATTCAGAATTTGAGTCTGATTCTGTTTCATCCATCTACAAGCAAATGAAGACTGAACATGAAATTTTCATCACTCTAGATGATTTTAGCAACCCTTCCAAATTTCTCAAAGAAACATAGAAAAAAGTTTCCGAAGTGAGACAATGTCTTTCCCAAAGCCCAGTCAGCAGAATAAAAAAAAACAAATCCATGATAAAATTATTTTCATCAACCTATAGACCATCCACCTATAATTAGTTGGTTTTAGGTAGGATGAATATGATCTAAAAGATGATATCAAAGGAAGCTAATGTCAACAACCCACTCCCGTGCTACCCAACTTATAATTTGTTTTTGACTGTGTTAGATGTCATAGACCCTACACATCAGGATGTGTTAAAGTTTTTTTCCACATCAGGAACCTCGTGTACTCTTGTGTACTAGATATTAAGCACCTCCACTTATAACATAGTGGCTTTAGTTTTTTTTTTCCTCATAAGACTGGCTTTAGGTTGGATGTCCAGATTCAAATAAAAAGGAGACATTGATTTACTACTTCCTTGGGGTATGATGCTGAATATAATTAAATAAGCAATGAATTTATGATAATAAAGAATAGTGATGTTTAGAAATGTCTAAATTGCTCTAGGACCCTTGGATGGCTTGTAGAACGCGACTTTGACCTATTCAGTTATTACTAAAAAAATTCCTTGTGTAACAATTGTCTATTGTTGCCATTAACCTCATAAGTTTTATTAAAAAAATTTATGAAAATTAACTTCTGTATTCTGATTCCCGTGCACCATAAGATAGCATTTCTAATTCTATCACACCAACATATTGCTAATAGATAACTGGATGTGGCAGAGGAATAAGAAGCATTAACCACAGTAGATCTAACCTGCAATAAAGCTACAGACTAGGGTATGAAGATTCCATGCTACGAGAAAAGGAAGTCCTCACCTTCGGTGAAAAAACATCTTAAAAATAAGAAGATGAGGAAGAAAAGGAAGTAGATAAGGAAGAATGAGGGAGATCTTACCTCAAACGAGATCAAGCGGAGAGATTGGAACGGCAAAACCTTTTCGTCGGGGGAAAAGTTGCGACGTAGGGTTAGGGATAGCGATAAATGAAAACTTCGATATAAATAAGGAGCAGCACCTTAAGAATTCTGGCACGCCTATTTTAAAAACCATGGAATTAGACCGGATTCCAATTTCGTAACAATTATTTCTCGCCGAACAATGAAAATGAATTCCGCATTCTCAATTCCATGTTTGAATCCCAATTCTTGGGGGCCCAACAGGACATAAGGGTATTTCTGTGATGTGCGGGCCCTACATAGTAATAGGCTTGAGAATCATCATATGAGTTTGGATTTGAAGCATATAAATAACGAACAACATCTCTCTTAAACTCCAAATCAAAATTTTCCACAAGATCGTGGGTTGGATGCAACATCTAGAACTCATCACAATCTTATCAATGTGGACTCATCTCAGACATGTGTCATTTAACTGGTAGTTCCTTCTTGACTTCTATTGATGCATGCACAAATGATTTGATATGATATTAGAATTATGCACCTTTTGACAAACAGAGTCCTATGGAATGTGGATGATGGATTTCGATCGCATCTCATTTGAGAGACTTACGTGGTTGATATTTTTGGATTGTCAGATGGATGATTAGAGTCTGTGATCACACCGACCTTATTTTTCTACATTTTTTCATGTATTTGTTTTTTTTATTTTTGGATGTATATTTTGGGAATTAGGTAAAGCAATCCAATCGATAGATCTGAGTCATCGGATCACCTAACCTGGTTCACTCCCTTTTAGTTCTTACTTTTGTTGTTCTTTCCCTTGGGTATTTTTTCTTTTCCGTAATGCAAATGCAATTTTTAGGGTCACCTAACCTAGTTCCCTCCCTCTATATTATGCTTCAGCCGGTTAGGGCAAGGGTATAAAGGGTTGAGCCGTAACGAACTCTCATTGATCTACACTCGGTGTGACGTGCAGTGCGAAGCCGCCTAGGGGTGCCTACACCCCCTGTCAGTCTCTTACCTCTACTCCCAACATCCTGATGCCACTTCCCCTTCAGACGATGTCCACAATTGCCACCGACATTGCCTTCTAGTCTCTCCATGTAACATCCGTATCATTGACGCACAAATTAATTTTAATTGCAAGGCCCATGCTTGAGCAAATATGATCAAGTCAGTGTTGTGGCAAGGTACGATTTTAGAGTGCTTTAAAAACAGGTATGTTAACTAAGGGATTAATTCAGATCTTTAATTGTGCACGCGTCGTATATTTTCTTTAAAAAAACTTGAGGACGGAGTATATTTTATGTCTTCCAATGTTTAAGGGAAAAGGGCGCATTAGTGTAAGTAAGATTAAAAGTTAGTTTATTTTGATGAGGTGCGCCAGTTCAAGAATTTCTCCCGATCACTTCGCTTTTAATCCCCAGCGGATATTATAACCGCACAATGTCGAGGGGTAAAAGCCCGCAATGCCCCAAAACCTAAAATCCCATAACTCATTTCGTCACAGGAGAAAAACCGCAGATCTCCTCTGCCGACTATGATTCTTCCGCAAACCGCGCCATCCGCCTCCCACAGCCATATCGACGCCTCTCCCACTCTGTTCCTCAGTGCAAGCCCTTCCTCCTTCCTCTACGGGCGCCGGTGAGTTCCCTCATTCCTTCCATTGCAGTAGGAGGGCCGTTTTCAACCCTAATTGGTGGAAGTCAAGGGTGTTGAGGCATCGTTTTGGAACCAGTGAGTTTAGTTTATCACTTGTTTTCTTTCCTTCGTGGAAGTCCTTCTGATTGGAAATTGATTCTAACTATTCTCATTCCTTCTTGACCTAATTAGTGATTGGAGTTCTAGATCCACTGCAAATCTGGAGTTTGTCGCATTGTGAGTCTCAATCGCTCTCACGTATAGTTACTATACTATGTTGGCCCTTCTTTTGTTTAGCCTAGCCATTTTGAGGTTTCTTTACCGATAACCCTAAAGGGAAAAATGTGTAATTTAGGTTTATCATGGATTACAGATTTTTTGTGACCTCGGGGCAAGGTTTTGGAAGTCCGCAGTAGTCAGATTTCCTTCAGAAAAGCAAATGTCGCCGCGTCGAGTGTACGAGCACCGTGTAATAACCCCCATCCATCACGAATAATATAACAGAAGGTCCGGCATGGGCCCCACGTCATATAAAATGGACAGACGGAAGAGTTACTAAATGAAACGAAAAACCCTTAAATATTTTTGAAAACGCAATCCTAACACAGAGTTGCATTCTAGCGGAAAAATATACGGAGTTTCATAAAAACCACACCCAAAGGTGAATGTCCACTAACCACAATAGAAATGAAATAGAACGACCACATAACTGGCCTTAAGGCCTTACATCAATAGTGTTTAAATCAAATAAAAAGGTTTGTATACATCGGCACGCATGTTGAAAACACATGAAAAACAACTAAACAAACAATTGGGCCTTCGAGGGCCAACTCAGCAAGAAGGGCTTCAGCCCGCTATTTCCCGCATGGCTCTGCAGCACATGCAAGCAAACATTCCACCAAGTGGTGGCAAACAAAGCAACGGTTAGCAAGGGCTGACCAAATTATAACGACCCCACCCCTTTTTCGGGGTGGCGGTGCTTCTTCCCTACAAGTGGATTAGCATACATATATAAAGCTAGAATGTGTCGAAAGCACCAATCATCACAAATGTTGGCGTGACCGGCCCAACATCTCGTGCACACAGGGCACCTGAACGGTGTACCGGACTTCCCCGGGTCCCACCACCATTCTCAGTCATGGACTGAATGGCAACACATTGAGCATTCACAAGCCATGACTCATGGTCCTCGGCTCTCTACTATGCATGTAGCAACACACCAATTTCCTTAGGTAGTCGAACTACACCACATAGTGCAGGACAGTTCAGTCAAGCCCGTTGCTCAAATCATCGTACCCAACACGCACGATGCGAGTCAACCTCATGTTGGCTGTTATAGCAAACATAACCGATTGTTATTTAACAAGGGTGGCACTCGTGGCCACCTGAGTTGCGCACTCAAGACACATAACTCCACACACTAGCCCTACAGTCTCCGAGAGACGGGCTTCGTGCAAACACGATAAAACTCCCCGGGAGGTAATGATAACGATCCAATGACTTCATGCAAACATTAGGGTGTTTCCTGGAGCACACATCCAGTACTAACTGCCGCCCCGGGCAGACCCCCATTCCGAAATATTCAACTTCCACAGAGTCTTCTCCGGGAACCCCATAACATCACCAATCCTGACAAACATATCCACATGAGCTTTACAAAACATGGATAAACCGTACTCCTGCTTCCGGATGCTAATGTAATTAATAGCGTGGATGCAAACATCGCCTGTCGGAGAGCACCATTCCCCCAACTGTCGGTGGAGAGGGGCTTCCATGCAAATATGCTAAATAAGGGCTTCACCTGCCCAAGACGAAAAGTCATTACCCTTGACATGCATTTCTGAGGCATGGCTCGGTCACGAACAGTCTTCGCAGCGGCTCTCCACACACGGATCCGGCTTGCGCACGCCGATTCGAGCTCCGACATGAACGTTTTGCCGCAATCCCTAGCAAACTTGAGTTGCTCTCCAACAACACCTCCGGACGACCTCCTCCCACAAGTGTAAGCCCAACACTAACCCTCTTGGTCGGCTAAGAGGAGAGGGAGGTCGGACATGGCCTTAACCCTAGCCGACGGTGGTCAGGACAAGGAAGAGGAGTCGGGTTTTTCCCTTTACTGGCAACGGTCGGGAGAAGGAAGAGGTGTTGGCTTGCTCTTCATTGGCGATGGCCGAGACAAGGATGGGCTCGGCCCTTTCCAGGTGCGATGGGAGTGAAGGAGGCGTGGCTTGTCAGCGACGGCCTCTACTGCGAGTGTGAGAGAGAGAGGAAGGGGGATCGTGCTTCTTCCTCCTAGCCGACGACGGGAAAGAGGGAGGCAGTGCTCTACTCTGGTTTCGTCGAGTGAGAAAGAGAGCGAGAGGTAGATCGGGAGAGGGAGAGTGAGGCGGCTGATAGATAGGAGGGGAAAAAGATTAGGTTTTATCGAAAACCCTAGCCCGGAATTACAATCCGCAGACCACGGTCATTTAACCTCGCGACGCGATTTCGTGGCGTTACAATTCTCTCCTCCTTAACGAAATTTTGTCCCGAAATTTAAAATACGAATAACAAAATGAAATTCGTCATACCTGAGTAAAATAGATCGGGGTATTCATCGCGCATGACCTCTTCTGGCTCCCAAGAGAGCTCCTCGCGGCCACAATTATCCCAACGGACTCTCACCATCTTGGTTGTCTTTCTCCGCATCTTTCATATGTCGTTATCGACAATGCAAACTGGCTTCACCCTGGTAGGTAGGCCATTATCCACCGGCACAACATCGGCCTCCAACACAGAATCGGGCTCCCGCACCGCCTTCCTCAACACAAAAATATGAAAGACGTCGTGTAACCCACTCAGCTCCATTGACAAGGCAAGTTGGTAAGCTGCCTCGCCAATACGTTCGGTGATCTCGAATGGCCCTAAATACCTTGGACTCAGCTTCTTCAAGTGTCGAACCCTCGACACTCCTTTGAAAGGATTTACCTTCAAGTATACCCAATCTCCAACCGTGAACTCCACGTTCCAGTGTTTGGCATTGTAATACTTCGCCTGACAATCTTGGGCGGTCAACAACCGCTCTCGAATGGTCTGTATGGACTCATTCACCTCATCAACATCTTTGTGCTGCAACAGCTTGGTATCACCGATTTATGCCCATGCTAACGGAGTGCGGAACTTCCTGCTGTATAACGCCTCAAACGGGGCCATCCGAATACTTGCCTGATAACTGTTATTATAGGCAAACTCTACCATGTGAAGGTGATCCTCCCAACGCTATCTGAAGTACAAAATGCACATTCGTAGCATATCTTCCATAGTACGATTTGTCCTCTCAGTTTGCCCATCAGTCTACAGATGGAAGGCTGTACTAAACTTAAGCTTTGTGACTCATGACCGATGAACGCGCCTCCAATCACCGGACGTAAACCGCCCATCATGGTCGCTAACTAGTTGCGACGGACGCCATGTAACCGGACAATGTTCTCCATATACAACTTTTCTAGTTTCTCCACTGGATCGCTTTTCCAGTTTGGGATAAAATGTGCAACTTTGGTCAACCGATCAACAATCACCAAAATATAATCATTTTTTTGCAATGACATTGGCAAACCGTGCACAAAATCCATGAAAATATCATCATATTTCCACTTCGGGATCGGCAACGATTTCAAGAAGCCTCCTGGTCGTTGGCACTCGGCCTTCACTAGCGCGCACGTTTGACATTTTTCCACGTAGAGGGCTATGTCCTTCATACCTGGCCACCAGAATAGTATCTTCATGTCCTTGTACATCTTTGAGCTCCCCAAGTGGATTGAGTACTTGGTATTGTGAGCCTCATACATCAGCTCTTCCTGTAGAGTGCCAGATTTTGGGACGCACAAGCGATCACCTTTCCGCAGAAGACTGTCTTCAACTAAAAATTTGGAATTTGACCCTTTCGCTGCATAGCGCTTCATGCTCTCATCGATCTCCAACGCTTTCCGAACTCTGTCTGCAAGGTCACACTGCACCTCCGTCCAATTCAAGCATACGTTTCTGATGAGTGCGATTATGATAGAATTTTTACTATCATAATTGTAATCATGTCCACTATTTTCTGCCTCTTTGTGTAGTAATTTCGCAAGATTAGTTGAGAAATTGTCTTATCATGAATAGGAGAGCATAGTTAGGATTTTTGGTTACTACTTGTATTAAGCTATATATTTATTCTTTCATATTTCTAATGCAGGTAATACTGACTAATGGAACTAAAAGTATTGAAGCAAACAGAGGAGTTCACAGAGTCAACATGGCTGATGACAGGACAAAAATTTGGCGCACACGGGTAAACACACGACCATGTCAATACCCGTGTCCTATGTGCCCTGGAATAGAAGAAATTGGACGCAGGAGACAGAGAGTCACACAGGTATGCACACGCCCGTGTGCCTACCTGTGTCCAATTTGAACATGATTGCCGACCAACCCGTGTCTGGAGAACTTGAAGAACAACACGGCCATGTCAGTACCCGTGTCATCTGACACGGCTACTACCAGACACGCATGTTTGTGTGGAACTACTCTAGAACCATCAACACGGCCTGACACACGACCGTGTTGGTACCCGTGTTCGACTTTCTTTGCTAGGAGACTATAAAATTCCTTTAGAAAAATGAGTGGGGACTTTTGGATCAGTTTTCGTTGGGGAGAACTTCTGGAGCACGAAATGGAGCAACCAAGAGAAGGAGGATTTGAAGGGTATTTTTGTATGCATTTAATCTTTCATTAATCCCTTTTGATCTTCCCTATCTCTTGGTGATTCAACTTTAGTTATCTTTTATTTTGCATGAACTTAAATTTGGAACAATTTGTTAATCATGTATCGCCTTGTTTTCATCGAATTTGTGGTAATTTGTTTGTAAGTAGGCTTGCAACCAAAGAGATTTCTCCTAATTATGAATTGCTTATTTGTTTTACATGAATTGCAAATCTCTAGATTGAGAAATTGGAAGTTTGTGATGATGGTTACATGTTCATATTTTGGTGTTAAATTTTTTTGTAATTTAAATTTCATGATCGAGAGATATGTTGTTTGGATACTTGAAATACGAATAAATGGATTCATGGTATTTTAGAAATAAGATTTCATGAATGTATGTAGTAGATATGGTGTTTCCACTAATGCAGACTTGAGTATTGTAAATTGTTTGAGAGAAGTTTAATAACTTAGGTTTAGATCTTGAATTGCTCGAGAGAGAATTCGATAGATGTTTACCCTTTACATTACAACAAATTTGATAGTCTTATTATTTCATGATTACGTAAAATTGAGTTCATGAATGAGTACTTCATGTAATTGCTCATAAACTTTCGACTTTTTATCATCTTGAATTCCCCAATGTTTAATTATCCAAATAGTCATAGTTAGGTTAATTTAGATCAAAAATCAATTGTAATTATTGGTACGATAATAGAGTGAGGGTGAGTACGAGCTTTTCAAATGGCCCTGTGGAATACGACATGAGATGTAGATTTCTCCTATACTATGATTGATAGGTGCACTTTCCTGAAAGTTAATTCAATCTAGCTTATGCCCATCTACATAGTTTATACTAGAGTGTAGAATGAATCCGCATCGAGTTATTACTTGTTAGCAAAGGAAATAATCAAGTTTTTGGGGTCATTGCCGGGGAATCGATTTCATTATTTTGAAAGCCTAAAGTTTATTAATCTACCAATTTTTGTTTATTAATATATAATTATAAATCAGTTATTGAATAATTATATCGCTTAATCTCTGTTTTGTAGTCTGTTAGTCTATGACCAGGGGAAGAAATTCTGGGCTAACACCATTTCATCCTGACCCAGAGCGAATTTTCCATAACACCCCGACGTGGGAGTTAATATCAAAAATATTTCAAACGAACTAGTAGAAGAAGAAACAGTTAACCAATGAGAGAATCATCCAGAAAATTTGGATATTATGGCCAACCATAATGAGCAAACTATGTCTGACTTTGCTAGACCTAACCTCCAAGGAACTGGGTCAAGCATCGTTAGACCGCCAATAGTCACCAATAACTTCGAATTGAAGCCTAGTGTCATACAGATGGTTCAACAGTATGTCCAGTATGATGGACTGCAAGATGAAGATCCTAACACCCACTTGGCCGGATTCCTGGAGATATGTGATACATTCAAGATCAATGGTGTTTCCAATGATGCCATTCGATTGCGATTGTTTCCATTCTCGTTAAGGCATAAGGCAAAGCAGTGGTTGAACTCATTACCTATAGGGTCGATTACTACTTGGGATATGATGGTTGAGAAGTTTTTGATGAAGTATTTCCCACCGGCAAAGACTTCAAAGCTAAGGAATGACATCTCTACGTTCATGCAATTGTAATCTGAATCATTGTACGACACATGGGAACGATTCAAGGACCTTTTGAGGAGATGTCCCCACCATGCTTTGCCTTCATGGCTTCAGATTCAAACCTTCTACAATGGTCTCAATATGGCCACTAAACGGATGATTGATGCAGCTAGTGGAGGCACTTTGAATAACAAGACACCTGAAGCGGCTCAGTAGTTGATAGAAGACATGACGATGAACAACTATCAATGGACTACCATAAGACAAAAGCCTAGCAAGCCCGCATGAATTTATGAAGTGGATGTTGTCACCGCCTTAGCCGTTCAAGTGGAGAAGCTTCACCAAAAGATGGACAACCTTGCCTTAGCATCACCCTCCATGGCACCTCAACAATGGGACCCTTCATATAGTGGAATGCCTAGTTGTGAACCTTCAGTACAAGAGCATGTTGACTATATGGGTAACAATATTAGACCTCCTTTCAATCAAGCGAACAACCCATATAGTTCTACATACAATCCTGTATGGAGGAACCACCCTAATTTCTCTTGAGGAGGACAAGACAATCAAGGGAGGCAACCCATGTTTGGACAACAACAACAACCGGAACCAAGGAAGCTTACATTAGAAGATGTGCTCACCAAGTTCATGCAAACTACCGATGTAGCCTTCCAGAATCAAGAGGGCTCGATTCGGAATTTGGAGAATCAGATTGGACAGCGTGCAAGGATGGTTTCTAAAAGACAACAAGGAATGCTTCCAGGAAATACTGAGACAAATCCTAGGGAGCATGCAAAATCCATTCAATTGAGGAGCGGAAAGGAGTTACAAGACCCAAGGATTACGAAGGAAGTGCCCCAAGTGGAGTCTAGCGACGAAGGACCAAGCGAGATGAACGTGCAACCGATGGAGTATCAACCAGCAGTACCATACCCAGCAAAGCTTAACAAGAAGCGCATGGATGCGCAGTATGGTAAATTTCTATCTATGTTTAAACAATTACTTGTCAATTTACCTTTTTCTGAAATTATTCAAATGCCTAAGTATGCGAAATTTCTTAAGGATTTAATTTCTAATAAAAGGAAAATAGAGGAATTATCTTTAGTAACACTTAGTGAAGAATGTTCTGCTATTTTGCAAAATAAATTACCACAAAAAATTAAGGATCCCGGTTCATTTTCAATTCCATGTTTAATCGGAGATTTGCAAGCAAATAAAGCTTCAGCGGATTTAGGAGCAAGTATAAATTTAGTGCCTTATAAACTATATTTGAAACTAGGTCTAGGAGAACTTAGCCCAACTATAATGAGTATTCAACTAGCAGATCGATCGGTTAAGTATCCTAGAGGAATAGTGGAGGATGTATTGGTTAAGGTAGATAAGTTTATATTTCCTGTTGATTTTGTTATTCTAGATATGGATGAAAATATTGAAGTACCACATATATTAGGTCGTCCATTTTTAGCCACTTCTAGAGCGCTTATTGATGTTTTTGATGTTAAATTAGTTTTGCGAGTAGGAGAAGATGAAATCACTTTTCAAATTGGCAATACTTTGAAACAATCTTTAGATAATGATGATTATTGGTATTTTTCTCATGGAATTGATAATGTTATGCCTTCTATAAATTCTAATTTTTATTGTAAAAATCCATTAGAAATTTGCATTACAAACTGCTATCTAGAAGAAGAAAAAAATAAAGATATTATTGAACATTTATTTTTTCTAGATAATAGTGTGGCGATGAATAGAACGGCTGAATATAGTTTGATTACTCAAGGAGAACATGAATCTCTTAAGAATAATACTAAGAATCCACCAATAGTAGAACTTAAAAAATTACCGGATCATCTTGAGTATGCATTCTTAGGAACTAATTCTTCTTATCCAGTTATTATTTCCTCTAATCTGTCTAATACTGAAAAAGATAAATTAATAACTATATTGAAGAAAAGTAAAAGTGCAATATCATGGCAAATATATGATATAAAGGGTATTAATCCTAGTTTTTGCACTCACAAAATCCTTTTGGAAGAAAACTATAAATCTTCTATTCAACCGCAACGTAGGCTAAAGCAGAATATGAAAGAGGTAGTCAAGGCGGAGATTGTTAAGTTGTTAGATGCTGGTATTATATACCCTATTTCAGATAGTTCATGGGTTAGTCCTGTCCAAGTCGTTCCTAAGAGCAGTGGTCTAACAGTGGTGGCTAACGATAAGAATGAGTTAATTCCTACGCGAACGATAACAGGTTGTCGTGTCTGTATTGACTATAGGAAATTAAAATGTGCCACTAGGAAAGACCATTTCCCTCTTCCTTTCATTGACCAAATATTAGAACGTTTGTCAGGAGATTCCTATTATTGTTTTCTAGATGGACTTTCTGGATACTTCCAAATTCCTATAGCACCAGAAGACCAGGAGAAAACAACATTTACTTGCCCATTCGGTACATTTCCCTATAGACGTATGCCTTTCGGGTTATGTAATGCACCCGCCACTTCTCAAAGGTGCATGCTAGCCATCTTTAACGAATATGTTGAGGATATCATGGAAGTATTTATGGATGATTTTTCTGTTTTTGGCGACTCGTTTAATCTATGTTTGGATAATTTAAAGAAAGTTCTTAGGAGGTGTGAGGACACTAACCTAGCGCTCACTTGGGAGAAGTGACATTTCATGGTCAAGGAAGGGTTAGTGCTTGGCCATAAAATCTCAAGCCAAGGAATCCAAGTAGATAGAGCGAAAATTGAGACCATCAAAAAGTTACCACCACCAACCTCCGTTATGGGAGTGAGAAGTTTCTTAGGACATGCGGGATTTTACCGCCGGTTTATTAAGGACTTTTCTAAAATAGCTAAACCACTTACCAGGCTGTTTAGAAAAAGACACACCTTTAATTTTTGAACAAGAGTGTCTACATGCCTTTAAGTTTTTAAAAGAGAGATTAATTAATTCTCATATTATGATCGCGCCCGATTTTAATCAACCATTTGAGATCATGTGTGACGCTAGTAGTTTTGCGGTAGGGGCTGTTTTAGGACAATGCCGAAACAAACACTTTCATCCTATATACTACGCTAGCAAAACACTTAATAATGCGCAGGAGAATTATACAACTACAAAAAAAAGAACTCCTACCAGTGATATTCGCCTTCGATAAATTTAGATCTTATTGAACATTATCTAAGGTGGTAGTATATACCGATCACTCTGCCCTAAGATATTTATTATCCAAGGCGGAAGCCAAGCCTCATTTTATCCATTGGGTTCTCTTATTACAAGAATTTGATTTAGAAATTAGGGATAAATGAGGAGCAAAAAACTTAGCGACAGACCATATTTCACCTTTAGAAAATCGACTACGATCAATGTTAGATGAATCTGAAATTTCTGATATATTTCCTGAGGAACCTCTATTTGCCATATCTACAAATATACATCTTGATTATCCATGGTTTGCGGATTATACAAACTATCTTGTAGCTAAGGTTCTTCCAAAAGAATTTTCATACCAGCAGAAAAAGAAATTTTTCTCTGATTTGAAATATTACTTTTGGGAGGACCCCTTTCTTTTTCAGATATGTGCAGATTCTGTTATACAAAGGTGTGTATCAGCGGGTGAAGGTTGGAAAATTTTGGAGCAGTGTCATTCAGGCCCTGCCAGTGGTCACTATGGAGCAAATCACTCGGCAAAAAAGGTTCTTGATTCTGGTTTTTATTGCCCCCTTCTATTCAGGGATGCCCAAAGGTATGTGCTTTCATGTGATTCTTGTCAGGAAGCAGGCAATATTTCTAAATTACATGAAATGCCACAAAAATATATTCTTGAATGTGAAGTATTCGATGTGTGGGGGATTGATTTTATGGGACCATTTCCAGTTTCTTTTGGGAATAAATATATTTTAGTAGCTGTGGATTATGTATCGAAGTGTGTTGAAGCACAAGCTTTGCCTACTAATGATAGTAGTGTGGTAGTCCGATTTTTAAAATCCTTATTTGCACGATTTGGCACAGCACGTGCACTTATTAGCGATAGGGGTTCACATTTCTGAAATTTGCAACTAGATAAAGTATTGGAAAAGTATGGAGTTACACATAGGATAGCCACTCCTTATCATCTGCAATCTAGTGGTCAAGTTGAAGTTTCCAATAGAGAGCTTAAGAGGATCCTAGAAAAATCTATAGAAGGGAATAGGAAGCCGTGGTCTAGAAAACTTAACGATTGTTTGTGGGCATATAGGACCGCCTTCAAAACACCTATAGGGCCACCCCCTTTAGATTAGTCTATGGCAAATCCTGTCACCTGCCTATAGAATTAGAACACAAGCCGTACTGGGCGATACTCTCTTTGAATTTTTATACTAATTCTATAGTGGAGAAACATAAACTTCAACTTAACGAGTTAGATGAGTGGAGAACCATGACCTATGAGAACTCCCGGATTTATAAGGAGAAGACCAAGCTATTTCATGACCGTCATCTTCGCAAATCCAAGATATTTCAGAAAGGTGACCAAGTCCTCATTTTTAATTACCGTCTTCGTTTATTCCCAGGGAAGCTAAGGTCTAAGTGGTCCGGACCCTTCAAGGTTAAAGACGTTTTCTCCTACGGCACCGTCGAACTTACACACCATGAGAAGGGAGATTTTAAGGTTAATGGACACCGACGGAAGCCTTATTATGGTGAGCTCCCTAAAGACTTCGCTCGTCAAGAGACCTTCCTCCGTCTAGATTAGGATTATGAAAAATATAGTAATGTTTATAAGTTATAAAATTTTTAGTATAAGTATAGTTATAAGAAAAACAATTAAGTTATAAGAAAAAAAAATTTTGTAATTAATTTCACCTAAGGAAGAATTCTAGTTTTAGATGCGCACACGGGTCACCACACGCCTGTGTGGGTGGCCGTGTGCTCAACACAGCCTCAGGCCCAGCCGTGTCGCTTACATCTGGAGTAGGACGATTTCATTCCGAGAACCACACGGGTTCACACCAACCCGTGTGTCTGGCCGTGTCATATGGCATCTCTTCGCTCGACGATCATCGAGACCACTGTGTCAACACATCCGACACGCCCGTGTCGGATGATACACGCCCGTGTCTCTTCGCTAGACAATCGTTGAGACCACTGTGTCGACACATCCGACACGCCCGTGTCGGATGGTACACGCCCGTGTCGTGTGTCACCCACCAATCCATGTGTTTTTAATGCGCTGTGCCAGATCAGACATGGGTCCACACGTAGCCGTATGGTGGACCGTGTCCGCCCGGCGTGCTGTTTTCTGTCAGTTTGACCGCACAGCCCCCACAACCCGTGTTTCACGAGGCTGAGATTCCGCAACACGGGTACGCACTCGCCCTTCTGCGCACCCGTGTTCGTCCCCTTTAAATGGAGGTCGTGTGTTGTTCTTCTCCCCCATTTCCTGATTCCAGCAGTTCCACCTAGCATCCATCTTCTCCACGGCCTGAGCTCAAAGTAGAAGTTTTCGCCTTCAACGTGCGCGGTTTTGCCCCCTCTACTCGTCTTCTTTCCTCCTATGCAACATTTCGTTTCCATTTTATGCATCTTCTCCTTCATCTCCACTTTTCTCACCGAATTTTCCTCCACCAATTTTTTTTTAAAAAGGATTTTTTTTTCTTTTCTATTTCTCCATAGATAATGTCTTCCGGAAGAGGCCAAGGCGGTCGCCGTCATCGACCGGAGCTCCAGGCTCTATCTACGGAGCGGCATGACGGTGCTGTGCCGCTAGTGTTCACCGATCCTGCACATTCTGCCCGTTACAACCGCCTCCAATCAAAGAAATTTCAAGACATCTGCACCATTGACTGGAGTGTATTAGAAGAAATAAACTTAGCGGGGGATGCCCGGGAATTAATTTTTGTATCAGGTTGGGAGCAATTCTTTGCGATAGAAGAGTTAGGCTTTAAGGAACTCACACTCGAGTTCCTGTCCTCATTTTACTTAAATATTAGGCCTAATCTCATTGATTCTACTCGCAATCACGAGGGGGTCATCTCCTTTCGAGTAGGGGGCACTTTTTACACACTTACCCTGCTTCAGTTCACCCAATACCTAGGGGTGTATGACGTGTCTTTCCTCTTTAGTGTCGCTTACTCCGACCTTCATTTCAACCTCCCCTCTCGCAATCTTGTCGACGGTATCTGAGATCGGCTCGCTTTTGACCTTAGTCCATATGAGACCAAGAGTTCAAAGGAGTCCCAGTTGTATTCCCCTACCCTCCATTACATTCACCACCTCCTGAGCCATACTTTGAGCGACCGGGGCGAAAGCTCCTGCGTTGTCAGTCGGCAGGAATTGTTGTACCTCTATATCATGTCGTCTCGTTATCCTCTCCACCTAGGCTTACTACTCGCCCAGTTCATCCTCCACCAGGCCGACACCCCCCGCATAGGGTCTATTTGTGTAGCACCCTACATCACTCTCCTAGTGAAGAACATGGGCATCTTATCAGCCCTCCCCCCGATGATAGTGGTCGTGAAGACCGTGCCCATCACGATGGCCAGCCTTCGATCCCTCCGCCTCGTCACCGCCCATCAGGGCCGGGGAGGCATCACATATTCTATTGCGAGGCGTGGAGCGCATGCGCATGACGACACTGACGACGAGGTGGATCCTGACCTCGATGTGCCTCTGGTCCCTCTGGCCCATTCCACTTATGATCAGGGAGAGTCTTCTACTAATCCCCCTCCACCTCGTTCGAGGTATTCATGGGAGTTCCGGCATTTCATCGACACCGAGCTCTCGCCGCACTTACAGTGTATCGAGGCGGCGCAGACGCGGACGGAGGACCTCCTCATTCAGATAAGGGACCATTTGGGGATCGCTCCTAGAGAGTCGGCAGCTCCTGGCCAACCAGATTTCCCTGACGACCAGACCGACCAGCCATCTTACTTTTGACATGTATCTGTGTATTATAGTATTTCTTTATTTCTATTAGTGTATTTTGGATATTATATATGATTTCAAGTCAACTCCTGGTTCCTTCATGTATTCTTCTATTTTGATGATAACAATTTTTTTTATTATTATTCTTAGTGAAACTACTTTTTCAGCACTTTACATTGCAATGAGGACATTGCAAATTCTCAGTCTGGGGGTGGATGTTCTTTCTTCCATTTTATAATTGTTGTGATGGACATGGTTACAATTGATAATAATTTTGCTATCATAACACTCAAGTTAGTTATACCCACTAAGAAAAAAAAATTTATTGACTTTTGTTACTCTTTTAAGCTCTCATTATTCATTCAATTGCTATTATCAGTATCTAATTTAACTTCGCACGCTGATTAAAATGAATTAATGTAGACTCATAGAGGTTTCAACTTTGTTGATTCGTAATTAAGTATAGAAATACATTAGCTTAATTTTCTTTATATAATTTATTGTTAAGATTAATCCTCTATATTATTAACTATCAATCACTATATTTTAGAAAATATAATTATCTATTGTAATGTGATTCGATGAGTGTAACATTTCTATAATTTGTTATTAGGGAATTAAAATGAAAGATACTCTCCATTGATGTCTAGCACTTACCCTCTAGCGATCCACAATAATGTTGCATAAGTTAACTAGTGAGGGCGGAAATGACTTAGGCCTCCTTTTGGATAGCTTGAGCCTTGCAAACCCAAAACCTTAAATATTATACCCTTGCACACCCAATTTGGACCTAATCCCTATCCTTTTGAAACTCTACCACTAAAAGTCACCAAGGCCAAATCCTTACCTATTAGCACACCTATCATTGAGCTCTTCATGGAATGAGTTTGTTCGTAGTGATATGTGGCCTGAGTGCGTGTATACTTGCACCCACTCGGAACGATCCCTACTATGAACCCCAAAAAAAAGAAGAGAAAAAAAAGACATAATGATGTGTGTCCTGAGTGCGTGTATACTTGCACCCACTCAGAATGATCCCTACTATGCCCCCTTGGTTAAGAAGAATAAATATCTAGAGTATCCTTCAAAAATGTGGGAAGTATACTAATTGTAAAGTCTAGGGGTGTTTTTATAACACTAACGTATGTTAAGGTATTTTCTAACAAAAGGCTCAATTGAGATTTAGCTGTGAAAGAAAAGAAAACAAAATCAATTAAATTTATCTTTGATTAGCTCACCTATAATCTTCTATCCTAAGCCAAAAGGCTACACCATAATACAAGTCCTAAGGATCCGACCTCACTAAGTCTAACTAGTGCCATGGAGAGGGTGTGGAAAGGGTAAGCTCATGTCCATCAATATGGGTACTTATAAGTTTTGAAATATTAATACGTATTTTATTTAGATTGTTATTTTCTCCTCACATTTGTCATAGATGACTATACCTTTATTTCTAGGAAAGAGTGAAAGATAGTTAAAAGATATATTGGAGGAATTTTAAGATAAATTTATACTTAGAAACGTCTGCTAAACTATTTCCGATATGATTACATCATCAAAGTCCCATTTAAATTCATAGCAACATGTGTGCGGAGATAAAATTATTTATTGGTAACCCAAGTGTTTGAATTAGTTTGCTTAGGGACAAGCAAACATCTAAGTCTGGGGGTATTTGATGAGTGCGATTATGACAGTCTTTTTACTATCATAATTGTAATCATGTGCACTATTTTCTACCTCTTTGTGTAGTAATTTCTCAAGATTAGTTGAGAAATTGTCTTATCATGAATAGGAGAGCACAATTAGGATTTTTGGTTACTCCTTGTATTAAGCTATATATTTATTCTTTCATTTTTCTAATGCAGGTAATGCCAACCAATGGAACTAAAAGTCTTGGACCAAACAGAGGAGTTCACGGAGTCAACATGGCTGATGACAGGACAAAAATTTGGCGCACACGGGTAGACACACGACCATGTCAATACCCGTGTCCTATGTGCCCTGGAACTGAAGAAATTGGACGCAGGAGACAGAGACTCACACGGGTAGGCACACGCCCGTATGCCTACGCGTGTCCAATTTGAACACGACTGACGAACAACCCGTGTATGGAGAACATGAAGAACAATATGGTCGTGTCAGTACCTGTGTCATCTGATACGGCCCACTACCAGACATGCCTGTTCGCGTGGAACTGCTCCAGAACCGTCAACACGGCCAGACACGCGGCCGTGTTGGTACCCGTGTTCGACTTTGTTTGCTAGGAGACTATAAAATTCCTATAGAAAAATGTGAGGGGACTTTTGGATCAGTTTTTGTTGGGGAGAACTTCTGGAGCCCGAAGTGGAGCATCCAAGAGAAGGAGGATTTAAAGGGTATTTTTGTATGCATTTAATCTTTCATTAATCCCTTTTGATCTTGGAGATTCAACTTTAGTTATCTTTTATTTTGCATGAACATTAATTTGGAACAATTTGTTAATCATGTATCGCCTTGGTTTCATCGAATTTTTGGTAATTTGTTCGTATGTAGGCTTGCAACCAAAGAGATTTCTCCTAATTATGAATTGCTTATTTGTTTTACATGAATTGCAGATCTCTAGATTGAGAAATTGGAAGTTTGTGATGATAGTTACATGTTCATATTTTGGTGTTAAATTTTTTTGTAATTCAAATTTCATGATCGAGAGATATGTTGTTTGGATACTTGGAATACGAATAAATGGATTCATGGTATTTTAGAGATAAGATTTCATGAATGTATGTAGTAGATAGGGTGTTTCCACTAATGCAGACTTGAGTATTGTAAATTGTTCGAGAGAATGTTGAATTGCTCGAGAGAGAATTCGATAGATGTTTACCCTTTACATTACAACAAATTTGATAGTCTTATTATTTCATGATTACGTAAAATTGAGTTAATGAATGAGTACTTCATGTAATTGCTCATAAACTTTCGGCTTTTTATCATCTTGAATTCCCCAATGTTTAATTATCCAAATAGTCATAGTTAGGTTAATTTAGATCTAAAATCAATTTTAATTGTTGGTACGATAATAGAGTGAGGGTGAGTACGAGTATTTGAAATGGCCCTGTGGAATACGACACGAGATGTAGATTTCTCCTATACTATGATTGATAGGTGCACTTGCCTGAAAGTTAATTCAAACAAGCTTATGCCCATCTACATAGTTTATACTAGAGTGTAAAATGAATCCGCATCGAGTTATTACTTGTTAGCAAAGGAAATCATCAGTTTCCACTAGTACTCCTATCGACACAGGTGATACCCAAGGCTTCCAATTTATGGATTAAACGTTCATCATGCATGCGCAACTAGTTTGCTTGTGCTGGAGTTCAGCGAGTCAAAGCATCAACGACCACATTCCCCTTCCCGGGTGTGTAATGTATCTCGAAGGTGTAATCTCCAAGGAATTCCATCCAACTTCTTTGCCGCATATTCCAATCCTTCTGGTTCAACGGGTACTTAAGGCTCTTATGATACATAAATATGTTAACCTTCACACCAAATAAATAATGTCGCCATAGCTTCATGGAGAATATCACCGCCACTAACTTCAAGTAATGGAGGGGATAGTTTCTCTCATATACCTTCAACTGGCGTGAGCCGTACGCTATAACATTTCCAAACTATAGCAGGACGCATCCTAAGCCTCTCCCTGAGGTATCACTATAAATCTCATAGCCGTCCAAACCAGATGTCGAACTCAAAATATGCACCGTGGTCAGACGACCCTTCAGTTCCTCAAAGGCTCATGCGCACTCCGGCGGCCACACAAACTTCTGATCCTTTCTCGTCAAGGTAGTGAGAGGTAAAGCTATATGCGAGAATTTCTCCACGAACCTCTATAGTAGCCGGCAAGTCCTAGGAAACTCCAAACTTCTGCCACTGTAGTCAATACTGGCCACTCATGTATAGATGTTATCTTTGATGTATGCACAGCGATACCCTCCCCACTAATGACATGACCGAGAAACGCCACAGACGATAACCAAAACTCGCACTTAGAGAACTTGGCATATAGTTGACTCCTCCTCAAGGTGTGCAAAACCAACCTCAAATGGTTCGCATGATCCTCCTCTGACTACGATTACACCAATATGTCATCTATGAAGACTATCACAAATCGGTCCAGATACTCCTGAAAGGTTCTGTTCATCAAGTCCATGAATACCAATGGCACATTTGTCAACCCGAACGGCATCACGGTGAACTCATACTGACCATAGCGTGTGCCAAACACTGTCTTGGGAATATCACTCTCACTCTCCCTTATACGCAACTGATAATAGCTGGACTTTAGATCCAACTTCGAGTAGACAGTTGATCCAGCCAACTGAACAAACAAATCATCGATTCTCAGAATCCGATACTTGTTTTTCTCTATCAGCTTGTTCAGCTCTCGATAGTCAATGCATAGACGCAGGATGTCATCCTTCTTTTTCACGAAAAGGGCCAGCATACTCCAAGATGAACCACTTAGACGTATGTAACCCTGCTCTAGCAATTCCTGCATCTGAACCTTCAGCTCTGCCATCTCCTTTGGCGCCACTCTGTATGGTGCACGGGACAAAGGTTTCGCACCTGGCACCAGATCAATTGGGAAGTCGATCTCTCGCTGGGGTGGAATCCCAGGGAGATCCTTAGGGAACACATCCGCGAACTCTGACAAGATAGGAATGTCACCCAAACGAGACTTCGGCTCTACATTCTCCAATAGCGTGAAGAACAACTCTGCGCCCTTCTGAAACTCTTTGACCATTGGGAGAGCGGACATCAGTGTCTTGCTCGATCCTCGCATAACAGCGAATTTGGTCTCGCATTCAGTACCCTGTCCCAGTGTGATTTCATTCGAGTTGCAGTCAAAACATGCACGCTGCTCCGAAAGCCAGTCCATGCCAAAGATAATGTCGAACTCGGATATCGGCAGTACAGATTCTTCTAACTTAAACTCATGATTCCCTATCCGCACCTAAACACAGCAGGACCTATCCGCATACATCAAGCAACCGTTAGGCAGCAAAACATCCAATCTATTAGTTGATAGAACAGAAGGCACACTGATGCGCAATATGAAGTCCTTGGATAGAAAGGAATGAGAAGCGCCTGTATCGAATAGTGCTCTTGACGGATAGTCACAAATTAGGACAAAACCTAATTCAAACAAGTTAATAAAGGCACAAGGTAACAAGTATATAAAGCAGTAAAAACTGTATACTATGTCGTACCTATCACCATGTCATTCTGTTTTATAGCCTCCTGTTGGCCATGGTTGTAGACTTGAGGCTGTGCAGGAGTATAATGAGAAGCTGATGACTCCACCTCTTTCCCCTTTTCAGCATAAGATACTTCAGTCTTCTTCTCATTCTTTGACGGGCCACTGCGGCACTTTCGGGCATAGTGCCACACCTTGCCACATGTATAACACATAACAGGGCCTCGACACGAAGTAGCACCAGATGTAATGGTAGGAGATGCTGGTCCAGACGACCTAGCCTTCTTGTTCCACCTACTGCGGAACCCAGACTTCAAAGAGGTATGCACCTTGTACTCTCGCTTCTTCATAGCCAAGTCCTTATTACTTTGCACTCTCCTCATGTCCTGATTTAAAGATCGGGGATCGTTTACCAAAACCTGAAAGCCCTGCATCATCGGGCCTGAGAGAAGCAACCTCAGGTCATCCCGCAGTCCTTCGTAGAATCTGTTAGTCTTTCGCTCCTCGTCTGCAAACATGAAGCCGGCGTACCGCCCCAACCTTGTGAACGTACCTAATACCGGCTGCAGTGGGAATCCATCATGATATCCTCACGGACCTGGCATCCCTCTGGTATGTAAACCTGTCCTCTGAAGCATAACAGGTCATCCCTCAGTGTGTAATCTCCAGCAGTGCCTACCTCCAAGGCCCGGAATATCGGCTCCATCTTGGTGTCCTGCCTCTTCCCATCTCTGACTCGGTCTCAAATGTCATCCATGGCACTCATCGCAGCTAAATACTCCTCATAGAGCTCAGGGTCATCAGACAATACCAGCATGATGTGCATATCTTCTAATCTCTGCACCAGCTCCATGGACATAATTTGGGGCACAGTTCCCGAGGTGGAGGCTCTCCGACTCAGCGGTTCGGCTACCACATTCGCCTTCCCTGGGTGGTAGTGCATCTCATATTGGTAATCTGCTAGAAACTCCACCCATCATCTCTACCTAATATTTAGTTCCTTCTGTGTGTCCACATACTTCAATTTTTATGACCAGAATATATGTCGCAGTGGACACCGTAGAGGTAGTGCTGTCAGACCTTCAGAGCAAACACAACTGCTCCCATCTCCAAGTCATAAACAGTGTAATTCTGCTGATGCTTCTTCAGCTGGAGGGAAGCATAAGCAATCACATGGCCTTTCTACATCAGCACAACACCCATGCCCTAGAAGGAAGCGTCAGTGTGGACCTGAAATCCTTCTTTCCCCAAAGGAAGGGCAAGGATAGGTGCGGAGGTTCGTTGATCCTTCAGCTCCTGAAAAGCCATCTCGTACTGCGGGGTCCAGACAAAGGGCACATCCTTACTCATTAGGGATGTGAGTCGGCGGGCAATTCGAGAGAATCCCTCCACGAACGTCAGGTAATACCCGGCAAGTCCTAGAAAAATCCGCAGGTCCGTGGCCGTCTTCAGCGGCGGCCAATCCCGAACTGCCTGAATCTTAGCCGCGTCCACTTCCAACACGGCTCCGCTGATAATGTGGCCTAGGAAGGCCACCTCCTTCAACCATAACTGGTATTTGCTGAACTTCGCATAAAGGCTATGCTCCCGCTGTCTCTCTAGAATCAATGTTAGATGTCCTGTGTGCTCCTCCTCTGTCCTTGAGTAGATGACGATGTCATCAATAAACACGATGACAAACACATCCAGATAAGCCTCGAACACCCGATTCATGAGGCCATGAACGCCGATGGTGCATTCGTGAGCCTGAAGGTCATAACGGTAAACTCGAACAACCCATATCTGCTACTGAAGGTAGTCTTTGAAATGTCCACCTCCTGAATCCGCAGCTGGTAGTAGCCTTACCTCAAATCTAGTTTTGAAAAGAAATGTGCCCCCCTCCAGCTGGTCAAACAACTCATCTATCCTCGATAGTGGATAGGTATTCCGGACTGTCAGTCTGTTCAGAGCTCGGTAGTAGATGCATAATCTAAGCGCCCT
Organism: Platanthera guangdongensis; assembly: GCA_039583875.1. Lineage (NCBI taxonomy): Eukaryota > Viridiplantae > Streptophyta > Magnoliopsida > Asparagales > Orchidaceae > Platanthera > Platanthera guangdongensis. The sequence goes on from CM077164.1 coordinate 129,724,510, forward strand.
GTCCTTCTTCTTGACGAACAACACTGGGGCTTCCCATGGTGAAGAGCTCGGCCGTACAAATCCGGCTTCCACTAGTTCCTGCAGCTGGCTTCGAAACTCCACCAACTCCTTCGTGGCCATCCAGTAAGGAGATCTAGATGCCGGTTTAGTCCCCGTCACGAGCTGTATCTGGAAGTACTTCTCCAATCTCTCCCATCATCAATACGGCCCCATCGCTGATCATTTCTGGCTCCCCGGCCCTGATCCTCAGTTGGCCGCTTCCGAGCTCGAGTAGTGTGCCAATCTACCTCATTTCCCTTTGCCATCTCCAATATCCGAGGAATAGGCCAGTCAGATATGAATAGCAGAGCCTCTCTCAGATCCTCTTGTAGGCCCTTGTAAAACCTCTTGGTATATCCCGCCTCATCCAGCTGATAGGACTCTGCGAATCGGGCTAGATAATTGAAATCTCGGTGGTACTCCACCACTGTCTTGCTGCCCTGCCTCAATTGTAGAAATCTGTCTTCCAGCTCATCTTTGGCCGATTGTGGAACAAAGTGCTACAACAATGCAGCCCTGAAGTCCGCCCAAGCAATCTCTGCAACCTCTCTATCAGCAAACGTCATGTCCAGTAGTGCCTTCCACCATCTCTTGGTGTGGGACTCCAAGCAAGAAACCACCAAAGGGACCCTCTCCTCCCTTGGGAACCGTATCCCGGTCAGCATCTCATACATGATATCCAGCAACTCCTCCGTTCGAACAGCCGACTATGTCCCCAATACCCTAGAGTCATAGGGCTCTACCCTTCAAATTCCACCCAATAACAGTGGGGGGGGGGTTTGTTGTGTGCTAATAAAGTTGAGTGCCAAGTTCCATCACCAGTGGGTGAGATGGTCAAACTCAAGAGTACTTAGGGCACTTAGCCCTAATTTGACCTAAAAGGGGCCTGCCCTTGGCTACACAATTACCGTATCAAACCAAACCGAAAAGTGATGAAATTTTTACCAGAGCCTAATAATACTGCCCAAGATCTCCCTCCAAAATTTGAGGGTTTTTAGAGGTGTTTAAGACACCTAATTAAATTATAAATACTTATTAAATATTTCTAAAAACTATATAAAAAATTATCTCCAAAAATTCCCATTTTTGGACAGGACTCGATATAGGTTAGATTGACACTCTGTCCAAATTTCAGGTCATTTGGACAAGGGATGAAGTGGGAGCACTCATTTTAGTCTCTGACTAACCCTAGGTATAGACCCCGCCAAAAAGAGTGCCCTGGTCAAACAAGCACTCAAATTGGTTCAAACCAATTTTAAAATAAAGTACACCCTTAGGGCTACAACTTTGATATTTACCACTTTTTCTGTAGGTGAACCTAGGTATTTTAAAAATAGAAACATTAAATACATATTCTGTGACAGAAATGAAATGAAACGAAAATATAACCTATAGTTTAAATATTATTCAACACGAATCTTGGCGCATGATGGATGGCATCTGGTGATCGTCTACCTCTAGCTGATGGCCAGGATCACCCTAACCTGGATCCACTTCCCGGCCTAATTCCCGGCCATCCGGCCACCTCCCTGCACGGCCACAGCCACCACCACCTCCGTCGAGGTGGTGGCTATCGCCAGGCGGCAGCACAGCCGCCGGAGGGGCCTTTTCCGGCAAGCCTAAAAAGAGGAAATTTCTCGAAAAACCAGGAAATTGGAAGCTTGGATCGGGCTCAATTGAGCCCAATCTTCATTCTAACTGAAACCTAATATCTACCCACGAAGTAAGGAGAGGAGGAGGACCTTTGTGGTGGTCTGGATTCGCGCCGATCATCGGGTCGTCATGGTGGTTGTGGCGCCGCTCAGGTTTCTGCAACTACACAGTGGAAGGGCTCGAATTCTTCAGGTAAACGGTGGGGAAAACTTCTCTCAGGCCACTGATAGCGTTTAAAGCCTCAGTTAGGGAGGGGTGAGGCCAAGTCATCAATGGCCATTAATGGCCATTGAAAGCTTGGCTCGGCTATGGTGATTCTCCTCCCCAAGCCTCTGTCATGGCTGAGAAAACCCTTGGCCTCCTCTTAACTGACCAGGGGAGATGATTCCAGTAAGAGGAGAGGGCTCTTGGCCTTCCTAGCCATGAATGGCCCCTCCGTTCATTTTCTCTCTCCTCCATTAATGTGAGAAAATGAAGTTTCCTCTCTCCTAGTCATCAAGGCTTACTTGGTCAACCCTTTTAGGCTATTTTAAGTCCACTAATTCATATCATCACATAATTAAGAGTTGGTTAGCCCAAATGAAAGAGGGCTTGAGCTTGGGTAAGCCCAGTTGGGCTAAGCTGACCTAAATTGAACTAGGGTTGACATTGGTCCTTTTGCCCATTTTGAGTTGATCCCAATGGGTCCTTGCGGACCCCTTGGCCTCCCCTAGGGTCTAGTTAGGGCTAGGTAGGGTTGTCTTGGCACTTTGGGGGTCACTTGACCCTTAGGAAGGGTACTTTGACCAAGTTAGGGCTAGAGTTGACTTTGGTCAACATGACAATTTGGGTTGACCCCAAGGGGTCCTTAGTGACCCATTGTCTTCCCTTAAGGTCTAGGAAGGGTTGTGTAAAGTTAACTTTGCACCCTGAAGGTCACTTGCCCCTTAGTTGGGGCACTTTGACCACTTTAGGGCTATGGTTGACTTGGGTGAACTCAGGCTCTAGAGTTGATCCCAGTGGATCTTTGGTGACCCACTGACCTCACTTTAGGTCTAGGAAGACCTTGGTAGGGTTGGTTGGGCTTATTAGGGGCACATTGCCCTTAGTTAGGGCACCCTGCCCAATTTAGGCCTAGGATGGTCCTAGGTCAACTTGGCCACCTTGGGTTGACTTCAAGGGACCCTTAGGGCCTTTCAATAGATTGGTGAGGCTATGGTGGTCTTGGAGTCATGGTGAAGCCCCTTGATCATCCCAACCTAGTATTTAGAAATCCGCTATTTGCAGACCATAGTGATCCCACCCACATTCCTAGGTCCACTTGGCCTTCTTAGGCTCCCTAGGGTTTGTTATGACCTAGTCATGACCTAGTCATGACAAAACCACTACTAGGGGGTCTAATTATCTGAGGGATGTTACAAAATGAACTTGGAGAACTTCTGAAATTGAATGTTTTGTTATCTAATGATTTATTTAGTGCTGCCGAGACAGGTTATCTACTGAATGAGCAAGAACGGGTTAAGAAAGTGGCAAAACCGCTTACGTTAGCTGAAGGAGAGACAGATACAGAGTCATTTGATGTGAAACAAGATTCAGTTGAGAAGAATCATAAGCTGAGCGCGGCTGTAGAAAGCGTGCGGAAGACTAATTTAAAAACATCGATTTATCCTACAAAGTTTGTAAGACTGTTAAACAGGTGACTTGTGCAGATATTTCACCTGTCGTGGGTGAGAAAAGGATGCCCCCGGATTAGAATGATAGACATGCTGCTAAATTGGTTGGTATAGTTATACCACCCTGGCAATCCCAATCTGTCGATCTGAAAAGAAAAGAACTGCACATGCGCAAGACGCAGAATTTTGCCCGCCGACGCGAGAAGGAAGAGGTTAGGGGCAGGGGAGATTCGTCTTCCATAGGTCCTAAAGCTTTTGCATTGCCCTCATCTCACGTGACTGGCGGGATCTACCACAAGTCAGGGTTCAGCTGAGGAGTGAAGGATCTCCGGGGCCCCTTTCCTGCTTTTTCTAGTTTTATTTATTGCTTAATGTTGTGTGTAACGTTAGACTTTTTCATTGCATTTTGAACTTATGCTCTGAACAATATTTATATAACTGCTAATACAGGTATTTGGTCCACCTTAAGGATGGTAAAGAAAAGTGGCTTATGGGAGACAACCCAATTTCCCGGCTTTAAATTTGCTCAATTATGTTGTTTTTGTTGTTATATGTTTTCAGTATGCGTGGTTGGAGATATTTTCTTGTGCAGGTGGAGTTCGTTTGGTCTGTGGACCTTCTTCTGAAAATAACTCTTATCTTCTGGTATGCTCATTTACTGAGCATGGGGAACCTCTCCCCCAACTTTTATTTCTCTATTTTTATTCTAAATCTTGAACAGGTTGTTTAGTTTAAGTCTGGTGGGGGAGAGTTATGCTGATTACCTGTACACATGCACTACTATCGCTTTCATACCAAAAGCACATTTTTATTTTCTGTTTTCTTGATATCTTGTCCGCATCATGCACCTACACCCACATGAGTGCGATCTTAAGCACGCGCTCTGCTCAAGTCAAATTTATTTCTTTGTGTTAACTTCAAAATAGTGGTGCTGGCTTTGGATTTTAGGATAGAGTAGTTCGAAACTCGTGTAGTGCTCCTAATTGAGTATTCATGGTGTGTAGAAATAGTATATATTTAATTTTTCTTTATGCTCATAGATTTATACTTCTCTGCATTTGTAAATATTGTTTGTACTACTCAAAAGTGTTTAATCTGGAGTAATCGAACGGTGGTGTAGGAATGTGTGTAGCCATCACTAGCCTCTTATTGCTCGAGTCGGGAGTAAAGATCAATTTTCTCGGTGTCTAAGAAATTGCCCCAAGCTACTCTTAAAGCATTGGTGCATGGGTAGTCTAGCGTGAGCGGGATGTAGGCCATGTTTTTGGCCCTGTTGAGCCTTGTACCCGTCCTAACGATAATCCTTGTTAGCATATTTTGAGCCTACCCCTCCTGTTTATTTATCCCCACTCCGCGATCACCAGAGCCTAAAAACTTTTCCCAGTTGCACACCACAATCTCGATGTATTAGTATGTTAATTCTTCCATTGGTGTTGTGGCTGTGATGTTGTTATGTGGTTGTGCGGTGAAGTTTTCTTGAAAATTTGGCTGAAAGTGTATTATAAAAATCTGGAAAAATAAAAGAAAAAAATATATGCTGATTGATATAAAATAAGAAAGTGAAAATGAAGAGTCTATTTGTGTTATTGTTGTGGTGATAGGTGTTGCACACACCCGTGTTGTCAAGTTCAAGTCTGGTGGTGTGGTGAACCTGTATGTTTTGTTGGCAAGAGGATTTCATTTGTATGAGCTCATTTGGGTTGTGCGTAGCCATCATTTTTATCATTTTGCGTCCTCACCTATGTATATACCCAAGCCCCATTATTTTCCTAAAGTCCTACGGATTCACGCCTGAGTAAAACTAGCGCTATGGAGAGAGTGTGAACGGGCAAGCGTATGGTCCCCGACATTGATGGATTTCTTTGGAGGTGATCCCGAGCCCCGGTCTTTGGCAATGCTCAACTGAGTGGCCTTCCTACTTTCTTCCTATGCATGACTGAACGATTCTCCAGGATTCTATTTTTGAGTAGTTACAATACTTATTAACGTCTATCGAAATTTATAAACTTTGTAGCATAATTATAAATTGTAACTATTTTATTTTCTATGTCGAAGCTGTCTTCGATTTCTCGATTTACTTTATTTGGAAATTTCTAAGCCAGCTAGCTGTTTTATAATTCATGGAGAGATGATTTGCTCGGGATTAACAAATGTTTAAGTCTGGTGGTGTGATGAGTCCGATATTTATTGGGTTTTTCGGACTCATATATGTTGGTTTTCTCACTCGTGCACTGCATTTCAACCGGTAATCTGTTATATTTGCATTGTTCGGTCATGGATCATTTTGTGCACTGTTTTGGCCTATGGCTGTGCAATTATGCACTATTGTGTTGAGGGTAAGTTCTTTGAGCTCCTCACACTTGTTTGTTTTGTTTAATATGGTAATTTGTGTGGATTTATTACTGTGCAGGTGGTGCGTTTTCCCCGAGACAGGAATTATGATTTGAGGAAAATGCACGGTCGTGCGTTTTATTCACGCACAATTTGTGCCCGATCGTGCGTTTTGTTGTGTAAGAAAATCGTCGAGTTGAGCTCGACGAAATATCGTCGAGTTGGGCTCGACGATATTCACGCATGGTTAACGCGTAGTTTCTTCGGAACCGTGTGCGAAGGAAATGCAGTATTTTCCTGTAGCTTTCTTATTTGTTCCATTCCGTGGTTAATCGTGTGATTTGTTCAAGCATGGGTGGCAGTGCCCGTGTGCGAGTAAAACGCACGGTTCCCCTATATTTTCCTGAATTCCAGCTTTCTGTTACTACTTGTGTGATTTCCTTCACGCATGGGGGGAAACGTCTGTGCACGAGTAAAACACACGGGTCAAAGCTTCTCCTTCCGCAGGCATGTTCTGAAAGTTAATATCGCACGGTTTGCGCACAGTCATGCGCCAAACCGTGCATGCCAATTTTTCTGACCTGCTTCTATTTAAAATGCAGATTTCTTCTTCCTGAAAGATAGTTCGGATCCAGTCTTACCTAGCCCGCCTTTTCTGCTCCTTTGAGTGGGAAAACATCCCTCCAACCGATATTTTCTCTCTCCTCCTTAGAGAGTTGATCCAGCCACCATTTTCCCTCCAAAGTCTTGCAATAGCTTCATCTTCGGCCACCATTTTCTTCTCCAAACTCCAAGCTCCGTTTCAAGCTCATAAGGTGCTGCATCCGTGGATTTCTCTGAATAGATTTAGCCCAGCAAATATTCATGAAGAAGACGGTTTATTGGAAGGTGGTGACAGCCCTTCTAGACCCCGGACATCATCCGTAGATCGATCTCATACAAGGCCCGACAACCGCTGACTCCGGCCGCGAATATCGAAAAGCCTTCATGCGTTTGGTTGTATTTCTCCCCCTCCTCTTGTAGTTACTTTGTTCTGAACTTGTCGTTGTTTGATTGTTGCTCAATAACACTGTTTAGTTTAAGTATTTCAGCATGTCTATGTATTGTAATATTTTAGATCTTGATTGTGTTTCTGAGCTTCAGTTTTTTGTGTTCTTGTTGAGATATTGTTGTTCTAGAGATTGCTAGAAGTGTGCATGGCAAAGAGGTGATTGCGACCCTCATTGGATCATCCATCTTTCAAATTACTCTCTTGAGTAATACACCAGAGAGACGGGGTGACGAAGACCCACAATAGGTTTATTAGTGTTAAACTTAGTGTTGGGTACATTGGAAAATGTGTACTAGATTTGAAGAAGCCTCACCTTACTCAATGATATGCATTAAGGTGTATTTGATGTTGTTTTGAGTTTATATGTACAGGTTAAGAAAATGCAAGAATGCAAGAAAAAGTTTCTAAGTCTATATGTCGACACCAGAAGAAGCTGTGTCGACACTTATGAAGGCTTGTGTCGACACTGGAGAAAAGCTATGTCGATACATAGAGTTTATTGTGTCGACACTTGGAAAGGCTGTGTCGACACCAGAAGAAACTAAGTCAACATAAAGAGGTAGTGTCGACACACAGAGAAGCTTAGTCAACATCAACTATGTCGATACCAAGAGGCAGTGTCGACATACAGAGAAGCTCAGTCGACATCAACTATGTCGACGCCAAGAGGCAGTGTCGACACACTGAAGACTTTGTCGACATCAACTGTGTCGACATACAGGACTTGTGTCGACACACTGTAGAGCTTTAGCTAAGTTAAAGAGAAGAAGTGATTGTGTCGACACACAGAATTAGTGTCGACACATTCTATAGAAGCTGTGTCGAGAAGCAGTATCAACAACAAAGGAGATGTGTCGACACCACCAAGGCTTGTGTCGACACTTGGTCCACTTATGTCGACACTTAGTCTATTTGTGTCGACACATGATGAAGTTCAGTATCGACACTTTGCTGACAGAGACAGAGTTTCAAGAAGTGACTGGATGACTTGATAGCTGTCATTACCAACCGGTCTACTACAACTGTCAGAGTTGTCAGAAGTTTGTTAGAAAATGGATGAGCCGGTTACAATGGAGATAGTATATATAAAGGCATTCTCCTTCAACAGATGATGATTGATGATAGAAGAAAAATTCTGAAATTGAGAATAATAAAAGAATAAGTTGGAGAGATAGAGCTCCATCTATTGAAGTGCAGTTGCTGAACTAGGCTGCTAATAAGGATTCAGATTGTGATCTAAATATCAAGAAAGAAGCTGATTGAAGATCAACTTCACAGGAGATTCAACCCTACTGAGTTCAGATTCAAGAAGCTTTGAAGAAAGCTAAGAGTGGTTGTTCTCTACCATCAGATTCTTCCAAGAACTAATCAAGAAGCCATCCATCCTTTCTCTCTCTACTAGGGTGGTGGTATATTACAAACTTAAATCAATTTTCTGTAGGATCTTTATAGATCTTAGTTGTAAGCCTATGTTTATAAAGGCTGAGTGTACGAGAGTATTTTCTCTGAGTGGTAGGCCTTGTTGAAGGCTGAGGTAGGGCTGTGAGCCTAAGTTGTAGGAGATTGTGATCTCTGAGTGTATACCTTATTTAAGGCTGAGGTAGGGCAGTTTGCCTGAGCTGTAGGAGTGTGGACTCACTCTGAGTTGTAGGAGCCTTGTTGGGTTCTGAGCTATAAGATCTGAGGACCTGAGGTGAAGAGAAGAAGTTAGGCCGAATCGAGCATAATGCTAGATATGCGAAGGGGGAAAGTGGATGTACCCAGACCTTGGGGAACCACTATAAAATCTGTGTGCAATCTGTGATTGAATGATTATGTGAATTCTGTGCTTTGTTAGCCATAGAATTATCTGTATTTGAGTAATTTACTGAATAGATATTCTGCCTTAAAGAAAAAGGAATTACACATATTCACCCCCCCCCCTCTAGGTGGTTAAGCACTAATTCTTTCAAGTGGTATCAGAGGGAGGTTCCTCAAAGTAATACTTAACAGTCTGAGTGAGATCTGTAAGACAGAGTTAAGATCAAGAAGATGGGTTCAGGAGAAAACCATAAAGAACTTGGTTCAATGAAATTGCCCATCTGCAGGAAGGAAATATTTGGAATCTGGAAGGAAAGGGTCTGATTGTTTATGGAGGCATCTGATCCTAGAATCTATATAACAGTTAAGAAAGTGCCATATATTCCAATGAAGATTTCTGTTCTTGATGCTAATCAAAGAATTCCAAAGTATTTTTCAGAGATGACTAAAGATGAGATCATCCTGTCAACAATGGATAAAAGAGCCCAGAATACTATAGTAAGTGCCATTGATGATTCAACATTCCAGAATCTAATTCATTGCAAAACCTACAAGGAAATGTGGGACACATTGATAGTCTACATGGAGGGTTCTGAAGAGGTTAGGCAAGATGGAAAATCTATGCTTAATCAATAATATGAGAGTTTCAGACAAGCCAAGTCTGAAAGTATTATTGAATGCTATAAGAAATTTTATAGGGTAGTCAATGAACTAATGTCTTATGAAAGATTTTTCAGTACTTATGAGTTAAATGATAAATTCCTTAGGTCTTTGACTAAGGATTGGGATACAAAAATCTGTGCCATAAGGGAAGTGGCCAGTGTAACACCCCCTATCTGTCGCATAGCATATAGCAGTAGGTCCGGCCGGGGCCCGACGCCATATACCACAGACAGACCGGGTGGTTACGTATGGAAACCATCCAACCAATCTCAACGTCCTACACAGAGCATTCTAGCGGAAGCAGTTTATATAAGTTGTAAACAAGAACCCAGCATTAGAGCACGAATGTCCACTAGTACATAATTAGGAATGTATACAAAATACCCAAAATCGGCCTTAAGGCCTTACAGAATGTTTCACTTGAATAATACATGATTTACAAACCTCGGCACGCATGCCGGTCATACATGAATAAAATAGAAAACATTTCCACTTGGGCCTTCGGGGGCCAGCTTCGCAAAAAGGGCTTTAGCCCGCTATTGACCGCTTGGTCCAGCTGCACCTGCAAGCAACAAACCACCGCACGGTGGCAAACAAGGCAACGGTCAGCAATGCTGACCAAATTATAACGATCCCGCCCCCAACTCGGGGCGGCGATGCTCCTTCCCTGCATTTTATTAGCACAAGCGAGCAATGCATATAACCATAACCATTTCATCACAGACGTTGGCTCATACGGCCACACGTCCCGTGCACTCAAGGCACATTCTCGGTGAACCGGTCGATGTTACGTCAATTAAAGCCATTAACATTCCGGACTCACCACCGCCACTAAGACGGCCAAACCTATGAGCAATTCGTCTTCCTAGCCTGGGTCACGTCAATTAAAGCCATAGACCGCCGAAGACTCCCATCTATGCCAACGGCGAGTGCCACGTAACCTTAGGTCTCTCTAACCGAACGACATAAAGCGGGTACGGTTCCATCTAACCCGTGCTCACATCGCAACGACAATTTAAGCCATTTGCGCGGGTCAAACTTCCACCGAGTCCCATTCTACCGCAAATCACATAACACAGTTATGTTCGAGTTGGCACTCAGGCCACCAAGTTGGCAAGATCTCGTATCCGCCCAGTTTTCCGGGTGCACCTTTGGGTTAGTCCCCAAGGCTCCCTGCTGCAATCTACCGCGTAGAAAACCCGAAAAACACCCAATAGCACGGAGTCTTCTCCGGCCTTATGCAATGCAACATCACCGATCCAGACTAACATGTCCGGGTAGGCTTCACACAAAATGCCTACGTCCGTTCTCGCATACGGACTCTAAACAACGGGGACTTTACATATCTACCCGAAGGAACGCCTCCAACTCTCCGCAAACTCGCGAGAGCGGGCTTCCTATGCTAAGAAAAGGAGCGATTCATGCTCAAGATGAGGATCGTTACCCTTGAGTTCCTCTTTGGCGCCATCGAAAAGTAATCGGATAGAAATCACCGCACTTGCGTTGCCTCCGTGGATCCGGAGTCGGCTTGCGATTCGGAGCTCCGAAGCTCCTCCAATGTCGGATCTAGCTCCTCTTCCTCCAATGGCTTTTCCCCTTTCTCCAAGGACTTGGAGAGATGAAAAGGTAAGAAAGAATGGATTTTTCTAAGTCAAACCCGGGTATATCCTCTCAGGAACCATCCCCAGCCGTTGGATCTCAACCTAAGAAAACGAACGGCTTTGATTCGGGGCTGAAATGCCCAATCTGGACCGAACACGGCCTGGCACACGCCCGTGTCCAGGGCCGTGTGCCGCATTCGCCGTCAAAATCGAATCTCCTGGACCCTCACATGGGTATCGAACACGCCCGTGTTCGAGCTGACACGCCCGTGTTCCAGCTGACACGGTCGTGTAGCCGGCCGTGTACCCCATGATTTTTCCCCCGTTTTCAACCCGAGCACTACACGGGTCCTAGGACACGCCCGTGTCCTTGCCCGTGTCACATTGACACGCCTGGACCCCAGGCCGTGTACACGGGACATTTCGTCGAGGGGAGAACGACGACTGGATGACACGGCCTTGGACACGCCCGTGTCCTAGGCCGTGTGCCTTGTCTCGACGATCGTCGAGTGAATCTCGACGACTTTCCCGGGACGATCGTCGACACGGGTCGACACGCCCGGCGACACGCCCGTGTCGCGGGCCGTGTGCCCATTCTCGACGAATCGTCGAGAATAACTCGACGATTTCACGGCTAAGTGTCGACACGGGTCGACACGCCCTGCGACATGCCCGTGTCGCAGGCCGTGTGCCCATTCTCGACGAATCGTCGAGTATAACTCGACGACTTCGCGGCTAAGTGTCGACACACGCTTGACACGCCCTGGGACACGCCCGTGTCCCAGGCCGTGTGCCTTCTGCCAGAACCCAAACTGGCCCAAAACGTCCCCCTTTGCTCCTTTGAGTTTCGGGGCGTTACAACTCTACCCCTCTTAAAAGAATTTCGCCCACGAAATTACATAAAGGGAAAAACATGTACAAAACAAAATTTGTACCTGAGCGGAACAACTCCGGATATTCGTCAAGCATCGTCTGCTCTCGCTCCCAAGAGAGCTCCTCACGACCGCAATTGTCCCACCGGACTTTGACCATCCTGATCTCTTTATTGCGTAGCCGCTTGACCTCCGAGTCCTCAATCCGCACGGGCTTGACCTTTGTCGTTAGCCCACTTTCCATCGGCACTTGATCGACCGCGATCACTTGCGTAGGCTCTTGCACCGCCTTCCGAAGCACCGAAATATGGAATACATCGTGTAAACCACTTAGCTCTACTGAAAGCTTCAATCTATAGGCCGCTTCTCCAACTCGCTCCAGAACCTCGAACGGTCCAAGGTATCTTGGGCTTAGCTTTTTCAACAGCCGCACCTGCGAGACACTCTTGAATGGCTTGATCTTTAAGTATACATAATCGCCCACAGCGAACTCCACGTTCCTGTGCTTGGCATTATAGTACTCTGCTTGCCGGTACTGAGCAATAAGCAACCTCTCCCGAATGGTTCTCACCAAAGAAGTAGCACCCTCTACTTCCGATCGCTTATACAACTTTGACTCACCCGTTTCTATCCAAGACAACGGCGTGCGACATCTTCTACCATATAGGGCCTCGAAGGGCGCCATCTGAATACTTGCTTGGTAGCTGTTGTTGTATGCGAACTCCACCAAATAAAGGTGGTCTTCCCATTGCTTTCCGAAATCCAAGACACACATGCGAAGCATATCTTCCATGGTCCTATTCACCCTCTCGGTCTGCCCATCCGTTTGTGGGTGGAAGGCTGTGCTAAACTTCAGCTTTGTTCCCAACATTTGCTGCACCAGCCTCCAATCATTGGACGTGAACCGCCCATCTCGGTCACTCACGATGCTGCGGGGCACACCATGAAGCCGTACTATATTATCCACATAAAGCTTTGCCAGCTTCTCCACCGGATCGTCCTTCCTATGCGGAATAAAATGCGACACCTTCGTTAATCGATCCACGACCACCCAAATGGCGTCGTTCCCCTTTTGCGACCTTGGCAAACCGTGCACAAAGTCCATAGAGATGTCGTCAAATTTCCACTCCGGAATAGGCAAGGACTTAAGAAATCCTCCCGGCTTTTGGCACTTCGCCTTTACCAAGGCGCAGGTTTGGCACTTCGCTACGTATAGCGCCACATCTTTTTTCAAACCCGGCCACCAAAATAGCTTCTTGACGTCGCGGTACATCTTCGTGCTCCCCGGGTGAATCGAGTACTTGGTATGGTGTGCCTCGTACAACAACTCCACCCGTAAATTGCCCACACAAGGGACGCACAGACGACCGTCTTTCCAAAGCAATCCGTCCTCCACGACGAATTGGGAATTTGACCCATCCAGAGCCTCTATCATGAACTGCTTCATATGAGCATCCATATCCAAAGCCTGCCGAATACGATCAGCCAGGTCATATTGGACTTCAGTCCAATTCAGAACTGCTTCAGCACTTGCTTGTCTGTCCACACAAACAATCTCCAGCGCCTCCAACTCCCACACCAACCGCTCATCATGCACCGATAGCCAATTGGCTTGAGCTGGGGCTCGGCGACTCAACGCGTCCGCAACCGCATTCCCTTTGCCAGGCACGTAGTGGATCTTGAATGTATAGTCCCCCAGGAACTCCATCCACCTACGCTGCCGCATATTCAGATCCTTCTGATCAATCAGGTACTTTAGGCTCTTGTGATCGGTGTAGATATCAATCTTCACACCGTACAAATAGTGTCTCCACAGCTTCAAGGCAAAAATCACGGCCGCTAACTCCAAGTCATGGACCGGATAATTCCTCACGTGCACTTTTAGCTGTCTCGAGCCATAAGCTATCACGCTTCCGTGCTGCAGTAGCACGCAACCCAAACCACTGCCCGAAGCATCGCTATATATCTCATAGCCTTCGGTCCCAACCGGCGAACTCAGCACAGGCGCCGTGGTCAACCGACACTTCAGTTCCTCAAAAGCTCGCGCGCACTCCGGCATCCAAACGAACTTATGCTCCTTCCTCGTCAAAGTAGTGAGAGGTAGCGCTATCCGCGAGAAGTTCTCTACGAAGCGCCTATAATAACCGGCAAGCCCCAAAAAGCTCAGGACTTCTGCTACCGTAGCAAGCTCAGGACACTCCCGTATCGCAACAATCTTCGCCGGATCCACCGCAATACCCTCTCCACTCACTATATGCCCGAGGAACGCCACTGAGGATAGCCAAAACTCGCACTTCGAGAACTTGGCATACAACTGATTTCTCCTTAGCGTCTCCAACACCAAATGAAGATGCTTGAAGTGATCTTCCTCACTTTGAGAGTACACCAAAATATCGTCAATGAAGACGATCAGGAAATGGTCCAAGTACTCCCTGAACGTCATGTTCATCAAATCCATGAATACTGACGGTGCATTAGTCAGCCCAAACGGCATGACCGTAAACTCATAATGCCCGTATCTCGTACTAAACGCTGTCTTCGGGATATCACTCTCCCTTATCCGCAGCTGATAGTACCCAGACTTGAGATCTAACTTCGAGTACACCGTCGACCCGACTAACTGATCAAAGAGATCATCAATCCTAGGGATCGGGTACTTGTTCTTCTCAGTCAGCTTGTTTAGCTCCCGATAATCAATACACAACCTCAAGCTTCCGTCCTTCTTCTTAACAAAGAGGACCGGTGCGCTCCAAGGCGAAGAACTCGGGCGCACATACCCTTGCTCCAACAACTCTTGCAGTTGAACTTTCAGCTCCGCCATTTCCTTAGGCGCTAGCCGATACGGAGATCGTGACACAGGCTTTGCACTTGGCACTAGCTCGATCGTAAAATCTATCTCCCGCTGAGGCGGGGCTCCAGGAAGATCTGCGAGGAACACATCAGGGTATTCCGATACCACTGAAATACAATCCAAAGCGGGCTTCGGCTTTGCAGCCTCCACTAGTGTAAAGAACAGTTCTGCTCCGGCACGAACCGCCTTCACCACCTGAAGAGCAGACATCAATGTCTTGCTCGACCCCTTTAAGCTCGTAAAAGTCGTCTCACGACTTACTCCCAGCTTGACTTCCTTGCTACCGCAATCTATATGGGCCTGCTGCTCCGAGAGCCAGTCCATGCCAAATATGACGTCGAACTCCACTAACGGAAGTAAAGACGCCCGCAGGTCGAACTCCTGCTCCCCAATACGAATCTTAACATCGCAGATCCTATCCGTTCGCATCGAACACCCATTTGGCAACAACACATCCAACTTATCCTTCGCCATCGAGGAAGGGACCCCGATGCGTAATATAAATCCTTCGGACAAAAAGGAGTGTGAAGCTCCCGTATCGAAGAGTGCTCGTGCCGGATTTTCATAAATCAATACAAATCCTAAACAAGTAGTGGTAAGGTAACATGTGCATAACAAGCATATAAAGGAAATTGACTTGCTATAAATTAAACCGTACCTGTCACCACATCAGCTTGTTTAATGGCCTCCTGTTGGCCAAGATTGTAGACCCTTGGTTGGGCCGGAGCATAGTGGGATGCGGTCGACTCTACCGCCTTTCCCTTCTCTTCATATGTGGCTCCCGGCCTCCTCTCGGACTTAGGACGTCCGCTCCAACAATCACGGGCAAAGTGCCCCGTCTTTCCGCATGTAAAACACGCGCCTGGGGTCCGACTCGTAGTCGCCCCAGAAGCACCAGAAGGAGCTGGACCCGAAGTCCTATGCTTCTTGAAAGACCTCCTATAGCCGGACTTTGAAGTAGTCGGCACTCTGAACTCAGATTTCTTATCAGCCAAGCCTTTCTTCGCTTGTACATTCTTCATGTCCTTCTCCAAGGACCGGGCAGTATTGACCAAGGTTAAGAAACCCTGCGTCATCGGCCCCGACAGTAATAGTCTCAGCTCATCCCTCAAGCCTTCATAAAAACGATTAGTCTTGCGCTCCTCATCCATGATGGTGGAGCTAGCATAACGACTCAACCGCGTAAACTCGTGGAGATATTCATCCACGCTCCTCTCACCCTGCACCAACTTCAGGAACTCATTCTCCATTGAAATCCTCTGAGTAGAAGGGAGGTATCTTGCTAAGAACAATCCCGAGAATTCTTCCATCGGAACGTCTATCAGTTGTCTACCTCTCAAATGATGCAGCTCCAATCCTTCCCACCACATCCTTGCTTCACCGTCCAGCAGGAACGTATCGATGGTGGTCATTTGCCACTCCTCCGTCTCCGTCGCCGTCATGACTCTCTTCACCCTAGAGAGCCAGTCTTCAGCCTGAGATGGGGTTCCCAACCCCGAGAATAACGAAGGGTTAAAGCTCATTACATGCTTCAACTGCCTCTCAGTTGCCCTCCTTGGCACTATCGGTTCCGCAACCACTTCCTCCACCCTCCTCGGCTCAGCCTCTTGCAGAGGTACTTGCTCCATCACAGGAGCGGGCTGCTGCGCTTGCCTTCTAGGCTGCGCATTTATCACGGCCAACACCGCTTCAGCAACCAATCGTATATTCTCAGCCGACAGAGGTGTTGCGGGAGCAACATCCGGTGCACTACTAGCCTCAGAAACTCGGCGTTCTGACGGTCCAACACCACTTCTGGTCACCTATAGTGGTACAAAACACCGTTAAGCGACCACATAACATTGCAAACAGCAATTATAGGAATACGCAGGTTCCTCAAACACGAGTATTTTCATTCCTAAGTGGACATTCATGGGTTCTTTTACCATTATAACGATGACGCACACAATGTGCTCACCACCCCTTAAAAGGAATTCGGCCACGAATTCAGTTTAAGCCCGACCAAAACCAGTAGTCTGATACCAAATTGTAACACCCCCTATCTGTCGCATAGCATATAGCAGTAGGTCCGGCCGAGGCCCGACGCCATATACCACAGACAGACCGGGTGGTTACGTATGGAAACCATCCAACCAATCTCAACGTCCTACACAGAGCATTCTAGCGGAAGCAGTTTATATAAGTTGTAAACAAGAACCCAGCATTAGAGCACGAATGTCCACTAGTACATAATTAGGAATGTATACAAAATACCCAAAATCGGCCTTAAGGCCTTACAGAATGTTTCACTTGAATAATACATGATTTACAAACCTCGGCACGCAGGCCGGTCATACATGAATAAAACAGAAAACATTTCCACTTGGGCCTTCGGGGGCCAGCTTCGCAAAAAGGGCTTTAGCCCGCTATTGACCGCTTGGTCCAGCTGCACCTGCAAGCAACAAACCACCGCACGGTGGCAAACAAGGCAACGGTCAGCAATGCTGACCAAATTATAACGATCCCGCCCCCAACTCGGGGCGGCGATGCTCCTTCCCTGCATTTCATTAGCACAAGCGAGCAAAGCATATAACCATAGCCATTTCATCACAGACGTTGGCTCATACGGCCACACGTCCCGTGCACTCAGGGCACATTCTCGGTGAACCGGTCGATGTTACGTCAATTAAAGCCATTAACATTCCGGACTCACCACCGCCACTAAGACGGCCAAACCTATGAGCAATTCGTCTTCCTGGCTTGGGTCACGTCAATTAAAGCCATAGACCGCCGAAGACTCCCATCTATGCCAACGGCGAGTGCCACGTAACCTTAGGTCTCTCTAACCGAACGACATAAAGCGGGTACGGTTCCATCTAACCCGTGCTCACATCGCAACGACAATTTAAGCCATTTGCGCGGGTCAAACTTCCACCGAGTCCCATTCTACCGTAAATCACATAACCCAGTTATGTTCGAGTTGGCACTCAGGCCACCAAGTTGGCAAGATCTCATATCCGCCCAGTTTTCCGGGTGCACCTTTGGGTTAGTCCCCAAGGCTCCCTGCTGCAATCTACCGCGTAGAAAACCCGAAAAACACCCTTTAGCACGGAGTCTTCTCCGGCCTTATGCAATGCAACATCACCGATCCAGACTAACATGTCCGGGTAGGCTTCACACAAAATGCCTACGTCCGTTCTCGCATACGGACTCTAAACAACGGGGACTTTACATATCTACCCGAAGGAACGCCTCCAACTCTCCGCAAACTCGCGAGAGCGGGCTTCCTATGCTAAGAAAAGGAGCGATTCATGCTCAAGATGAGGATCATTACCCTTGAGTTCCTCTTTGGCGCCATCGAAAAGTAATCGGATAGAAATCACCGCACTTGCGTTGCCTCCGTGGATCCGGAGTCGGCTTGCGATTCGGAGCTCCGAAGCTCCTCCAATGTCGGATCTAGCTCCTCTTCCTCCAATGGCTTTTCCCCTTTCTCCAAGGACTTGGAGAGATGAAAAGGTAAGAAAGAATGGATTTTTCTAAGTCAAACCCGGGTATATCCTCTCAGGAACCATCCCCAGCCGTTGGATCTCAACCTAAGAAAACGAACGGCTTTGATTCGGGGCTGAAATGCCCAATCTGGACCGAACACGGCCTGGCACACGCCCGTGTCCAGGGCCGTGTGCCGCATTCGCCGTAAAAATCGAATCTCCTGGACCCTCACACGGGTATCGAACACGCCCGTGTTCGAGCTGACACGCCCGTGTTCCAGCTGACACGGCCGTGTAGCCGGCCGTGTACCCCATGATTTTTCCCCCGTTTTCAACCCGAGCACTGCACGGGTCCTAGGACATGCCTGTGTCCTTGCCCGTGTCACATTGACACGCCTGGACCCCAGGCCGTGTACACGGGACATTTCGTCGAGGGGAGAACGACGACTGGATGACACGGCCTTGGACACGCCCGTGTCCTAGGCCGTGTGCCTTGTCTCGACGATCGTCGAGTGAATCTCGACGACTTTCCCGGGACGATCGTCGACACGGGTCGACACGCCCGGCGACACGCCCGTGTCGCGGGCCGTGTGCCCATTCTCGACGAATCGTCGAGAATAACTCGATGATTTCATGGCTAAGTGTCGACACGGGTCGACACGCCCTGCGACACGCCCGTGTCGCAGGCCGTGTGCCCATTCTCGATGAATCGTCGAGTATAACTCGATGACTTCGCGGCTAAGTGTCGACACACACTTGACACGCCCTGGGACACGCCCGTGTCCCAGGCCGTGTGCCTTCTGCCAGAACCCAAACTGGCCCAAAACGTCCCCCTTTGCTCCTTTGAGTTTCGGGGCGTTACAGCCAGACTGGCTGAGATTTCTCCTCCAACACTGTTTGGAAAATTGCTGTCATATGAGATGCAGCTGTTGGCCAGAAAAGAGGAAGAGAAACATACAAAGGTTGACTCTAAAGAAAAGTCAGTGGCCTTCAGGGTTGAAGCCACCAGGAAGAATAGGAAAACGTCTCCATCTTTTCCTAACCGAGATGCAGAAATTATCTCAAAAAATTCAGATAATCCCAATTCAGACAGTAGCAATTCAGATGAAAACTTTGCAGCATTTACATGGCAGTTCCAGAGATTCTTGAAAAAGAAACAGTGGAAATCTAAGCCTTCCACATCTTAGTCCAAGGATGATTATTATTAGAAGGGTAAATCATCCAGGAAGGACAGGACTGGGACAAAGCCTGACAAGTTAACTTCATCCAAGATTATATGCTATTGCTGCAACAAAGCTGGACGTATTGTTGCTGACTGTCCAGATAAAAGGAAGGAGTCTGCTAATAGAAAGAAGTCGTAACACAAGAGCAAGAAAGAGAAATCCTTGGTTGTAGATAAAGAGAAAAGCTTGACAGATCAATCAACTTCAGAGTCAGAATTTGAGGCTAAGGCATATATTGGTCTGTTTGCAGACGAAGAGGATGAGTTCATGCAGTTACTGAACTCTATCTATGAGCAGGAAGACCATCAGTGCAAAGGACTGATGGTTGTGTCTGAAGAAGATAAGTGCCAGGATCAGCCTGCCTACAGTAAGGTAAAATGTGTATCTGTAGATTCTGATTACTTCACTGGGTCAGAATCAGATACATCTCCATCAAGAGATGAAGATGGGTCTAAATCTAAAGGAGATATTCATCAGCTAATAGATGAATATGAAGATTTATTGCTGGCACTTAAGAGAAGCAAAAATCTGGCCAAGAATCAGGCTAAGGAAATTACAGCTCTTAAGTTGGCTGCATCTGATTCAGAGAAGATGCTGGATCAAAAGTTGAATGAGATTGCCAGATTGAAAAACATAACTGTTATTCAAATGGGAAAAATCACATTCAAGAATGATCAGATTAAAAGTCTGGAAAACAGACTTCAGAAAGAGAAGGAGATAGTGGCTAGTTTTTCTAAGCCAAAATCTGTATTACCCTTGATTGATGAGTCTGTGTCTCAAAAGGGTAAGGCGGGATTAGGCTATAAGAAAACTACATGGGCTGGACAGTCCAATTCTAGAGGCAAAGCCCCAGCACAAAACAAAAGACCTACTGTAAATAATACAGCTAAGATTGCACCTAAAAAGTGGTACAATAAGTTTGAGTGTTGGTGATGTGGCAAGATAGGCCACTATGCCTTAGACTATTGGCACAATACCAGTGTCAAAGAGAGTAGCAGCCTTCCTGTTAGAAGAGCTGCAGGCAGATTTGTTAAGCTTCAAAATAACTTGCACCAAGGACCCAAAAGATATTTGGGTTCTAAGGTTAAGTAATCTTTGTTGCAGGTGAGTCCAAGTTGTCATGCCCTATATGGTACTTGGACAGTGGATGTTCCAGGCATATGGCTGGAACAAGGGGATTGCTGAAGGACTACTCATCTATGCTGAATGGGCCTAAAGTAATCTTTGGTGGTTCTGAAAAGGGAGTCATCAAAGGTTTTGGTAACATTTCTAATAACTCGGTTATAATCACTCAAGTGGCCTATGTAAAGGGTTTGAAACATAATCTTATTAGCATAAGTCAGCTGAGTGATTTAGGTTATGACATTTCATTTGTCAAGAATGGGTGTCATATCAAAAGGTCAAGTGATCAAGAGGTCATATTGACTGGTTATAGAAAAAGAATGTATATTGCATAGGCTTTGTGTGTGAGAATAAAAATTCTCCTATCTGTCTTGTGTTTGATGAGAAAGTCTCTCATTGTGTCAAGTGGCATAAGAGGATAGCTCATCTTAACTACAAGACCACTAGCCAAGTCTTTAGCAAAGAGTTAGTGAGGAATGGTCCTCAAGTTAAGTGTGTTAAGGATGGGATATGCTCAGCTTGTCAAAAAGGCAAGCAGACTAGATCCACCTTTCATAGCCTTGAAACCAAGGATTCAGTGAGGTGCTTGTACCTCTTGCATATGGATTTATTTGGTCCTATGCCATTTCATAGCCTAGGTAGGAAGGTCTACACTTTTGTGGTTGTAGATGACTATTCTAGATTCTCATGGGTATTCTTTCTGAGATAGAAATCTGAAACCCCAAAAGTCTTCTACAATTTTGTCAAACAAATTCAGATTGAATTATATAGTTCAGTGGTCAAAATCAGAAGTTACCATGGAACTGAATTCCAATCTGAAAGTATGACATGGCTGTGTAAAGAGTTTGGGATTCATCAGGAATTCTCCTCACCTAGAACACCTCAGCAAAATGGCATTGCTGAGAGAAAGAATAGGACATTGATTGAGGCTGGAAGAACTCTATTGAGTGATACTTCTCTCCTAGAATATTTCTGGACTGAGGAAGTTAACAATGCATGTCATGTGCTCAATAGGGCTTCCATCACCAAAAGCCATAAAAAGACACCCTATAAGGTTGTGAAAGGCAGAAAACCAAACTTATCCAATTTTAGGATCTTTGGTTGCAAGTGCTATGTACTTAACAATGGCAAATCTCGCCTTTCTAAGTTTGCTGTCAAATCCCAAAATGGGATATTTGTTGTGTATAACAACAATAGTAAGGCCTATAGGGTCTACAACTTGGCTACTCAAGTTGTAGAAGAGTTAGTTCATGTCATCTTTGATGAAACTAGACTTATTAACAGTGAGTTGCCAAGTAGTTCTTGTAGTTCTCCAGGTATACAGCAGAAGATGGATCAGCTTACAATCAGAGAAGTTCCAACTACAAAACAGGATGTGGAAAATGGTAGTTGTTGTCCAGGGGGAGTACAAGACACTCAGGATGCTGAAGAAGAACATGAGGTGCAACATGAAGAAGAGATTGGAGAAGATCAAACTGCTGATAGATTACCTCCAGCAGTTAGACAGTTGAAGGATCATCCTGCACACCAGATCATTGGTGATCTAAGACAAGGAGTACAAACAAGGAGCAGGAACTTGAACACAGTTCTTTGCTCTAGCTTCTTATCTCAAGTGGAACCCAAGAGATTTGAAGAAGCAATTGAGGACCCACACTGGATTGATGTCATGCAGGAAGAGTTAAATCAATTCAGAAGGTGCAAGGTCTGGGATTTGGTTCCAAAACCAAAATGTCACAATGTCATTGGGACAAAGTGCATATATAGAAACAAGCTTGATGAGAGTGGGATCATAGTAAAGAACAAGACAAGGTTAGTTGCCAAAGGATACAGACAGGAGGAGGGCATAGATTTTGATCAGACTTTTGCTCCAGTGGATAGGTTGGAAGCTATCAGACTATTCCTAGCCTATGCAGCATATCAAGGCTTCAATGTGTTCCAGATGGATATGAAGTCTGCCTTCTTAAATGGACACTTAAAAGAGGAGGTCTATGTAGAGCAGCCCTCAGGTTTTGTTGATCCACTCAATCCTACTTATGTCTATAGACTTAAGAAAGCTTTGTATGGGTTAAAACAAGCTCCAAGGGCTTGGTATGAAACCCTGTCTAATTTCCTCATTGAGAACAAATTCTCAAGGGGGAAAATAGATAAGACTTTATTCCTTAGGGAATCCAAAGGAAGGATTATCCTAGTCCAAATATATGTTGATGACATAATATTTGGGTCTACTGAAAGTAACCTTTGTCGAAAGTTTGCAAAACTTATGCAAGGGAAATTTGAAATGAGCAGTATGGGAGAACTTAAGTTCTTCTTGGGTATCCAAGTAAGACAGACTGATGATGGCTTGTCCATATCCCAGTATAAATTCACCCCGGAGTTAATTAAAAAGTATAGTATGGAGTCACCACTACCATGAGAACTCCAATGGGGACAAGTGTATCTCTTAGAAAAGATGATGCAGGGAAACCTGTAGATGAAACTTTGTATAGAGGAATAGTTGGCTCCCTCCTATATCTGACTACTAGTAGACCAGATATCATGTATACTACATGTGTCTGTGCTTGGTACCAATCCTACCCTAAAGAGTCTCATTTTACTGCAGTCAAAAAGATTTTGAGATATCTTAAGGGAACACCTAATCTTGGCCTTTGGTATCCTAGGGATAGAGATTTTCTACTAATGGGTTATTCAGATGCAGACTTTGCAGGTTGCAAAGTAGATAGGAAAAGGACTACAAGCACCTGTCAATTTCTAGGAGGAAGATTGGTGTCTTGTAGCTGTAAGAAGCAGACCAGTGTGGCTATTTCCACAGCTGAGTCTGAGTATATTGCTGCTGGAAGCTGCTGTGCACAGCTATTGTGGATATAACATCAGTTAGAAGACTATGGTATCCAGGCAAGTAGAACCTCATTATTATGTGATTCTACTAGTGCTATTTCTATTGCACATAATCCAGTTTCTCATAGTAGAACAAAGCGTATAGAAATAAGGTATCATTTTCTTAGAGACCATGTAGAGAAAGAGGATAACTCTTTAGAATTTGTTAGTACTAATTTACAACTAGCTGACATGTTTACTAAGCCTTTAGATGAAACTAAATTCAACAATTTCAAAATTGAAATAGGTATGTTGAACATACACTAGTTTATAAAATTTTGGCCAAGTAAAATTGTGTCGACACAAGAAGTTGTATGTGTCGACACATGGTAGTTGGTGTCGACATTCCAGAAAAGTGGTGTCGACACATCTAGAAAATTGTTGTCGATACTCCAGAAAAGTGGTGTCGACACATCTAGGTAATAGGTGTCGACACTTCAGAGAAGTTATGTCGACACATCCAGAAGTGGTGTCGACACATCCAGAAGTGGTGTCGACACTTAGGATCAATACACAGATTTCGTCGAGCACACATAGAATAAGTGTCGACATATAGAAGTCAACACTTATGTCGAGACATTAGAAGTCTGTGTCGACACATTTCAACAGTGTCGACAAATGAAGAGGATTTTGACGAGCCTTTTGACCTTCCTTATTTAGAAAGGTATAAATAGGTCAACAACATAGTCTATCGATACACTCTCCATAGTTTCGAGACCAAAACCTTGCGTCGACAAATTATCTCTTCTTAATCCAAGCTTTCACTCAACCCTAATGGCGCCAAAGCTAGAAGACAATGTCAATGAAGCTATGAGCTGGTACGCAATGCCTTTGATCATGTGGAACCTGAAATTAAAGCCATAGTAACCCTAATTGCTGAGAATGGGTTAGAATTTTTGGTATCTGAACCAACAAAGATTTGGAAGAAAGAAATTCTGGATTTCTATGGCGTTGATTCTATAGATTCAACTGGACTTAAGATCAAATCTATAGTTCATAATGCTAAAGTTAAACTAACTTTGAAGAGCTTGAGGAAAACTCTTCAACTACCAAGAATTCAAGAAGAAGTAGAAGTTACATCATCCAAGACAAGGGAAGCACTTCTATGGTGTGGATTGGATCCCACCATGAAGATTGGATCCTCAATGAACAGAAAAGGAATGAATCAGCAAGGAAAATTCCTTTCAGAAGTAGTTGGCAAAGTCATTCTCTGTAATCCAGGGGGCATGATAGGATTTCTGCCTATATGTTCAGCCTGATGACCAGGATCATCTACAGACTAAACACTGATTGGTCATCAGTAATATTTGAAAAGATTAAGGAAAGTATTAAGAAACGTAATCTGGGAAGGATTATGAGTCTCTACTTGGCTCGAATAATTCCAGAAGTAATGACACAGACTGCTGGTTCAAATATTAACCATATGAGAAGAATGGACATATGGATTATTTTCAGATGGGATAGAGTCCTAACTAAGGATATGCCTGATGAGGAGAGGCAAGAGATTCCTGAAAAATCTACAGCACAAATTATTCCTGCACAAGACCCTACAGATGGTGCTCAAGTGCAGGTGGAGCCTCATCTTGAGGAAGAGCCAATACACTTAGAAAGTGTTATGGCTACACAAACTATACTTGAGGTAATACATGAGATTAATCAATCAATTCTTAATGATAAGGATGAAACTCTAACTGAATCTTTGATTGTTGTTTACCAGCCAACTCAACTAAACATTCAAGCACAAGATGTTGTCGTGGAGGATACATCTGCTACTGATAATGCTCCAGAGATAAGAGTATCTCCAGTCCCTACTCAACAAGAATTTACCCTTGAAGAGTTGTTCCCTGATCTAGGGCAAACTTAATTTGAGGGGGAGAAAGCAGACTTTGAGAGGGAGCAAGTTAACCTTGAGAAGGAGCAAGTAAGTACTGTGGGGGAGGATCAAGGGACTCAGGGGGAGCTACCTAGGACTGCACAGGAATTGCCTCCTAGTCCTAAAGAAAGAGTTGATATAGCCAGTACCTCAGCTTCAGAAGATGAAGCAGAAATTCAAGCTAAGAAAAGAAAACTGATGGTTTTCAAAAGAAGGAGTCAAAGCTATAAGAGGGCTTTACAAACTGCTCCACAACCTGCTCAAGTAACTGATTATAGCTCCTTATTACTCTCGCTACAAGTAAAGTTGGATGAACAAAGAATAGCCATGGAGAAATATATGGATGAAACTCACAAAGATCTACAACTCTCCTTGGCTACAGATATTAAATCAATAAGATTTGAAGTTAATCAGAATAAGAAGGAGATGACAGATTGCTTTCACAAAGGTGGCAATGTTGTGGTTTTCCTAGCAACACATCAAGAAAAGATCAAGACTCAAGTTAATGATATAGCTGTCAAGCAATGCTATGTCCTAGAGAATTAAATTAGAATGAATGATAATCTGACAAAATCACATAATGTTATTGTTACAGAACTAAAGAATGTTGCAACTGCTCAGACTGAGGCAAGGACTAAAGCCATGGCAGATTTTGACAAGTAATTGCAGGAAGGACTAGCTGCTGTCCAAACAGCTATTAAGGATTCTCAAAAGACTATTTCTGCACAGCTGCTGAAGTTAAAGTCTTTTTATAAATATGGTGTAAATTTTCTTGATGAACAAATCAGATTTCAAAAAGATGATCTCAGGGATCATATTGCAAGAGAAGTCATAAAGGGGGGGAGAGTGTTAGTCAAAGCTAGATTTGATCATGCTAAATAGATCTCTAATAACATCAGAGCAACCCTTGGATATCCACCCCTCTGTGATGATGATAATGTTGCTGAATCAGGTATACACCCTGCTTATTTTGGAGGTGATCAAGCTGAAGTTGCTCAAGTCATTTACCCTCCAGCTGATGTTGAATTGATTCACCAAGAAGTACAGTCAATGTACAGCCCTATAGAAGGTGCTCCAAATATTATCCTTGAGAAAGTAGATATGCTAGTGCCAGAGGCAGTTTTGAGAAAGTAGATATGCCAGTTCCAGAGGCAGTTTTGAACAAAGAGCAAGAAGCTCTATTGTCTAAGAAAAGATTCAGAGAACATGCAGAGTTGAAGCCTGTTTTTGAGCAGTGGAGTCCAACATCTAGGAACATTATTCTGACTGCCTGGAAAGCTGTAAAGGACCAGAACCATGACAGGGGCAAATGGTACACAGAACAGGAATGGCAAAAGCATGAAGCTAGACAAGAAGCCATTGTTCAATATAGAAAAAAGGCTAAAGCTGGGAAGCTATCTCCTAATGCTCAGGAGCCTAGCAAATATTTTCCAAAGCCCTTTCACTACTTTGAAAGGCAAAGAATAAGGGATGAAGAGCAAAAGAAGAAAGATCTAAAGGGCAAGAAGCCAGCTGATGATACTGATGCTCCAGTTCAAGCCAATATCCAATCAGGCAAAGGAATAGTCATCAAGGAGCCAGAGCATCCTTAGATTAGATTCACTAGATTTTATAACATTGTAAACTTTAGTGTTTAAAATCTATGTAAACTTTTATTAAAGAAACTTTTGAAAGTTGAAACAAAACATGTTTAATGCTCATTCTGGTTGCATTATTATTCTATGATGACTTGTTATATATGTTTTTGTTTAGAAGTTACCCTGTCATATAATGTTGTTATACATCATAATATGTATTTGTTATGAATGGTGTATATCATTGACTAAGGGTTATGACTTCTCCAAATAGGGGGAGATTGTTGGGTACATTAGAAAATGGGTACCTTACTCAATGATATGCATCAAGGTGTATTTGATGTTGTTTTGAGTTTATATGTGCAGGTTAAGAAAATGCAAGAATGCAGGAAAAAGTTTCTTAGTCCATATGTCGACACCAGAAGAAGCTGTGTCGACACTTATGAAGGCTTGGGTCGACACTAGAGAAAAGCTGTGTCGATACTTGGAGTTTATTGTGTCAACACTTAGAAAGATTGTATCGACACCAGAAGAAACTAAGTCAAAATAAAGAGGCAGTGTCGACACACAGAGAAGCTTAGTCGACATCAACTGTGTCGACACCAAGAGGCAGTGTCGAAACACAGAGAAGCTCAGTCGACATCAACTGTGTCGACACCAAGAGGTAGTGTCGACACACAGAAGACTTTGTCGACATCAACTGTGTCGACACACAGGACTTGTGTAGACACACTGCAGAGTTTTAACTAAGTTAAAGAGAATAAGTGATTGTGTCGACATACAGAATTAGTATCGACACATTCTACAGAAGCTGTTTCGAGAAGTAGTATCAACAACAAATGAGATGTGTCAACACCACCAAGGCTTGTGTCGACACTTAGTCCACTTATGTCAACACTTAGTCTATTTATGTCGACACATGATGAAGTTCAGTCTCGATACTTTGCTGACAAAGATAAAGTTTCAAGAAGTGACTGGATGACTTCACATCTGTCAATACCAACCGGTCAACTACAACTGTCAGAGTTGTAAGAAGTTTGTTAGAAACCGGATCAGCCAGTTACCATGGAGAAAGTCTATATAAAGGCATTCTCCTTTAACAGATGATGATTGATGATAGGAGAAAAATTCTAAAATTGAGAATAATAAAAGAAGAAGTTGGAGAGAGAGAGATCTATCTATTGAAGTGCAGTTGCTGAACCAGGCTGCTAAGAAGGATTCCGATTGTGATCTGAATATCAAGAAAGAAGATGATTGAAGATCAGCTTCACAGGAGATTCAACCCTACTGAGTTCAGATTCATGAAGCTTTGAAGAAAGCTAAGAGTGGTTGTTCTCTGCCATCAGATTCTTCCAAGAACTGATCAAGAAGCCATCCATCCTTTCTCTCTCTACTAGGGTGGTGGTATATTACAAACTTAAATCAATTTTCTGTAGGATCTTTATAGACCTGAGTTGTAAGCCTGTGTTTATAAAGGCTGAGTGTAGGAGAGTATTTTCTCTGAGTGGTAGGCCTTGTTGAAGGCTGAGGTAGGGTTGTGAGCCTGAGTTGTAGGAGATTGTGATCTCTGAGTGTACGCCTTGTTGAAGGCTGAAGTAGGGTAGTTTGCCTGAGCTGTATGAGTGTTGACTCACTCTGAGTTGTAGGAGCCTTGTTGGGTTCTGAGTTGTAATATCTGAGGATCTGAGGTGAAGAGAAGAAGTTAGGACGAATCTAGCACACTGCTAGATAGGCGAAGGGGGAAAGTGGATGTACGCAGACCTTGGGGAACCACTATAAAATCTGTGTGCAAACTATGATTGAATGATTCTGTGAATTATGTGCTGTGTGAGCTGTAGAATTATCTATATTTGAGTAATTTACTGAATAGATATTCTGCCTTAAATAAAAAGGAATTACACCTATTCACCCCCCCTCTAGGTAGTTAGGCACTAATTCTTTCACTTGGGAAACTCCAAACCAAAACCCCCTTTGTTTACGTTAACACTTGCAATTACTTTTTCAATAGCGAAATCACACTCCCTACTTGCACACCTCAAGAGATCGATATCCTGGGATTCAACTCCTCAACTTTATTACTTGACTACAATCAGTACACTTGCTGACGCATCAGTGTGCGGTGAATATGAACATGATAATACAACTAAAATAGAAACACTTCTAGAATGCTATGCAATGTTCATGTGCATGGGTAACAACTTAATAGCTCTCTCTCCCACAGACTTAGTCTATAGAAATCACTGCAAGATAAGCATGAAGTCAATTAAAGGGCTCGGGGAAACCCTTGCTTAGAAATGAGCAAACCATAAAATTTGTGTTAACTTTGGAAGAATATCCATGCCCACCGCCGAAACACCTCCACTCCTGCAAGAAGAAGCATCGACACAACAAAAGCATTGGCAAAATATAGCATTAGAGAGAACATAAAACAACTACTTAGGTTATCTTTCGAAAGCCCTTTTGTTTACCGTACTTATGGTAGACCAAATATCTATATTAGCAGCTATATAATAGAGTGTTTAGCAATATCTAGTAGTACTACCAAATAAAGAACACGCAGAACTATTATATAAAGAGAAGCACTCATCCAAAACACAAAGAGATCAAAAATAGCCCTGAGAACTGCCATGAATCAGCTATACGTCGACTTGTGGTTGTTCTCCCCTACTACGCAAGATGGCAGGAGGTTAAAGCTTTAGGGCCCAAGGGAGATTTACTTCCCTTGCCTCTAGACTCCTCTTTCTCGCATTGGAGGGCAGCAGAACAAGTAGCGCGCAATAGTCTTTCTCATTTAAGTTTCTCCATGGTGGGAGAGTGCCAACAGGCACTGATTACTCGATCAACATCAGTCTTTCTCATCAGAGGGCAGCAGGGGGCTTCATTTCTTCACCCACCATGGGTGATAGATCCACCTAACGAACCCGTTTTAATTGTTTACAAGACATATTAAGATCAACAATATTAATTAATGAATTCTTGGCCAAACTTTCCACATCAACACACAACTCCGCGACCTCACTGCCTTCTTCCTTCGCAGAAACATAATCCAAAAGATCCATAACAACTTCTAACTCAGCATTTGTTTCACTCCTCACCTTCTCATCATCATCAGCTTCTTCCACACTCTTTATCAACTTTACAGCATCAGACCAACACTCAACGTCACTAGATGCCAAATCAGAAATAATAATGGGTAAATCATAATTTTCCAATGGATCAATGAGATCCTTAATCATTGTAGGCGGACAGGCATGGTGTGCTACCTTGGATGGTAGGGTAGCACAACCATCAGAATATGAAGAGTGGTGCCACTCTCTTTCAAGAACGTGACACCCAAAATTGGGATGGACTTGTTCTGCATGGGACCCAACACTTGAAAATGATTTACAACGAACGTGTCGTACACTATGGCCTCGACCTCCTTAACCCCTCCTTTAGTTACCACTACTGACCCGTAAGTGAGGACAAGAGATGTTCGGTCATAAGCATCAATATTCAACTTGAGTTTCTAATGTCTTGTAGGGCAAGAACGTTGCGTGATAAGCCATTATTGCATAACGCAGTAGTATCAACATCATTGATCTTGCAGTTAAAAATTAAATCGCCCTCACGACAACCATCCAAATCAGCCAAGCTCTTCCCCTAGTCACATGGATTCATTTCAATAATGCTAGGAAGGGCACCTTGAGCATGCTCGAATAGCACTTGAGGCAATTGGACCAATTGCATCTCCAAGTTTCTCATATATGCTATTTGGTTTGTCATATTAGAGTGAGCCATCACCATGAATTTTTCAATCATCTTTTCCAATGCACTTCTCATTTGCATCAGAGCACCAGGACTATAACTTAGTTATGGCGACCTCGGTTGGTTCCCAGAGGCTTGAGAATCAAATTGATGTTGGCCCAGTTGCCTGTTGGGTTTTTCTATAAGTCACAACACTTGTGAGAGCGGAATAGGGAAATAAGAAAAGCCCAAAAGAAATAGATCTTACGATGAACATTGATAAAGAAGTAAAGTGCTGTAAATAAAATTTACCTTTGTGGGATTGAGTCACTACTCAACCAAGATGCTCCAAGAAATCCGGCGGATAATAGCGGCTAGAGTTTCGGTAGCATAAATGTATCCACGCATCTACAGGTGATCCACATGAACATTAGAACCCTTTGAAAGACTTTGTCTACATGGGTAGCTAATCACCTAGAGGGGGTGAATAGGTTATTGCAGTCTTTTTAAGATTCTTTAAAATATTCTATGACTTATATCCTACTGTGTGTACTTAATTCAACTTTCAAGAACACAATACTCAGCACAACAAAACACAATACACAACACACCAGATTTTAATAGAGGTTCCCCAGTGTATGGGTACATCCACTATCCCTCTCCGCCTTTTTAACAGTATGTTAGACAAGGCACATCTCCAAAAACTATGGCTCCTAAGAGATTACATCACATTCCCACCAGATCAGTCAGTTTCCACTGAGACTTATAACACTGGCTCACAGCTCTCCACACAGTAATCACCTGACAACCACACACAAGCACAAATTCCCTTTATATAGGCTGGAAGAAACAGCCCCACACTGATCCACACAGGAATCCAATCACAGACCCATAGCCCTAACAAAGATCTCATAGATTTTTCTCACTGTCTTTATAATTTAGGCTTTATAACAAGATCTCACAGATATCTCACACAGCCTAAACAATCTAGGCCTCAACACAGATGTTTCACAAATCCACTGATTTTGAAAGAGTTGTTGATTTGGCTCAAGAGAAATTATTCTCTCAGTCAACTTCTTCCTGGGCTAAGTAAATCTCAGCCCTATCTACTTCCCAACAACAAGAATGACAATCTTCGACTATCTGCGGCTTGTGCTTGAAATTCCTCAGGACCTGTATCTTGTTCTTGGTGATGAAGGTGGAAGATTAAGAATGAAAGTCTTCAATCAGCTAACCTTTATTGGAAGGAAGTGAATTGCTCTGCCTCTCCTTCTGTCTAGAGAAAACTTTGTTCAGATATCTTCTTCTTCTTCAATGACCCAGAGAAAGATCTTCAGATTTGGCTTGGCTTGGATCGTGAATCAACTTCAGCTAGGGCTTGCCTAGACTGATTCGTCTTCCACAGAGAGATCCTCTGTTCTTGCTGTAGCAGATGTTGATTGCACCAGCGAACTCAAAAACCCTTCCGATTTTTCAATTAAAGATCTTGGTTCTGTAACAATAACGAATGAAGACGACGGACTCCCGCTCTCGGTTTTAGAATTTTAATCAAAAAAAACTTATTTGATCTTGATCTCAGCTGTTATTTATAATCCCATCGATTTGTGCGATGATTGATATGTATCCCAGTTTTAACGGCGGTTAAAACATCAGCTTAATAAAATTGAGATTCATTGTAGACTGACGATGATGTTAATG
Organism: Platanthera guangdongensis; assembly: GCA_039583875.1. NCBI lineage: Eukaryota > Viridiplantae > Streptophyta > Magnoliopsida > Asparagales > Orchidaceae > Platanthera > Platanthera guangdongensis. Next base: position 129,756,580 of record CM077164.1, read on the forward strand.
TCGATTTGCAGCATTTAAATAATGAATCAAAATATCGTAGACTTGTTCACTTTGTTGACATCAGCATCATTCTGGACTAAGCAAAATCTAGCAATATCTCAGAAATCCTCAGTTCAACGAACTCAAAACTTAGTATGATGAACCCAAAGCTTAGCTCGATGAAATAAGCATCACTTCAGAAATCTTTAGTTCAATGAACTCAAAACTCAGTTCTACGAACCCAGGGCTCAGCTCGACGAAATCAAACATCATTCCAGAAATCATATGTTCGACGATCTCAAAACTTAGTTCGACAAACCCAGGGCTCAGCTCAACGAAATTAAGCATCATTCCAGAAATCCTTAGGTTGACGAACAGGTGAATGCTGAGTTCGATGAAATCTGAACTTAGTTCGACGAAATCAAAGCCCTGCTCGATGAATAATGAATAAGCAATACTTTGACGATTCTGGACTTAGAAATATTTTACCTCTGAAAGGCGTTGAGAGCGTTGAGTGAATATGTCTCACTCAACATTTTTTCCTTGGCCACATTCTTCTGCCCTTTCTGCTTAAAAGCGTTGAGAGCTTCGATTGTATATGCCTCACGCAACGCTTTTTGCCTTATACATATTCTTCAGCTTTTTGCTTGATGCCGTTGAGATCGTTGAGTGCATAAGCTTCACTCAATGCTTTTATACCTAGCCTGTTTTTTCTGCAATCTTGCCTTCTTGCTGATGTTTGGCATTGACAGACTCAGCATGGTATTGAGTGATGAAGCTTCACTCAACGCTTTTGGACTTAGTCGAGTTTTTGACATGATATCCTTGACTCAATGATTCTATCCACATGGCATTGAGTGAGCTGAGCTCATTCAACGCCTGTGGACTTAGCAACATTTCTGTTTTTTTAATATTATAAGCTTTGACTGCCAGATTTCTATCAGCGCTATTAGCTGTACGGCATTGAGTGAGCTTTCCTCACTCAACGCTTCTGGACTTAGGCATTTTCCTGAATTTCCAGCATATCACTTTGAGTCCACTTGTCAGTGTCTCTTGAACTATATGTTCAATCGTTGTGATAAAGACCAACATGTATGCATGAACTTAAACATACATCAAATACAACTATGTGTATACCATTGACCTGTTTGACTTCTTACAAATCTAGCACATTGGGATCAATGCACCCAACACCCTTAGACTCTTGTCTCACAAGATCTAGGTTGGAGGAAAGTACTATGTGTCTTCACAAACTGCTAGATCTTCTATAGAAGAGACAGCGACAAAGGGAACCGAAAACCGGCTGAGCGACGACGTCGGGATCAGTACTTTCAGAAACACTTTCTGTCAGCGTGTTCCTCTCGGGTATCACGCTCATTCGCACTCAACTCCTGAGAGTGGCCTCGGAACTTGACTCGATGAATCAACATTTGACTCGACGAATCGTCGAGTGGACACAATGCTCTCAACGCCTCGACAAATCAACAGTTGACTCGACGAAGTATTGAGTGGTCTCAATGCTCTCAATGCCTCGACAATTCCACACTTGACTCGATGAAGCGTTGAGTGGTCTCGATGCACCCAACACCAAACTCGACGAATTAACATTTAACTCAACAAATCATCGAGTGGTCTCAACGCACTCAATGCCTAACTCGATGAATCAAGACTTGACTTGATGAAGCGTTGAGTAGTCTAGACGCACTCAACGTCTGGGTGTGCTTGGTCTCAACACAAATAATGTCTGTCAGTACTTGTTCCTATACTCATCACATGAGTAAGACCAACATAATCCATTCCTCCAAATTCTCCAAGTGCTCTTATGTACGACCCTAATAGGCTCATATTGTGTTTGTAGTGAGACTACATGTTTGATCACTTCCAGATCACAATGGTAAGGCCAACAGTCTCCTACTTGATCTTGAAAATATCAAACAAAAGCTTTACAAACAATGATCGACATCTATAAATACATCATTCCTCCCCAAGCAATAATAGTCTACAACTCAAAAGCCATTATGACACATGTATCAGTGTTGTCATGTCCCTTCGTCCCTTATATCTAGATAAAACTAGAGGTATAGACCGTGTCACCCTCATAATTATTCAATCCCAGTTTCCTATTCTAGAGTGGACTTCCAGAAATCAGTGAGTCCAATATCATTTATGGACACAACCAATCATGGCCATGCATTTCTTAGTCTCATTCCATTATGGGGGACATGGATGCAACTCCTGTCATATAGGAGGATAAATCCCATTTTTGTTCACACAAAACACTCATATGATTTGTAAAGTACTCAATAACCACCTTTATCATCCAACTTTCTCAAGCCAGGACTTTTGATAGCATCAAAGCAAGCTATTCCTCACTTGATGAATGTTGTGACTTCAGGTTAAAGGACTATAAACACCATTGCCACTTAATCCATACATGTGAGACATTCATATAACTATCCACAAAGTATTCTCATGGTTGGTCTGTTTAGTACAACTTGTTCACAAAAACTACCTATGTGGGGACTTGGTATAATAATATCATGACATGTGAGAATCGGTCATCAGTCAACGCACATTTTATTCTTAATGTATCATCATCGCCCTTAGCTTCTATGATGATACGTCAACCAGGGACCATTTAAGAATGAAGCTTTTAGGAACATAGGATCTCACATTGAAGTCACCACTTGACTCCTATGGAAACAAACATTCTAAGGGCATTTATTACGTTAAATTAATCTATCATAATAGAAATAAATTTTCACAATAAAAGAACTTGCCAAAATATAAAATTGAAATGTATAGTACTATATTCATCAAATGAATCATTACAACCGACAAACATACAAACCACAAGACACCTACTAGAGCTGATCATTAAGGTACCGTATACTCATAGATCTAACATGACCATCATGCTATCTCTGTGCGAGATGCTTTGTCAGTGGATCTGCAATGTTTTCTTCTGTTTGCACTCTTTAAATGTTCACATCTCCTCGATCGACATTCTCATGAATAAGATAGAACCGCCAAAGTATGTGCTTGGAGCGCTAATGTGATCTAGCTTCTGAAGCAAGTGCAATTGCACTGTTGTTGTTGCAGTAGAGAACTACGGGACCAACAATGCTAGGAACTACATCTAACTCGCCGATGAATTTCCTAATCCATACAGCCTCCTTCGCCACATTTTCAGCAGTGATATATTATGCCTCAATTGTAAAATCAATAACTATCTCGTACATGGAACTCTTGCAGCTAAGTGCTCCTCTATTTAGGCAAAGTATAAACCATGATTGAGTCTTTAAGTCATCCCTATCAGTTTGGAAGCTAACATCCGTATAACCCTTTACAACGAGCTCTTCCTCTCTGCCAAATACCAAGAACGCATCCTTAGTCCTTCTCAAGTACTTTTGGATATTCTTGATGGTTATCCAGTGACTATCATTGGGGTCAGACTGATACCTGCTAGTTATGCTCAAAGCATAAGAGACATCGGGCCCAGTACTTATCATTGCATACATGGTTGATCCAATTACCGAAGCATATGGAATCAACTTCATGCGGCCCTTATCTACATAAGATTTTGGACATTGGTACTTAGAGAGACTCACACCATGAGACATAAGGAAGAATCCTTTTTTGGACCAAACATGTTGAACCATTTCAACACCTTCTCAATATACATACTTTGGGTCAAACCTAACAACTTCTTCAATCTAACTCTATAGATCATAATACCAAGTATATAAGTCACTTCACCCATGTATTTCATAGAAAAGCAGTTCTCTAAGTAGTTCTTAACAATTTGTAGGGTCGGTTTGTCATTCTCGATCAGCATTATGTCATCTACATATAATATTATGAAGACAACAATGCACCTAGTAATCCTCTTATAAACACATGGTTCATTCTCATTCTTGATAAAACCAAACTCTTTGATCTTGTCACAAAATGAAGATTCCAACTTTGAGAAGCTTGTTTTAATCTATAAATGGATCTCTGCAGCTTGCATATTTTAGTGGCTTCACCTGGAGATATAAAACCCTCGGGTTGTGTCATATATGTACAACCTCATATCATGCGAGCGGGATCGACAGGAGCCGGCCCCGTCACGTGGCACAACTCAAAGAACACTTTCCCAATAACATGTGCAATCTAGTGTTCGCCGAGCAAGCCGAGCAAGCCAATCCCTTGGCATTGAGTGAGGTGCACTTTGTCAATGCCTTCAGCTCGCCTAACGTTATGTGAGGTTGTCTCTGTCAACACCTTCAGCTCGCTTGGCATTGAGTGAAGCTAGCTCTATCAACGCCTTTAGCTCACCTGACATTGAGTGAAGTGCACTCTATCAACACACTCACCTCACTTGGCATTGAGTGAAGTTGGAACTGTCAATGCCTTTAGCTCGCCTGGTACTGAGTGAGGCTGGCCCTATCAACGCCTTTAGCTCACCTAGCATTTAGTGAAGCTAACTCTATCAACGCCTTCAGCTCGTCTGGTGTTGAGTGAAGATTGTCATGTCAACGCCTTTAGCTCTCCTGGCGTTGAGTGAGGCTATCTCTGTCAATGCCTTCAGCTCGTCTGGTGTTGAGTGAGGCTCGCTCTGTCGATGCCTTCAGTTCCTTGGGATTTAGTGAGGTGAATGCTCTCGATGCCTTCAGTTCCCTGACGTTGAGTGAAGCTCGCTCTATTGATGCCTTCAGTTCCCTGACATTTAGTTAAGCTGGCTCTATCAATACCTTCAGCTCGCCTATCATTGAGTGAGGTTAGCTCTATCAACGCATTTAGCTCTCCTAGCATTGAGTGAGGCTGGCTCTGTCGATGCCTTCAGCTCGCTTGGCGTTAAGTGATGTGAGACCCATCTAGAATAGCATTCTCCCAAAATGGTGTGCCGCGGAAGCGAGTGCCTGGTTTGCCCTAGCACTCGTCCATTTAGGCAAGTGACCCCTTCATGGGGCACTCGCCCAGTAGGGTGCGGAGGTAAAATTACCTGGATGACCTTGCAGGGCTGCAAATAGCCTTCCAGAACAGCGGAGTTTGGCAGTTGGCACACCACTTTTAGCGGCATATAACCATTTAGAACAACGGAGTTACACTATTTATAAGCCAGGTTTTAAAAACTATAAATAGACCCAACTGGGTACTTCAGAAGACAATCTTTCTAGTTCTCTTACTCTCTTTTCTTACAACATTTTTGGAGGTGCTCTTAGCTCAGTACATGCTAAGGAGGGGAAGTGCGCTAAGATCTTTTGGGTGTGTGGTGGGACTTCCGTGCTAGAGCCTTGGGTCAGTTTTAACTTCTAAGTCTTCGATCAACCAAGCTTGTTAGGCAAAGTAAGTGTGCAGTCATCCCTTCCCCATGGGTTCAGACTCTACAAGAAGCCTATTTCTGGTTTCAACATTTTCATGTGGTGTGCGTGGAGAGTGATCAGCACCGAAAAACTTAGCAAGCTCAATGACTGGAGGCGAAGGGCAATGTTATAACCAGGTTGACTCGCCTCCCCCTCCCCCTCTCGCCACTCCCAGCATGTTTGACTCTTTCCAGCAAGAGATGTGAAACCTCATAACCTTCGCACTCACTGTTAGAAAGTAGAGAAAAGAAGCGAAAAGTAGAGAACAAGCCGAATAAGCTTTTGAATAATTGAAATTTTATTATCCAAAAAAGGTATCTATTACAAAGGTATGCCCTCCCTTATATAGAATGGAGGAGAGATGAGAGAATACAAATAAGAGATGTGGGACTAAAATTTACAGGACTAGGCGGACTATACAAAACAAACCGCACAGGCCGCGCGGTTAGACAGCAGGGCTAACCGCACGGCTACCACCAGAGAGGAAGAGAGACCGCCAGGGTAGACCGCCAGACCGCCCGGTCTCCAAGCCGGCTGAGACAAACCGCCAGACCGCGCGGTCTTCAACCCGCCAAGACAAACCGCCAGACCGCCCGGTCACCAACTTCAACACTCCCCCTCAAGCTGGAGCATATATATCGATCATGCCCAGCTTGTCGCAGATGTGGAAAAAGGAAGCGGACACCGGCTTGGTGAAGACATCTGCCAACTCGTTGTCGGAAGTGACAAATGGAGTGCAGATCTGTTTCTTCAATATTTCTTCCCGAATAAAATGACAGTCGACTTCTATGTGTTTTGTTCTCTCATGAAAGACCGGATTTTTGGAAATGTGTATCGCGGCCTTATTGTCACAGAACATAGGAAGAGGATAGTTGTAAACCTCTCCTAAGTCAAGCATGAGAGCCCGCAACCACTTCAACTCACATGTAGTCGATGCCATGCTGCGATATTCCGCCTCTGCACTAGACCTGGAAACGACAGACTGTTTCTTGCTCTTCCAACTCACAAGATTACCTCCAACAAATGTGCAGAAACCTGAAGTCGACTTGCGGTCCACTTTGTCATCCGCATAGCTTGAATCAGAGTAGGCTTCAACCCTTAGGTGACCATTTTTCTGAAATAGGAGACCTTTCCCTGGAGCAGCTTTAATATACTCTAATATTCTCATAGCAGATTGTAGATGACACTCCCTCGGAGCTTGCATGAACTGGCTCACTTTGCCAACAGCATAAGAGATGTCGGGTCTGGTTACCGTGAGATATATGAGCTTACCCACCAGACGCCGGTATCTCGTAAGATCAGAGAGAAGAGGTGAGTTATCTGTCCAAGTTTTGTCTTCTCCAGCAGCCATAGGACAACGAGCAGGTTTAGCACCAGTGAGTCCTGCCTCCTTCAAAAGATCAAGAGCATACTTCCTTTGTGAAAGGACCATGGAGTTGGGTTTTCTAGAGATTTCAATCCCCAGAAAGTATTTCGGGGAGCCCATATCCTTTGTGACCAGATGGTGACGAAGGTGTTTCTTGGTCATCAATACCCCATCCTGGTCATCGCCAGTAAGAAGAATGTCATCAACATAAACCGCAAGAACAACAAGACCAGATGCGGTTTTCCGAACAAACAAGGAGTGATCTGCTGAGCTTCTTGTAAAACCAATGGCCGCAACAATGCTACTAAACTTGTCAAACCAGGCACGAGGACTCTGCTTGAGGCCATAGATAGCCTTCTTTAGCCGGCATACCCTTGTCTCCCCCTGAGCAACATACCCAGGAGGTTGCTCCATGTAAACATCTTCCTGCAGATCGCCATAGAGGAAGGCATTCTTAACATCGAGCTGCGAGATGGGCCAATCCCGGTTGACAGCCACAGAGAGAAGAACCCGAATAGTGCTGAGGCGAGCCACGGGAGAGAAAGTGTCAAAGTAATCAAGCCCATAAGTTTGGGTAAAACCCTTGGCAACCAGGCGAGCCTTATAACGATCCACACTGCCATCCGGGAGAAACTTCACCACGAAGACCCATCGACAACCAACAACATCTGTGCCGTAAGGAGGAGGAACAAGGGTCCAGGTACCCCGTTCAGTCAGAGTAGCAATCTCCTCATCCATGGCAGCTTTCCAATGAGGAATAGTAAGGGCCTCCTGATAGGAACGGGGGGTGGTAGTAGCTGAGATAGCCAGAGCGAAAGCTCTGCGAGAAGGGGTAAGACGATCATAGGAAACAACTGCAGCAAGCGGGTGTTGGGTACATGCCCGAACCCCCTTGCGAAGAGCAATAGGGAGATCCAGGTCAACAGGGGCCTCAGTATCCAGAGTATCCGTGGTGGAGAGAGCTGGCCCGGGAGCAGAGAGAGATGGCAGCGGAGTGGAGGGAGAAAGCGGAGTAGAGGGTGGAGATGGTGGAGGTGGTGGAGATGGTGGAGATGGTGGAGATGGCGGAACATCAGTGGGAGCAGAGGGGATGGATGGGTTGGTAGGAAAAGTAGGAGCAGGAGGAGGAGAGGAGGAAGCGGGAGAGAAGTAAGAGACATTGTCGAAGAAGGTGACATCCGCAGAGACAAATTGCTTGCGGGTAACGGGATCAAAGCAACAATAACCTTTCTGAGTGGGAGAGTAGCCCAGAAAGACACATTTGGTGGCACGTGGTGAGAGTTTATCACGGGTGGCAGCGGGAGAGTGCACAAAGGCGGTGCACCCAAAGATGTGTAGAGGAAGAGGAAAGGGATCCTTGTCCGGATAAAGAATGGAGAAGGGGGTAGCACCGTGGAGAACTGTGGAGGGAAGGCGATTGATGATATAGCAAGAGAGGAGGACAGCATATCCCCAATAGGAGCGAGGAACATGCATTTGAGTCATCATAGTGCGAGCGACATCAAGGAGGTGACGGTTTTTGCGTTCCGCCACCCCATTTTGTTGTGAGGTGTAGACACAGCTGGTTTGACGAATGACACCATGGTGAATACAAAAGGATGAGAAGTCGTGGCTAAGATACTCCTTGGCATTGTCAGAACGAAGGAGTTTAATAGACGTATCGAACTGAGTCTTAACCATAGAATAAAAGGAGGTCCAAACAGAGAACAGCTCGGAGCGATCTTTGAGAAGATATACCCACGTACATCGAGAGAAATCATCAATGAAGGTGACAAAGTAGGAACTACCCCGACCGATGGTGAGGTTAGGAGCGGGACCCCATATGTCGGAGTGAACGAGGTCGAACGGACGGGAAGAGCCCCGACTCTGCGTTGGGGGGAAGGATGAGCGGTGATGCTTGCCAAGTTGACAAGCATCACAGTTGAGAGGAGGATGATGAGGAGGGAGGTGCGGCAGGAACTGTCGTAGAATGCGGGGAGGAGCATGTCCAAGGCGAAGATGCCATTGGAGAAGATCTGTAGAGGAGGAGGAGAAGGCGGATAGAGCAGAAACGTTGTCGAGGAAGTAGAGGCCACCACTCTCTGTCCCGGTAGCAATCGTCCGTTGGGAGTCCGGATCCTGAAAAGTGCAAGAGGTAGGGGTGAATATGACAGAACACCGTAGTTGCTTGCATAAAGAAGTAACTGATAGTAAATTGCACGGAAACTTGGGCACATAGAGGGTATCAGCCAAGCAGAGAGATGATGTGACGGGAACCAGGCCCGTCCCATGGACCGGGGAGGGAGATCCATCAGCAACAATAACCGGGGGCAACTGAGCATGTGTGTCAAGAAGAGAAAAACAGTGAGGATTGCCTGTCATATGATTTGTGGCGCCAGAGTCTATTAGCCATCTTCCGCGAGTAACAACATGAGCACTACCAGAAGAGGTTACTACAGAGGCGAACAGGCCGGAGGAGGGGAAAGCCATGGAAGCAAGAGAGGAGCAAACCGCGACGATAAGAACAAGCCGCGAGAAGAGAAAAGAGCACCAAGCCGGGCGAACAGAAAACAGGTCGGGCGGCTAGAAAGACCGCTACCAAGAAGCAGAGCAAAGCAGAGGGAAAGAAGTCGCACGGCCTGAAAAAGTCGGGCGAACAGAGGAGAACAAGTCGCACGGAAAAAAAGAGGAAGCCGGGCGACTAGCAAGAAGGAGCGGGTGACCGCGACCAAGATGCGGGTGAGAAAGGAACAACCCGCACGGTCAGGCAGATCACAGCAGCTGCTAGAAAGCAGTCAAAGGCACAGCGGGGAAGAGGTCGCGCGGACTGAAAAGGCCGAGCGAACAGAAGAGAGGAGAAGAGCCGGCGACCGCGACCAAGATGCGGGTGAGAAAGGAACAACCCACACGGTCAGGCAGATCACAGCAGCAAACCGCGAGTAGAGAGACAACATACGCGGACAGAGACAGACCGCAACGACTAGGAAGTCGGAGCGGCAAGAAAGAACAAGGAGCGCGGCGACAAGGAAACAGGTCGCTGCGACAAAGAGCAGTAGGAGAAGAGAACCAAGAAGAAGCAAGCCGCGCGAACAGGGCAGCGGACAGAAACAAGCCGCGCGGATAGAAACAAGCCGCGCGGACAGAAGAGAAGTCAAGTCGCAAAACGCGGAAAACAAGCCGCGAACAACAGAGAGCGCACAGAATCAGGAGGAAATGACCGTGTCCTCTGATACCATGTTAGAAAGTAGAGAAAAGAAGCGAAAAGTAGAGAACAAGCCGAATAAGCTTTTGAATAATTGAAATTTTATTATCCAAAAAAGGTATCTATTACAAAGGTATGCCCTCCCTTATATAGAATGGAGGAGAGATGAGAGAATACAAATAAGAGATGTGGGACTAAAATTTACAGGACTAGGCGGACTATACAAAACAAACCGCACAGGCCGCGCGGTTAGACAGCAGGGCTAACCGCACGGCTACCACCAGAGAGGAAGAGAGACCGCCAGGGTAGACCGCCAGACCGCCCGGTCTCCAAGCCGGCTGAGACAAACCGCCAGACCGCGCGGTCTTCAACCCGCCAAGACAAACCGCCAGACCGCCCGGTCACCAACTTCAACACTCACTACACACGGCAAGTGCTCGATACCCTCGGTCCCAGTGGTCGCAGCCCCGGCCCTAGCTGAGAACACTCATGTTCATCGGCCTGGGAAGGAAGCGGCAGCAGAAGGATGTGGGCGAGATCTCACCCGGAGAGATCTCACCGGGCGAGATATACACGGGAGAGTCATGTTCCCTGGCTCGGCGAGTGCGGGGGGACCCAACGAGGGGGACGTGCGAGACAGCCCGGCTCGCCCGGCAAGGGAAGGAAGTCCCGTCAGCAAACTAGTCTCATCTGCCCCAGTTCCAAAGGGGTTTCGCAAGCTGGAGATGTCCTACTACACTAGGAGGGATGATCCGGTACAGAACATCTATTGTTTTGAGGATGTTGTTTCGATTCGGCAGATGTCGGATGCTTTCAAGTGCCGGCTCTCCGCCATCATCCTCAACTAGAAGGTGAGGGATTGGTTCCATCAGCTCCCTGCCAGCTCCATCTACTTCTTCGAGGACTAGCGTCCGGGGTTCTTGCTGAGGTTCACCACTTCCAAGAAGAGGAAGAGTGAGCCGGAGTCCCTATTTCTCATCAAGCAGGGAGTGAACGAGACTCTGGGGAGCTACGTGAACAGGTTATAAGAGGATGTCCTCCAGGTTTAGGAGATGCCCGGGCACACCATCATAGTGACCTTCACCCTGAAGCTTTAGTAGGGGTTCTTCAGGATGGAGCTAAATAGGGTTCCTCTGCTATCCTTTGAGGAGTTGATGCAGAGCGTTGCCCGGGAAGTCGAAGGGGAGGCGTCGAACCTAACATTTACCAGGAAGCTTGCCAGGTGGGCTGCGTAGGAGGAGAAGGAGCCAAAGGGTGGCGAGGGAAAGGAGGCCAGGAGGCCAAACCCCAGACAAAGGGAGCAGCAAAAATATCCAAGGTGGGGTCACTGCCAAGGGGGGCAAGGCCAGTTCAACACTCCAGGTTGGAGGCAAGGGCAGAGCGCCCCCCCCCCCCCCAATCAGTATCAAGCTGGAGTGTAGGACGTAGAGGTGCTAACAGACTCCATGTTGGTGTCCTCCCAGATCAACGGTGAGTTCGAAGCGATTGAGCCTACTCTCTAACTATACCTGGCAATGGTGAAGGGGATCATTGGCAAGTTTCAAACATTCTCCATCAGGCATTTGTCGCTTGATGAGAACGAGTAGGTGGACTAGCTGGCCAAGTTCGGACCCCGTGCGGGGGAAACTCTGATGGACCTCTTTCGCCCTTCCATCGAAGATGGGGATCTCATGGAGGTGGATCAGCACACTTCTTGGATGGGCCCTTTCACAACATTCTTGTCCTCAGGAGAGTTTCAGGAGGGTCTGGATAAAAAGTGCTTCAAGTACAAGTCAGCGTACTACATGATGCGCGATGGGAAGCTGTATCGGAAGACTCTCTTAGGGTTTCTGGCATGTTGTATGGCTGAATAGAAGGTTTCGAGGATCGTGCAGGAGGTTCACTCCAGGGAGTGCAGGTGTCACTCAGGGAGAAGGACCCTGCAAGGGAGGATTATAAGGAAAGGGCATTTTTGGCCGACCCTAGGCTGGGATGCCACCGAGTTAGTAAAGAAGTCCCAAACGTGTCATTTGTTTGCCCCTCTCCAACTACTACCAGCCTAAAGACTCCATAGCATCACTACGCCCTGGCCCTTTTCTATCTGGGAATGGATTTTGTGGGACACTTACCTCAGGCCAGTGGGTAGAGGAGGTTCTTTTTAGTAATGATCGATTATTTTTCTAATTGGTTGGAGGTTAAGGCATTAGTGTAACATCCCTCAGACTTCTAGACCCCTAGGATTGTTTTGTCATGACTACATCACGATAAAACCCTGGGAAGCACTAAATGTCTTGTGACACCCAATATAACCCCACAAAATTTCGGGCTAAGAGTCGAGCAAAGATCGACGAAATCATCGAGCAGAGCTCGACGAAATCATCGAGCAGAGCTCGACGAAATCATCGAGCAGAGCTCGACGAAATTGTCGAGCAAAACTCGATGAAAATCGTCGAGTGGGCCATTAACATTTTGGGAGGAGAGCATTCATGGCCTAGGTAGACCAAGGGCCCCTCTCTCTTTTTCCAAAGCATTGTTCCAAATCCCCAATCAGTGTAGGGAAGGCCAGGGGTCGTTTTGGTGGTTGTTCAATTGCCGGAATAGTGTATTCACCCATGGCCGAAAATTCCATTAGTGGCCATTAATAGAACCATGAAGAAAGACCCTCCCCTCCCCTTTTTGTTTCCTTTAAAGCTTCACTGGGCACCAAGGGGTCGTTTCCACACTTTCCCCGACGGTTTCAAGCTACTTGGCTGTGTTGTTGTAGAATCCCTATAGCCTCAACCACCGACCAAGGAACACCAACACCAAACCTGTCGGCAGGCATGATTGAAGGTCGATTTCTCCCCCTCTCCCTCGATGTTAGGATCCTATATCAAATAGGAGAGATATTGGGCTCAATTGAGCCCGATCCAGTGAGCTTTTCCTAATATTTTCGGGCTTTTCTGACCTCTCGGGTTTACCGGAAACATCCTCTCCGACGGCCGTTCCGCCGCCGCCTGGCGATAGCCACCACCTCAACGGAGGTGGTGGTGTGGGTGGCCGGCCGTGGATATGGCCAAGTGGCCGGCGGCAGCGCTTTGAAAAGACTCCAGGATGGGGCAATCTAAGACATCGTCTGGAGGTTGTAGACGACTAGATGTCGAACGATTTGCGCCAAGATTTGTGTCGCCTTCATTTTTAATCTAAGGATTAATTTATTTCATTCATTTGATTTTTGTCAAACATATTATAGTAAATTTTTCTATTTATTAAAAATAATTAGTTACTTCAATAGAAAAAGTTGGCAACACAAAAATTGTAGCCCATGTGGTTTACTTTAATTTAAAATTTGTTTTAAACATTTTGGCTTAATGGTCTGACCACAGCAACCACAATGGTGCAGTTTATACTTAGGGCTAGTCAGAAATTCATATATGTGCCCCCACTTAACCACTTCTCCAAATGACTTGAAATTTGGGCAATGAGTCAATCTTATCTATTCCCAGGACATATCCAAAAATGAGATTCTTTGGAGGAAACTTTATTATAGTTTTGGTAAAAATTTAAAAATCATTGTGTAGTTTAAATAAGGGGCCTAATGACATCGCCAACCCACAAAACTTTTGTGGCTGGTCTTAATGGTCAACGTAATTCACAGGTTAAAATCTCAACTCATTTGAGTATGATTTGACTGGATTTTGATGTGACTAAAGTTTGGGCCTTTAAGGGTGAGTTTAGGGATTATGATTCTTGGGGAATGGAGAGTCCAATCCTCACCCAAATGGGTTGGGAATCTGGCCAGAGTCCCAAGGTCAGTAGGGACACCCTCTCTTAGAGTTTGGGATGGGTTAGTGTGGTTGAGACCTTGTGCCCTAGTTCAATCCTTAGATTGAGCCTGTTAGGGTTTGTGAAGGACCTAGGGTGGTTAGGTTTTTTTTGGGCTTGGGGTTTACCCCATGGGATTCTAGGTTGGATTAATGCCCTAGGAAGGAATATGGTAGTATTTGGACACATGCACTCCACTTAAATCACTTGGAAATTTTTTAGGTCTATACACCTTAAGGAATAAATAAAGGGACTTATGAACTTGGATCCTTATGAAATTTTGGTAAAAGTAATTTTATAGTGTTACTGACCTCTGCGATTTATTATAGGATGTTTAGAAAAAAAGTAGCTCATACTTGTAGTTATAATCTCCACCTTGCCCTTTTTGATGATTTTGAAGTAACCATGGTTAGATTAACTTAGAATGATATGAAACTCTAGCAAGATTAATTAAATATAATTTAGAGACACTAGTAAATTATTTGAATCATTTGGGCATTTCCTCTTAGTACTTCATGTGTAAAGTAAACTAGTGCATCATGTTTTGATAAATAGATATTAAGTAGTATACCTTGTTGTAAAATTTTGTTACTTGGCCAAAGAACCTTTTATGGCATAATAAAGTCTAAAAAATTATCACATATCATTTGGATGAGTATATATGAATGTTTCTTCCCAAGTGCACTTTAGTGGAATTATTGGAAGTATTTTTTTTATACATAGCTCACTGACCTTAGAATTGCATGAAACTTAGTCAGTAGTGTTTTATAATCATTATAAGGCTCTGGTAATTTTTATATAATTTCTGGACTATAATTTATGGTACTCCCTTCATTATCTAAAATTATATGGATTAAATTGAATTAATTTTGTAGAGATTATTACGTTTATAAAAGTCTGTGAAATTTGGAATTCATTGATATTTTGCAATCATATAATGTTCCTAATTTTTGGGTGGCCATAACTCAAGGAAATCTAGAACCTCATGTTCAAAATTACTCATGGCCTAACTTTTGGGAAAATCTAATAAATACTAAATTAATTAGGAAAATTACAAGACTCTGGATTTAGGCTAAATGCATCATGATAGGCCCATAATAAATATCTTAGGGCATTTGGATGAAAATTTGAACTACCTTCTGTCATGTACATTATATAGCTTAGGTTGGTCTACATTTAGTAAAGCTGCAAGGATTGTGATAACATGGGGGATGGTCATAGGAAGTAGGGAGTATTGCATGCTGATTTGGTAGGATGAAAAGTGAGTTTCATTAAGAGTCATGATGAGGGGAATGTTGGGTTGGATGGTGTTAGGTGGTGCTCGGGATCGACGAAAGGTCGTCTTTCCTGTAGAGAGAAAGAGAGCCAAAATAAATTTATTTTCGATCCAGTATAATATTAAAAGGGATCGGGAATTGGGTATTAACCAATAATAAATAAGTACCTTTGTAAAGGGAGTTTTGGGCTTCAGCCCATCGTAGTTCCTAGTGCCCTCGAGAGCCCTTCACGGGGAATGCCTTAGGCAGTCCAAGGTTAACGTAAGCCTGTTTACATTTTTGTTTGTCCTTTTTGATACTCTTTTATTCTGGGCGTAAGACCCGGCAGCGTAGCAAAAAAAGGGTTCTTACAAACTGGTGTCAAAGTAACCTCGATCCGAAGAAAAATATGTCCACAAACCCTGGGCCACCCCGAGCGAGCTTAGTTTCGGGACAAACTAGCAGCGGAACCAATGGTGTGCCCATAAAGGGAAATCACATGCAAAAGTCCCATATCTTTCCTTCCTTTCCCTTAACGTCTAACAATTGGTATTCTCCTTTGTATCCTACGATGAACCCTACTCCCCAGCAGGGGGCATTTCAGGCTCAACGTGATTCCACCTGCCAGCTTTGACTCTGTTCTAACAGACAGAGGTAGGATAGACTTTGACTGCTATTCTTGAGGCCTTCATGGCTCAGCAGGCTCTGACTCCTCAGCCAAATCCTAGGGAAAACTGGCTGAGCATCTTCTGGGGGCTTTCTCCCCCATCCTATCTCGTGATATAAAGTGTTGTTCGTACGGAGCAATGGCTGGATCTCATTTACGAGATGCTGGCCGGTATTAGATGCCCGTTAGAGGAGGCTGTGACTTTGGCATTGTCGTTTCTTTAGTCACATATGAAGAGGTGGTTGAAGTCGCTGTTGGACACCACCTTTGCTGGAGTGGATAGTGTGGACATTTCATGGGAGGTGTTCAGGGCAGGCCTACTGGAGCATTTTGTGCCTCAGTCAGCGAGAGATGAGTTGGAGGACAGGTTCCTGCTGTTGAGGTAGGGAAGCGGGATAGTTTTGTAGTACTATCGGGAGTTTACTCATTTAGCCCGCTTTGCGGATTCGTACCAGCTGGATGATGCGGGCTATGCGAAGAGGATCTACAAGGTACTTCACGATGACACGAGGCAGGCCCTCTTTGTCTCTGATGGGAGTTTGTCCAGGATCTTGGAGATGGCCAAAAAATTGGAGGCAGACCAGCTTGTTGTTCGGGGTCAGAAGAGATCGGCTAATGACACTGTGATTGGCGGTAGGAGAGACCCACCGAGAGGTCGTGTTATTGGGGAAAAGAGGATCGGAGATCAGCCACGTCAGGAGGGGAGGCAGGAGCAGAGGACCCTGATGGTGTTGGCTCCTCAGCCACTACAGATGAGGGAAATGGCGATGGTAGTGGAGGAGCCACTGACATGTTGTCGGTGCAACCAGTCGGGGCACATTCGGAGGAACTGACATATGCGAGAAGCACCATTACCAGCACTCCAGGAGGCCCCACATGCTCGGCAGTTTAGTGGGCAGGGATGTGGCCGGGGCTATGGATTTCAGGGGAGGGAGCGCAGACAGGATAGGGGGCATGATTATGTCTTGGATCAAGCACAGCCCCAGGACCCGAAGAGGGTAATAGCAGGTACATCAAATTTTTCTTTTTAAAGTTCGTTTCTTTCTAAGATGAGACTCTGTAGATTTCAAATAGTTTAAATGCTAAGGAAGAATCTTGAACTAGATATCTAAGATTACTCTAATAAACTCAGGAGTTGTGTTGGTGTGTGGCAAGCCCGCCCTCACCCTCTTCGACACGGGGGCATCACACAATTTCGTCTCAGAGGACTTCGTTGAGAAGCTGGAGGGTCTTAGATTTTACAGGGGAGTTACCAGGAGGGTGTGTCTCCCCAATGGGATGGGGGTCCGATTTGCTACAAGTTGCATCCATAGGGTGACCATCGATGGGTTGACACTCGAAGCCCCGGCAACGACCCTGAGCTTGCCGGACTTCGATCTCGTTCTGGGTATGACATGGCTCACCCAAAACCACACTTAGATTAACTGCCCGACGAGGAGGGGTGTACTCAGATGTGGCGATGTATATGCGATGTTTGAAGGTACTTCTCCTGTTTCCTACCTCTTTCTCTCTTTTATTCAGGTCGTCAAGGCCCACCTAAAGGGAGACGAGGTTTACCAAGTGTTGTTCGAGATGGCTGAGGTCACGGGCTCTGTTGCTGATATTCTGGTGGTTCGAGACTTTGATGGCATATTCCTAGAGAAGCTGTCAGGGTTACCACCGTATCGGGAGTAGGACTTCCATATTCAGCTCATGTCGAGGGCTAACCTAGTATCGAGAGCACCATATTATATGGCCCCGAAGGAGCTGGTAGAGATTTGGAGCCAGTTATAGGAGCTGGTAGAGTTTCTGAGCCAGTTACAGGAGCTGGTAGAAGCAAGATTTGTCAGGACGAGTTCCTCGCCTCGGGGAGCTCCAATTTTATTCATGAAGAAGAAGGACGACATGCTCCTCTTATGCATTAATTACAGAGCCCTGAACAGGCTCACGGTATGAAACACATATCCCCTACCCAGGATTGATGAGTTGTTTGACCTGTTGGAGGGAGCTTATTGGTTTTCGAAGTTGGATCTGCGATCATGATATTACCAGCTGCGTATACAGGAGGAGGACATTCCAAAGATAGCCTTTAGCAGTAGATATGGGTTATTTGAGTTCATAGTGATGCCCTTCGGCCTCACGAATGCCCCATCCACGTTCAGGAGCTTGATTAACAAGGTATTTGAGGCTTACCTTGACATTTTTGTCATAGTTTTTATAGATGATATCCTCTTCTATTCAAGGACAGAGGAGGGGCATGCTCTCCACCTCGCACTGACCTTGGAGAAGCTCCGAGAGCACAGTTTGTGTGCGAAGTTCAGCAAGTGCCAGTTCTGGTTGCAGGAGACGGCCTTTTTGGGCCATATTATCAGTGGAGTAGGTTTGGCTGTAGATCTGGCGAAGGTTCAGGCAGTTCGTGGCCACCTCTGAAGACAGCCTCCGATGTGAGGAGTTTTCTGGGACTTGCCGGCTATTACTGGAAGTTCGTAGAGGGATTCTCCCGAATTGCACTCCCGCTCACATCCCTAACAAAGAAGGAGACCCCATTCATTTCGATGTCTTGGTGCGAGGCTGCTTTCTAGGAATTGAAAGGACTTCTCACCTCGACTCCTATTCTTACCCTTCCATCCGGAAGGAAGGGATTTCAGGTATACACCGACGCTTCATACCAGGGGATGGGTGCCGTTTTGATGCATAATGGGCATGTGATCGCTTATGCTTCCAGACAGTTGAAGAAGCACGAACTAAACTATCCGGTGCACGACTTTGAGATTGGAGCGGTGATGTTCGCTCTGAAAATCTGGATACACTACCTCTATGGTTCACTGTGATATCTTTTCAGATCACAAGAACCTGAAATATGTGGACACTAAGATAGAGTTGAATATCCGACAGAGGCACTGGGTAGAGTTCCTTTCAAACTATCAGTATACCATTCATTACCATCCCGTCAAGGCGAACGTGGTGGCAGACGCTCTGAGCCGGAGAGCCACCACGTCGGCTGTCACAACCCGCATTTTCTCGACGATTATATCGTATCATAGCAAGAGAAAATACGTGTCGTGATGTCATGCCATGCATGAAATAACTGCACACGTTCAGACAAAACTCCAGACCTTAGATTTTAAGGAAAATCATAGTTTAATATGAAAGAAAACCAGTTATACTAAATGGTCGTATCCCTCGGCACAGTGGACCAGCTAGTCGACAATTAAAAGTATATATACGCAGCGGAAAAATACTTTGGTTAAGTTAAGTTGACATCCTAAATGAGCATAAGTGTCCCCGAGGGACAACTGATGTTATGCACGACTCTAAGGTTAGTATAGTATATAAAAATGTAGTCTTTACGCAATAGGAAAACTAGTGTCTTAGTTTTATAAATATGACATGCATGATATACATATAGTAACGATTTTAGTGTTTAAAAATATCTAACATGCAACCTAGAATAAAACATCCCCAGAAGTAAGTAAACAACCACAAATAGGCAAACAAATAACAGTTTTAGTTCATACCCAGCATCGCAAGAAAGCCACCAGTGGGCGTCAACAACCTGACACGAACACTCTAGTGAGTATGCATGTATATACAGAAAGGAAAAGAACTACCTCACAAAAATCGAGGATCAGCTATCTCAGCTACCCAAGAGGCCACAAGCAAGCCCCTCCAAAACAACTAGCCGCTCAAATGGCTACAACTTGGACCTGAGGCATTCAAGAAAAGAACACCTCAGCAAGAAATAATCAAAAAGGTAAATAGAGCATTAGATTTATGAGCAAATAAGAAGCGTTTACTAACCCAGCAACAAAATGCTATCAGTAAAAGAAAGGACATGACAGTAAGAAAAGAACACTGTCTAAAGAACAGCAAAAGCACACCAAGTGTGAGTAATAAAAGCAACATGCCCTACAAAAGAGCGTACAACAGAAACAAGACATATACATATATGCCAAAAGAAATATCCATAAAATAGGAAAGGAACTAACAGTCCTAACTTGTGCGTTAATGGAAGGGGTCAAAATATGGATCTGACTACATAAC
The DNA here is from genome assembly GCA_039583875.1 of Platanthera guangdongensis. NCBI lineage: Eukaryota > Viridiplantae > Streptophyta > Magnoliopsida > Asparagales > Orchidaceae > Platanthera > Platanthera guangdongensis. Next base: position 129,776,183 of record CM077164.1, read on the forward strand.
CAAAACCAGATACAAAAAGGGCTAAGGGGTCAAACAGTGGCAGCTCTATGGTCCCACACACCAACCCAATCCGGGGCAAAAGGTGGTGGCCACAGCTCTCCACATAAAGCCACCCCTCCAGAGGCACCAAAACTCCACCACCTGCCACAACCCAATAGTCGGCATGCAAAAACTAGCCGAACACCTAACACCCCCCCACCCTAGGGAAAAGTCACACTAACAATCCTAAGGAAACACACGAACCCAAGGAAGAAACGCCGAGCGCACTTGACACGGCGTTGAGTAAGCTCCACTCACTTGACGCAAAAAATACTTAGCCGCAAAACCTACGCAGGATGACGGCATTGAGTGAACTCGGCTCACTCAACACTATCAATGCTTTCTACTTAGGATAAACGTAAATTTTAGTTAAAACCGCAGCCTAAACTCTCTCAACGCGTGGAAACAGAGAGTTGGAAATTTAACTCCAACTCTTCCATCTATCCTATCTACTCGGGGCTACCGTAACTATAATTAAACTACAACTAAACACAGCCATACCCTACCTCTAGCTACCCACTTGACACCAAACCGCGAATTAATAAAAAAAAGAGACTAGCAAAAATTGTTAGACAACCTAAATCGAACATGGCTGAATTTTAAGAACAATATACAACAAAGTAACTAGGTAAAAAAGGGTGTTAAATTGGCAAGGGAAAGGAGCCACTTGCCTTACCACCAAGATGTAGCGATTGCAACACGAAAACTGGCTTTGGCGGAAAGATCGTCCACCTACGGGTCAAAAGCAAAGATTTAGAGAAGAAGAAAAGGAATCAAAAAAAATTTTAACTCCTAGAATCAGCCCTAGATCAAGAATGACTTACATGGAAGGGAAGATCTAGACGAGAGCTAGACAAATCTGCTATCGCACGAGAAAAATCGAGCTAAAATCCTCAAGAAATCACCGGCCAAAACTCCAACACCACCACCGCCCAAAACCTTCCATTGGAACTATTCCAGGATCGGGAAAGGAGAAAATGAAGAGGAATAGTCACGTACGGCCAAAAAAAGGGGTTCCCAGAAAAACGTACGGAACACGCCCCGTACACGCCCGTGACACGCCCGTGTCACGGGGCGTGTACTTACTCACCTACCCACTCGACGATCATCGAGCTCAGCACGCTGAAACAGGGGTCACGCCCTGTGACACGCCCGTGTCACAGGCAGTGTACCAACTCAACTAACGCTCGACGATCGTCGAGCACCGATCGTCAAACAGAGAGAGACACTCCCCGTGTCACGCCAGTGTCAGATACGACACGCCCGTGACACGGCCGTGTACTCACTCAAACACCGCTCGACGATCATCGAGCGCCGATCGTCGAACAGAGAGAGACACGCCCCGTGTCACGCCCGTGTCAGATACGACACGCCCGTGACACGACCGCGTACTCACTCGAAAGAAAACGTCGACCGATTCTCATCAACCATGCAACCCAAAAGCTCCACACGAGCACGACACGCCCTGGGACACACCCGTGTCCCACGCCGTGTCACCCAAACATACACACACAAAAAAATCAGCTAAACTCATTAGCTAAAAAAAGAAACATGGCACGAGCCTACCAAGCACGGCCACACCAGGCCATGCACAACACAGCAAACATTACAGTTAACATAACAAACGTTGAGACGACGCGGACGCAAATGATCTCGAACTTCGACCAAAACTCGCACCGTAGCTAAACACCCAAGCTACGAAAACAACGGCGAGGTCGAAAACAACATCCGACGATCACACACTCGGGCTAACACCTCCTGAAGCCAAAACACAAGCATTCCATAAGAGGGCCAAACGAGTCACCAAAACAGACTCCGGCTAGCTGGGGAATCTTGCTAACAGGCTACAACCAGGCTACACAAGGAACCTAAAGAGCTAAGACTACGCTCTACAACGGCGAAAGGCCGGAAATGTGTCATTGTAACGCTAATCCAAGATCAAACAAAACACAAAAAAACCGGGGGCGTTACAGCCACTCCCCCTAAAAGAAAGTTTCGCCTCGAAACTTTACACACAACACTCCTATCAAGAAGGAGAGAGAAATAGTCAAGAAGGGGCTATAAAAGAGAGCACAAAACATACCAGGCACAAGATCAGGGAAACAGAGGAGGGTAAGCCTTCCTCATCGCCGACTCTAGCTCCCAAGACGCGCTTTCCACATCCTGGTTCCTCCACAAAACCCTAACCATAGGAATGGTTTTCCTCCGCAACACGCGATCCTGAGCATCCAAAATGCGAACAAGCACCTCCACATAAGAAAGATTTGGCTCCAACTGAGGCACAGAATCCAAAACCTGCCTGCCATTCTGCACACATTTCCGCAGCTGACTGATGTGAAAGACATCATGCATGCTAGGAAAATTTGCAGGCAAAACCAGCCTATAAGCTGATAACCCAATCCGCTCAACAATCAAAAATGGCCCCATGTACCTCGTGTCCAACTTCTTGTTCTTGTCAAACCGCTTAACTCCGATCAACGGGGAGACCTTTAGGAACACTGAGTCCCCCACAACAAATTCCAAGTCTGATCTACGCCGGTTGGCGTTCTTGTCATATCTCTCCTGGGCTATCCGAAGCTTTTCCCGAATAAGATTCACAATAGTTTCCATCTCCTCGAGCGCTTCTGGACCCAACAAAGGTCTCTCGCCAACCTCAGCCCAAAATAAGGGAGTCCTGCAGCGCCTCCCATACAAAGCTTCAAAAGGAGCCATTTGCAATCTTTCTTGATAACTGTTGTTATACGCAAATTCCATAAGCTGCAAGCGCTCATCCCACGCTCCTCCGTGGTCTAGAATACAACATCGGATCATATCTTCCATAATCTAATTTACTCGCTCCGTCTGACCATTGTTCTGTGGATGATAAGCTGTGGAATACCTCAAATCTATACCCAACACCTCTTGAAGGCTCTTCCAAAAATGAGACGTGAACCTGGAGTCTCCATCTGATATGATACTTACGATTACACCATGCAATCTGATAACCTCATCCAAATACAGCTCGGCTATCTTCCTCATCGGGTAGTCGATCTTAAATGGTACGAAGTGAGCACACTTCGTCAATATATCTACGATCACCCAAACTGAATCATGCCCCTTAGGAGATCTCGGTAAGCCTATAATGAAATCCATCGAGATACTCTCCCACTTCCAAGTCAGAATCTCCAAGGGAGTCAGCTTGCCACCAGGCCTTCCATGGTCGGCTTTCACACGCTTGCATTTGTGGCACTCAGAAACAAATCTGGCTATGTCTCCCCTCATCCCATACCACCAGACAATCTGCTTTAAATCATGATACATCTTTGTAGACCCTGGATGGTAGGCAACACTAGATCCGTGGGCTTACCTGCACACCATATCCCGGATATCTCCAACAGCGGGGATGCAAAACCTGCCACGGTACTTCAAGGTACCCGCATCATCTATATAGAAATCTAGTAATTCACCTTCTTCAGCTCAGAGATACAAATGCAGAAGATCGGGATCATCCTTCTGATGCAGTCTCGTAAGAGCAATCCACGAATGTTCTGCCACTGCCAAACTACTCTACGAATCTCAGCTTCCCACAGAAATGTCCATTAAAAGGAACTCTTCCACTAGACGCTCGGTGGAGAGATTGAAAATCTTCCCTGACTTCCGACTCAGGGCGTCAGCCACCACATTAGCTTTGCCCGGATGGTACTAGATTTCAACATCATAGTCGGCCACATACTCCAACCACCGCCGCTTGCGCAGATTCAATTCCTTCTGGGTGAAGACATACTTTAAACTCTTGTGATCAGTAAAAATCTTGCACTGCGCGCCATACAGCAAATGCCTCCACAATTTCAGCACATAGATCACTGATGCAAACTCCAGGTCATGCGTAGGGTAGTTCCTCTCGTGAGTCTTTAGCTGCCTCAACCCGTACGCAATCACCTTCCTGCCTTGCATCAATATGCAACCCAGTCCTACATGCGACGCATCCACATATATATCATACTCACTAACTTCAGTAGGCAAAGACAAAATTGGAGCTGAACATAACCTTCTTTTTAGTTCCTCAAAAGCCCCTCACACTTGCCATCCCATATGAAGGCTACATTCTTCTGCGTCAACTTGGTCAACGGCGCAAACAAGGTAGAGAATCCCTCTACAAATCTTCTATAATAGCCAGCCTAGCCCAAGAAGCATCTGATCTCTCTGGGAGTAACAGGTCTCGCCCATTCCATAACAGCAGCGATCTTTTCTAGGTCCACCGATATTCCCTCCTTATTAACCACATGGCCAAGAAAAGAAACTTGAGGCAACCAAAATTCGCACTTGCTCAACTTGGCGTAAAGCTTATGGTCTCTCAGAGTCGCCAATACGAGTCGCAAATGTCGATCATGCTCCTCCGCATCTTTAGAGTACACCAAAAGATCGTCTATAAAGACAATCACAAACTTATCTAGAAAATCCTTGAAAACTCTTTTCATCAAATCCATAAAAGCTGAGGGCGCATTTGTCAAACCAAATGACATAACCAAAAACTCAAAATGCCCATGATGAGAGCGGAACGCCGTCCGCGGAATATCTGACTCCCGAATCCTCAACAGGTGATAGCCCGAACGAAGATCAATCTTGGAAAACACGACACTACCACGCAGTTGGTCAAATAAATCATCAATCTGAGGCAAAAGGTACCTGTTCTTAATAGTAACCTTGTTCAGCTCTCTATAGTCGATGCATAGCCTCATCGACCCGTCTTTCTTCTTTAGAAACAGAACAGGCACACCCCAAGGTGATGAACTCGGCCTGATGAATCCTTTTGCCAACATCTCATCCAACTGGATTCACAACTCTTCCAGCTCTCGCGGGGCCATCCTGGTACGGTGCCTTCGCAATAGGACGCGTGTCTGGCTCCAAATCTATAACAAACTCGACATCTCGATCGGGTGGAAGACCGGGAAGATCGTCAGGAAACACATCAGAGAAGTCACACACCACAGGAATCTCCTCCAAACGTGGCACACTAACAACTGTCCCTACCAGAGAGACCACACAGGCAAAACAGCCAGAATCAAGCAACTTCCGAGCACGTACCGCAGAAATGACTGGAGACTCCTGGAGAGAATACCCATAAACGCTCCTGGGCTGACCGTTGTCTTTGACGAAGTCCAAGCGCTTACCCTTGCACTGGATAACTGCATCGTACCTGGACAACCAGTCCATGCCCAAGATAACATCGAAGTCCTACAGGTCAATCACCTTCAGATCTGCCTTTGCTAGAAAATCCCCCAACAAAATCGGACAATCATGGACAACCAGTTCTGAAACCACAGAGTCACCGGAGGGGAACTTAATGCAAAAGGCACCACCAACCCGATCTAGGCCCAAACAGAACCGCTCCATGAAGGCTCTAGCCACAAACGAGTGGGTAGCGTCGGAGTCGAAGAGAACGCGCGCCCAACGGTTCTTTACCTTAAATCGTCCTACAAATTGCGCACGCATCTAACGCAACAAACGCTAAAATGAAATCTACAACCAAAAAGGGAACATGACAAAATGCCTGGGGAGAAGTCTAACCTGAGATAACCTAGGTCGAAGTCTGCGCTTCGTCTGCCGAAAGCACATTCAGCTTCCCCTTTCCTTTATCCATTTGCTGAGGCGGTGGCAAAGCCTGGAGGGGAACTGGCTGCAGAATAGGCTGGATCTGTGGGCACCTTGTCTTGAGATGACCCTTCTGCCCACAATGAAAACAGACTCTATCTTTTAACCAGCAACGGGCAACATCATGCCCCTTCCTTCCACACAAGGCACACAACAAGTCTCCTCTCGGAGCACCCTGAATAGCATGCACCTGTTCCTTCTTCTGCACTCTCAACCTTTTGAAACACCTCTCAAAAGGGTGGCCTGGCCGTCCACAGAAGCTACAAACCTCTTTGTTCTTCTTTCGCGGGAGAGCATCAGGCTCCTGGGGGCTCTTCCCTCCACTGGACTTCCGCTTATCCTTCCTCATCTGCTGGCCTCTATTCTTGGCATTCTCAATGGCCTCGACATTCAAGGCAGCTTCAACCATGCTGGCATAACTGACTGCTCTGTAGGAATTCGCTAACTGTTGAATGCCGCTTCTTAGTCCACCCAGAAACCGTTTAACTCGATCTGCTTCAACACTCACCAGACCAGGATCAAACCGAATCAACTTGCTAAACTAAATCTCATACTCACTAACCGTGAGTTTCCTCTGCTTCAAATGAAGGAAGTCATTCATTAGCCGGTCACGCTCGACTGAAGGCAGAAACTTACTTAACAGCATCACCTTAAATGACTCCCAAGAGCAACCTGCCACCAAGCTCTCTTTCTCCCTCAGCCTCCAACTCTTTGCTAAGCACTTGAGCTGGTAGGTAGCGAGCATCACTCTCTGATCGTCTGCGATCCCAGAGTAAGAGAACATCTCTTCAATGGAAATCAGCCAGTCATCCAAAATCATGAAATCTGCCTGCCCATCATAAGTAGGGGGCCTAAGCCGCTGACTCATGTTATGCACGACTCTAAGGTTAGTATAGTATATAAAAATGTAGTATTTACGTAAAAGGAAAAGTAGTGCCTTAGTTTTGTAAATATGACATGCATGAGATACATATAGTAACGCTTTTAGGGTTTAAAAATATCTAACATGCAACCTAGCATAAAACATCCCCAGAAGCAAGTAAACAACCACAAATAGGCAAAAAATAGCAGTTTTAGTTCATACCCAGCATCGCAAGAAAGCCACCAGTGGGCGTCAACAACCTGACACGAACCCACTGGTGAGTATGCATGTCTATACAGAAAGGAAAAGAACTACCTCACAAAAATCGAGGATCAGCTATCTCAGCTACCCAAGAGGCCACAAGCAAGCCCCTCCAAAACAACTAGCTGCTCAAATTGCTACAACTTGGACCTGAGGCATTCAAGAAAAGAACACCTCAGCAAGAAAATAATCAAAAAGGTAAATAGAGCATTAGATTTATGAGCAAATAAGAAGCGTTTACCAACCCGGCAACAAAATGCTATCAGTAAAAGAAAGTACATGACAGTAAGAAAAGAACACTGTCTAAAGAACAGCAAAAGCACACCAAGTGTGAGTAATAAAAGCAACATGCCCTACAAAAGAGCCTGCAACAGTAAGAAGACATATACATATATGCCAAAAGAAATAGCCATAAAATAGGAAAGGAACAAACAATCCTAACTTGTGGGTTAATGGTAGGGGTCAAAATATGGATCTGAGTACATAACCAAAACCAGATCTAAAAAGGGCTAAGGGGTCAAATAGTGGCAGCTCTAGGGTCCCACACACCAACCCAAGCCGGGGCAAAAGGTGGTGTCCACAACTCTCCACATAAAACCACTACTCTAGAGGCACCAAAACTCCACCACCTGCCACAACCCAAAAGTCGGCATGCAAAAACTAGCCGAACACCCAACACCCCCTCCCCCCCCCCCCAGGGAAAAGTCACACTAATAATCCTAAGGAAACACACAAACCCAAGGCAGTAGCGTCGAGCCCACTCGACGCGGCGTTGAGTAAGCTCCACTCACTTGATGCCAAAAATACTTAGCCGCAAAACCTATGCAGGATGACGGCGTTGAGTGAACTCGGCTCACTCAACACTGTCAACGCTTTCTACTTAGGATAAACATAAATTTTAGTTAAAACCGCAGCCTAAACTCTCTCAACGCGTTGAAACAGAGAGTTGGAAATTTAATTCCAGCTCTCCCGTCTATCCTATCTACTCGGGGCTACCACAGCTATAATTAAACTACAACTAAACACAGCCATACCCTACCTCTAGCTACCCACTGGACACCAAACCACGAATAAATAAAAAAGTGACTAGCCAAATTTCCTAGACAGCCTAAATCGAACAGGGCTGAATTTTAAGAACAATATACAACAAAGTAACTAGGTAAAAAAGGGTTCAAATTGGCAAGGGCAAGGAGACACTTGCCTTACCACCAAGATACAGCTATTGCAACACGAAAACTGGCTTTGGCGGAAAGATCGGCCACCTACTGGTCAAAAGCAAAGATTTAGAGAAGAATAAAAGGAATCAAAAAAAATTTTAACTCCTAGAATCAGCCCTAGATCAAGAATGACTTACATGGAAGGGAAGATCTATACGAGAGCAAGCCAAATCCGCTATCGCACGAGAAAAATCGAGCTAAAATCCTCAAGAAATCACCGGCCAAAACTCCAACACCACCACCGCCCAAAAGCTTCCGCTGGAACTATTCCAGGATCGGGAAAGGAGAAAATGAAGAGGAATAGTCACGTACGGCCAAAAAAATGGGTTCCCAGAAAAAAGTACGGAACACGCCCCGTACACGCCCGTGACACGCCCATGTCATGGGTCGTGTACTCAATCACCTACCCACTCGACGATCGTCGAGCTCAGCACGCCGAAACAGGGGTCACGCCCTGTGACACGCCCGTGTCACAGGCCGTGTACCAACTCAACTAACGCTCGACGATCGTCGAGCGCCGATCGTCGAACAGAGAGAGACACGCCCCATGTCATGCCCGTATCAGATATGACGCACCCGTGACACGGCCGTGTACTCACTCAAACACCGCTCGACGATCGTCGAGCGCCGATCGTCGAAGAGAGAGAGAGAGACACGGCCCGTGTCAAGCCCGTGTCAGATACGACACGTGATGCGCCCACGAACAGACTCTTACCGTGGTTGGTTCGGTGAGTCGATCGCCGCAGGCGTGCTACAGGAGGCAAGTGCACCTATCGCAAGTAGTACTGGATATTTGGGGGAATACCGAGGTCGTATTGTTCTCGGGGTCGTGTTGACTATTATTACTCCTCCGGGAGGACTATTATTTTACTGAAAGTAAGGTGGATGTTTTAATTAAGTAAAGACGAAAAAAGTAAAGGAGCGAAAAAACGATTTAGAAAATATTCGATGAAGGGTTAACGCTCGGCATCGAATCGGATTAAGACTAAAACAATTTTTAATAATTATAGGACTTAGTTTTCAAATTAATAAAAGGCAACTTGTCCGTGGAGGTTCCACAAATGTGAGCTCACCTAAATATAGGGATATCGCTCACCTGAACGTTAAGACTATTCGACCGAATGTTAGTCCGACGAAAGATTCCTCTTAACGCCCTCTTTACGCTAAGAACCCCGCTATTGGGTGGGGAACCGATCCGGTAGAATAACGCTTGTCCTCTCTCGAGGGTATGCACACTACTCTATTTACCCAGGGGTGATCTATCCATACGCACGGCCTCTCGGCTAGCTAGTGTATGGATAACGGAAAGAGAGGCCACACATCGATTTGTGGTCCTACGCGTCGTTAACCCGGGGTAAACCTAAAGTCCTTAAATTAAAGTGAAAATAAAGAGATTCAATTATTACAAATCATTTTAAATTTGCCAATGCTCTTCGATGTCGAGGCTAATAGAGATTATCCACACATTGGTATGGGGACGACTTTATAATTTAATGAGGCGCGAGTTCGAAATTAAACGCTAAATGATTATAAGAAGAGGACATAAAAAAAATAACAAACATTTAGAAAGCTGAAAAGTTAGCTAAAACAAGAACTCACGCACACTCCAAATTATAAATAAAACAGAAACTAAGTTACACATAAAAGAAATTTGCATAATTGAAATTGCAAGTCCCACTCAAACGAGTGGGGTCGGGAAATAAAAGCTGAAAATTGCAAGTCCTACTCAAACGAGTAGGGCTAAAATGAAAGCAAGTCCTACTCGAATGAGTAGGAGAAAATAAATGCGATTACAGGGCTTTCTCAACTATTTACAGAGAGATAAAGATACGCCATTTAACTCAAACGAGTAGGCGAAAATAAATGCGAGTACAAGTCCTACTCAAACGAGTAGGCGTGAAATAAAGTCCGTCCATTTAACTCAAGTGAGTAGACGGAAAAAATAAAGAAAAAAAATTACAAGTCCTACTCAAACGAGTAGGCGGGAAATGAAAACGATGCGCCATTTAACTCTTAACAAGTAGGCGTAAATAAATGCACACAAACACACACACACTCTACATGAATTGAAAGAAAGCAATAAAACTATGTCCTACACACACGAACTCTACATAGTTTGAAACAAAGCATCAAAACATTATTCTCATACACTCACACACACAAATTAAAAGCAAAATCAAAGTTACCTAAAAATAAAAACTGTTGGGTACATTGGTCCAAATGTACCTTATTTGAAGAAGCCTCACCCTACTCAATGATATACATCAAAATGTATTTGATGTATTTTTGAGTTGCCTTGTGCAGGTTAAGTATTTGCAAGGAAGATGAAAAGATTCTAAGTCCATGTGTCGACACCCAGAAGAAAAGTGTCGACACTTAAGAAGACTTGTGTCGACACCCAGGCAAGCAGTGTCGACACTTGGAGTACTTGTGTTGACACCAGGGATGAAGAGTCGACACCAGACAAAAAGTGTCGACACAAGGAGCTGTGTCGAGACTCAATGAAGAAAAGTTCAGTAAAGCTGTGTCGACACTTAGCAGTTGTGTCGACACCTAGAGGAACTGTGTCTACACCAGAAAGTGTCGACACTTGGAGGCTGTGTCGACACTCAGCAAAAGTCAGTAGAGTCTAAGTATAAGTGTCGACATGATGAAGAATGTGTCTACACACAGCAGAAGACTCAGCACTTGAAGAAAGTGTCGACACAAGAAAGAATGTGTCGACACTCAGCAAAAGACTCAATACATGAAGGTAGTGTCGACACAAGGAGCTGTGTCGACACTTAGCAAAGTTCAACAAAATTCTAAGTACAAGTGTCGACACAAAGGAGATGTGTCGACACTCAGCCGAAGTCTCAACAGAAGGAGATGTGTCGACACAAGGAGCTGTGTCGACACTCAGCAAGTATCAACACAGAAGGCATGTGTCGACACCAAGAAGATGTGTCGACACTGAACAAGTTCAACACATGAAGACGTGTCGACACAAGGAGATGTGTCGACACTTACAAGAATTCCACAAAGTACTGAAGAAGAAGGAGTTGTGTGGGCACACAATATCAGTGTCGACACATGATGAAGAAGCTGTGTCGAGAAGTGAATTCTACAACACAAGGAGTTGTGTCGACACCTTGAAGGCTAGTGTCGACACTTAGTCAACTTGTGTCGACACTTGGTCTATAAGTGTCGACACTTAAAGACAGACTGTCTCGACACTTTCAGACAGTTACAGTTATTTCAAGAACTGACTGGATGACTTGATAGCTGCCATTCCAGCCGGTCTACTGCACCTGTCAGAGTTGTCAGAAATCAGTTAGGAACCGGATCAGCCGGTCACCATGAAGAAGGCCTATATATAGGCCTATACTATCAACAGATAGAGATGATTAATCAACTAAAGGTCAATCAACAAGAGAAACACATAAGAAGATCTAGCTATCCATTGAAGAATCAAGTGAAGATCTAAGTAGTTGGAGAGAGAGAGCTCCATCCAAGAAGACAGCCGTTGGAACCAGGCTGGGAAGAAGGATTCAGACCTAGTTCTGAATCTTAAGCTGCAGAGATGAAAGATCAGCTGCAGAGAAGATCAACCCTATTGTGTTCTACATTCAAGAAGATTTGAAGAAAAGCCAAGTGAGGTTGATCTCAGCAGAGTTCTTCCAAGAACTCATCAAGAACCTGTCAACTCATCTCTCTTTCTCTGAGTTGTAGGAAAATTCTTTGTATTCTTATTTTCTTGTAGGATCCTTTGGGATCTGAGTTATAAGCCTGTAATTATAAAGGCTGAGTGTAGGGCCTGTGTGCCTGAGTGTAGGAGATCTAATTCTCTGAGTGTAGGCCTGTTGTTGCTGAGTGTAGGCCTGTTATGGCTGAGTGTAGGCTTTGTGAAGAAGCTAAGTGTAGGCTTTATGAAGAAGCTGAGTTGTAGGGCCTTGGTCCTGAGCTGTAGGAACCTGGTTGAGGTTCTGAGTGTAAGATCTGAGGATCTGAGATAGTGGAGGAGTTTGGCCGAATCTAGTACACTACTAGATAGGCGAAGGGGGAAAGTGGATGTACCCAAACCTTGGGGAACCACTATAAATTTGTGGGTTCACTGTGTGCTTGATTGATTGCTGTGATTGCTGATTGACTGCTGTGTAGAATTAGTTATAAAGCTGTGCTAAAATCTGCAATCTGCCTAAAAAGTTCTCATAAAAAGATTTAGTCACCTATTCACCCCCCCCCCCCCCCGCTCTAGGTGATTAGGTACAATTTCTTTCAAGTGGTATCAGAGCGAGGTTACTAAAAAAGGGACATAACTGTCTGAGTAGATACTGTTGGCTGATTAAGTGAAATCAAGAAAATCAAGAATCATGGGTTCAACAGAGAATCATAAGGAACTTGGATCCATGAAACTACCCATTTGCAGAAAAGAAATTTTTGGCATCTGGAAGGAAAGGGTGAGACTGTTTATGGAAGCCTTAGACCCTAGAATATATATCACAGTTAAAGAAGGGCCATATGTGCCTATGAAGGTTTCAGTCCTGGATGCAAATCAGAGAACACCTAAGGACTTCTCTGAAATGACAAAAGATGAGATAATTCTAGCCACAATGGACAAGAGGGCTCAGAATATCATTGTGAGTGCCATAGATGATGCTACCTTTCAGAATTTGATACACTGTAAGACATCTAAGGAGATATGGGATACCTTGATAGTGTATATGGAGGGTTCTGAAGAAGTAAGCCAAGACAGAAAGTCTTTGCTAAACCAAGAATATGAAAGTTTCAGGCAAGGTAGAACTGATAGCATAACAGAATGCTATAAAAAATTTTATAGGATTGTGAATGAGCCAATGTCCTATGGAAGAGATTTCAGTAATTATGAGCTAAATGATAAGTTCTTGAGGTCCCTAACAAAGGATTGGGACACCAAGATCTGTGTCATTAGGGAAATGGCCAAGTTAGCAGATATTCCCCCTCCAACTTTGTTTGGAAAACTGCTGTCCTATGAAATGCAGTTGATGGTAAGGAAGGAGGAGGAGAAGACTACAAGAAGTGAGCATAAAGAAAGGACAGTGGCATTCAAGACAGAAGCCAGCAGAAAATATAGAAGTAAGTCACCATCTTCACCTCTAAAGGTAGCTGAGACTGAGTCAGATGAGTCAGCAAGCAGAAAGCCTGAGAGCAGTGAAAGTGATGAGGACTTTGCAGCTTTCACAAGACACTTTCAGAAGTTCTTAAAGAAGAAACAGTGGAGGACAAAGCCATCTACTTCACAGGGTAAAGATGACTATTATCAGAACAAAAAGTCATCAAAGAAAGACAGGAGAAAGCCCAAGTTAAGAAAAGCAACTCTATCAAAAATTGTATGTTATTGCTGTAACAGACAAGGACATGTTATTGCAGACTGTCCAGAGAAAAGAAAGGAGTCTAATGATAAGAAGAAGACTCAATTCAAGGTAAGAAGGAAAGGTCCTTTGTTGCCAAGGACAAAAGCCTATCAGACATATCTTCATCAGAAACTGAGTCAAAAGCTGAAGCATACATAGGACTGTTTGCTGAACAAGAAGAAGAGGAGTTCATCCAGATAATGGAATCCATATATGAACAAGAGGACAGTCAGTGCAAAGGATTGATGGCCTCTACAGAAGGTGACAAAATCCAGGAGCAGCCTGGACCTAGTAAGGTACAAAATTGTTTTTTAAGTTCAATTTCTTGTGCTAGTTCAGAATCAGATTCATCATCATCAAGTGATGATAGTGCATCTGAGTCTGAAGAGGATATTCATCAATTGATTGATGAATATAGAGTTCTGTTGCAAGCATTTAAGAAAAGCAAATCCTTGGCCAAGAGTCAGGCTAAGGAGATTGCAAGTCTCAAAATGGCTGCAACTAATTTTGATAAACTGATTGATCTAAAGTTGAATGAAATAGCCAGACTGAAGAACATAACTGTTATTCAGATGGGGACTATAACATTCAAGAATGATCAAATCAAGAGTCTGGAGATTAGTATTCAGAAGTAGAGAGACATTGTTGCTAGGTTTTCTAAACCTAAGTCTGTTCTACCCTTAATTGATGAATTTGTTCATCATAAAGGTAAAACTGGATTAGGGTTTACTAAACCTGCTAGGACTTTTCAGTCCAAGTCTAAGGGCAAAGCCCCAGCTCTCAACAAGCCAGCTGTAGATAAAACAGTTAGGGATGTACCTAAGCAAAGGTATAATAGGTTTGAGTGCTGGTGCTTTGGCAAGGTAGGCCACTTTGCCATAGACTGTTGGCATAATTCTAATGCCAAGTTGAGTAGCAAACTGCCTGTTGGAAGATCAGCAGGTAGCTTTGTTAAGAGGCAAACTAACCAGCACCAAGGACCCAAGAATTCTTTGGGTTCTAAGGTCAACTAATCTGTTTTCCAGGTGAGTCCAAGTGGTCATGCCCCAATATGGTACTTGGACAGTGGATGTTCCAGGCACATAACTGGAACTAGGGGATTGCTAAAGGACTTCACAGCAATCAATGATGGTCCTAAAGTCACCTTTGGTGGTTCTGAAAAAGGAATCATCAAGGGTTTTGGTAACATTTCTAGCACCCATATTACTATTACTCAAGTGGCTTATGTTGAAGGTTTGAAACATAACCTTATTAGTATAAGTCAATTGAGTGATTTAGGATATGACATCTCATTTGTCAAAGATGGTTGTCATATCAGGAGGTCAAATGATCAAGAGATCATTTTGACAGGTTACAGAAAAAGAAATGTTTATTGCCTAGACATTATGTGTGAGACCAATGATTCTCCAGTGTGTCTTATAGCTGATGAGAAAGTCTCTCATTGTGTCAAATGGCACAAGAGGCTAGCCCATCTTAACTACAAGACAATTGGTCAACTCTATAGCAAAGAGTTAGTGAGGAATGGTCCTCAAGTTAAGTGTATTAAAGATGGGATATGTTCAGCTTGTCAAAAGGGCAAGCAGACTAGATCCAGCTTTAATAGCATTGAAAACAAAGATGTTGTGAGGTGTTTATACCTCTTGCATATGGATCTCTTTGGCCCTATGCCAGTTCACATCCTAGGTAGGAAGGTCTACATCTTTGTGGTTGTAGATGACTACTCAAGGTTTTCCTGGGTGTTCTTCCTTAGATAAAAATCTGAAACACCTAGTATCTTCTATAGCTTTGTCAAGCAAATTCAGAATGAACTAGACAGTATAGTGGTCAAGATAAGAAGTGACCATGGTACTGAATTCCAGTCTGATAGCATGACAAAACTATGTGAAGAATTTGGGATATTTTAGGAATTTTCTTCACCAAGAACACCTCAGCAAAATGGCATTGCTGAGAGGAAAAATAGAACCTTGATTGAGGCTGGTAGAACCCTATTAAGTGATACATCTCTCCCAGAATATTTCTGGGCTGAGGCAGTGAATACTGCATGCCATGTAATTAATAGGGCTACCATTACTAAAAGTCACCACAAGACCCCCTATGAGATTGTGAAAGGCAGAAAACCAAACCTATCATATTTCAGGATCTTTGGTTGTAAGTGCTTTATACTTAACAATGGTAAGTCTTACTTGACTAAGTTTGTTGTCAAGTCCCAAGAGGGGATTTTTGTTGGGTACAACAACAATAGTAAGGCTTATAGAGTGTACAACTTGTCTACTCAAGTTGTAGAAGAGTCTGTACATGTAGTATTTGATGAAGCTAGACTTATTAACCATGAGTTGTCTAGAAGTATTTGCAGCTCCTCAGGTATAACTAAGAAGATGGACAAGCTCACTATTGAAGAAGGACCTACTGCAAGTCAGCATGTAGATGATAGTGGATGTTGTCCAGGGGGAGTACTACATGTACCCAAAGCAGAAGAAGACCAAGGAGTGCAGCAAGTTGAAGAAGCTGAAGGAGTTCAACCTGAAGCCAGGATGCCTCCAGCTAATAGACATCTAAGAGATCATCCAGCAGAACAAATCATTGGTGATCTAAGACAAGGGGTACAAACAAGGAGCAGAAATCTGAATGCAGTACTCTACTCCAGTTTCCTATCCCAAGTAGAGCCAAAGAAGTTTGAAGAAGCCATCCTAGACCCTCATTGGATTGAGACAATACAAGAAGAGCTAAATCAGTTCAAGAGATGCAAAGTCTGGGAGCTTGTTCCTAAACCAAAAGACCACAATATAATTGGAACCAAGTGGATCTTTAGGAACAAGATGGATGAACATGGAGTGATTATCAAGAACAAAGCTAGACTGGTTGCTAAGGGATATAGGCAGGAAGAAGGTATTGAATTTGATCAAACCTTTGCTCCAGTAGCCAGACTGGAAGCCATAAGAATGTTCTTGGCCATATGCAACCTTTCAAGGATTTAAAGTTTACCAAATGGATGTTAAGTCAGCATTTTTGAATGGTAATCTGAAAGAAGAGGTCTATGTGGAACAGCCATCAGGTTTTGTTGATTCAACTCAGCCTAATTATGTCTATAGACTTAGGAAGGCTTTGTATGGGTTAAAACAAGCCCCTAAGGCTTGGTATGAAACCCTGTCTAGTTTCCTTATTGAGAATAAGTTCACAAGGGGGAAAATAGACAAGACTCTATTCCTTAGGGAATCCAGAGGCAAGATCATACTAGTCCAAATATATGTAGATGACATCATATTTGGGTCTACTGAAAGTAGTCTTTGCAAAAAGTTTGCAAAACTAATGCAAGGACAGTTTGAGATGAGCAGTATGGGGGAACTTAAGTTCTTCTTGGGTCTCCAAGTTAGACAGACTGAGAATGGTTTATCCATATGCCAGTCTAAGTTCACCCTAGAACTGATAAGGAAGTATGGTATGGAATCTTCCAGCACCATGAAAACTCCTACGGGGTCAAGTATGTCTCTTAGCAAAGATGATGCAGGGAAACCTGTAGATGAGACTTTGTATAGAGGGATAGTTGGATCCCTATTATATTTGACTGCAAGTAGACCAGATATCATGTATGCTACATGTGTCTGTGCTAGGTAACAAGCATGCCCCAAAGAGTCTCATTTGACAGCAGTCAAAAGGATACTGAGATATCTAAAGGGCACTCCTTATCTAGGCCTTTGGTACCCTAGGAATGGAGATTTTGATCTAACAGGTTATTCATATGCAGATTTTGCAGGCTGCAAAGAAGATAGAAAAAGTACAACTGGAACCTGTCAATTCTTAGGTGGAAGACTGATATCTTGGAGTAGCAAGAAGCAAACAAGTGTGGCTATCTCCACAGCAGAATCAGAATATGTGGCTGCAGGAAGTTGTTGTACTCAACTTCTATCGATACAACATCAGCTTGAGGATTATGGTATTCAAGTAAGTAGAACACCACTGTATTGTGATTCTACAAGTGCTATATATATTGCTAACAATCCTGTTTCACATTGTAGAACTAAACATATTGAGATAAAATATCATTTTCTAAGGGAACATGTGGAAAAAGAAGATATATCACTAGAGTATGTAAATACAGATAATCAACTAGCTGACATGTATACTAAGTCCCTAAAAGAGACCAAATTCAATAGGTTCAAAATTGAATTAGGTATGATAAACTTAGAATAAGTTTATAGAAATGGCTAAGTAAAATAGAGTCGTCACACAGAGTTGTCTATGTCAAGACAGAAAATAGGTGTCGACACTTCAGAGAAAAGGTGTCGATACATCTAGGTAGTTGGTGTCGACACTTCAGAAAATTAGTGTCGACACATACAGGGTTAGTGTCGACACAACCAAGGTGGTGTCGACACTTAAAATTTACACAGAATTTATCAAGTAAGTCTCGACTAAGTGTCGAGCTAAGTGGTGTCGACACATAAACAAGTGTCGACACATATATTCTGTCATCTATACTTGTGTCGACACAGTGTGTCGAGACATTATAAGTCTGTGTCGACACTTTTCAATAGTGTCGACACAATTTAAGTTAGTTAACCCGCCCTTTCATCTTCAAACCTAGAAAGGTATAAATAGGATTTCTCCATTGTCTGTCGACACGCTCACCAAAGTTTCGAGACCAAACTTGTCTGTCGACACCTCTCTTCTCTCAGTTCAAATTCTTCAAACCCTAATGACGCCAAAGCTTGAAGAGAACGTAAATGAAGGCTATGAACTGGTGTGACATGCGTTTGATGACGCAGAATCGGAGATCAAGACTGTGGTAACCCTAGTCGCAAACTCAGGGTTAGACTTTCTTGTTTCAGAGCCAACCAAAATATGGAAGAAAGAAGTATTGTAATTTCTAAGTGGAGCAACCCTAGACGACTCTGGATTCAAGATCAAGTCTAGGGTTCATGGAGAAAAGGTGAAGGTCTCACCTAAAAGTTTGAGAAAGGTCCTAAATCTACCAAGGACAAAGGAAGAAGATGAAGTTACTGCTTTTAAGACCAGAGAAGCCTTAACATGGTGTGGTCTGGATTCAAAGATGAAAATTGGATCTGTATTCAATAGGAAAGGCATGAACTGTATCACCCCCATCTGTCACATGGCATATAACAGAAGGTCCAGCTGGAACCCGACGCCATATACCACAGACAGTCGGAAGGGATACTAAATGAATAATCAAACCAACCGAATAAGACTACTCGTCCTAATCACAGAGCATTCTAGCGGAAGATTTTAAAGTTGAAAGAACCCAAAAATTAAATCCATCAATATGAATGTCACAGCTACAACAATAGGAATGAAATCCAAAATACACAGAACCGGGTACATGGCCTTATGGCCTTACAAATGTTCACTTAAAAAAGAGTGTTTTACATACATCGGCTCGCAGGCCGGCCACACATGATAAATATAAAAACAGCTATTCTACGGCCTTCTAGGGCCAGCACAGCAACATGGGCTCCAGCCCGCTATTTGGCGCTCGGCTCCGCAGCACCTGCAAGCACATACCACCGCACGGTGGCAAATAAAGCAGCGGTCAGCTAAAAGCCGACCAAATTATAACGACCCCGCCCCTTACTCGGGACGGCGGTGCTCTTTCCCTGCATAACATTAGCCCAACAATATATATATAGCGCAATTATAATTCTCCACAGGTGTAGGCTCGCACGGCCAAACACCCGTGCAATCAGGGCACATTCATGGTCAACCCTGACCCATCAGTGCATTCACCACCACCCCCAGGATGGCAACAACATGTGAGCATTTAGCCTTTCTGACCACCGTCTAAGGCTCCGACTATGCCAACGGCCAGTCCCCGTCTTCGGGTCTCTCGCACCGAACCACATAGCCTAGGTCCAATTCCACTTGCCCGTTGCTCACGCCGCATGTCCAATTTAAGTCCTTTGCGCGGGCCAAGATTCTCTCGGATCCCAAATTTTCCAAAACAATCTCATAACCCAGTTATGATCAAGGCCGGTTCCCAGACCGCCAAGTTAGCAGAACACGTTTTCGCTCAATTTTTCGGGTGCGCCTTGAAGCTAACCTCCAAGGATCCCTGCTGCAATCTACCGCGTAGAAACCCGAAAAATCCGAAGCACGGAGTCTTCTCCGGCAAACCACATCAAATGCAACATCACCGATCCAGACAAAACATGTCCGGGTAGGCTTCACACACAATGCCTATGCCCGTACTTACGATTCCGGGCTCTATATGCAACACAAGGGGGACTATTCCCGTCAACCCCAAGGAACACCACGCACTCACCGCATACTCGCGGGAGCGGGATTCCCTATGCAGAAAGAAAGAGCTTCAAGCGCTCAAGTTGAGAATCGTTACCCTTGTAGTCCGTTTTGGCGCCATGGAAAAACTACGCGGTTAGAACTCTTCGCAATGACCTTCCCTCCACGGATACGCTCTCCGATTTCGAAACGGTGCTCCGATGCTCCGCCGGTGGCCGGAAACCTCCTTCTTCTTCCTCTTCTCTCTCACTTTGGAAAAGGAGAACTTTGGAGAGAAAATGAGGAAATAACCCCCTATTCCCGGCCTTAACAGAGCAGAATTTCATCTGGGCCGTCGGATCTAAATTAAAGGAAACGAACGGCTCGGATCTGCACAAAATTCCCCAGACCTGGGCCGCACACGGCTTGGCACACGGCCGTGTCCATGGCCGTGTGCCTCGATCCAGGCACGATCGTCGAACTGAGAAACGCACACGGGCCAAGCCACGCCCGTGTCTGACCTGACACGCCCGTGTCGGGTTCCTCGACACGCCCGTGTTCGTGGGCGTGTCACGCATAACCGCCACGGCAACGGACACGACCCATCAGGACACGGGTAGGGACACGGGTGGGCACACGCCCGTGTCGGATGACACGCCCGTGTCATCCGGCCGTGTTTCTGGCCGTGTCCTTCTCGGGTTGAAAACGGCCAAAAATCACCAGCCAGACACGGCCTTGGACACGCCCGTGTCCTAGGCCGTGTACCCCTACAGGCACCAAAAACCCTTTTTTTTCGCGACCGACTCGCACACAACTTTCGTGGCGTTACAAATCTCCCCCACTTAAGGAATTTCGTCCCGAAATTAAGCAAAGGTACACGAAAGCTAAATGATACCTGAGTGGAATATCTCGGGGTATTCCTCCAACATAGCTTGCTCTCGCTCCCAAGAAAGCTCTTCACGTCCGCAATTATCCCAACGGACTTTAACCATTCGGACCTCCTTGTTGCGGAGTCGTTTGACTGCAACATCTTCAATTCGCTCTGGCTTGACCCTTGTTGTTAACTCATAATCAACCGGTACCTGATTGTCCGCAACGATCTGCAAAGGCTCTTGCACTTCCTTACGCAACACCGATACGTGGAATACATCATGCAGCCCACTCAACTCCGTCGACAGCTTTAATCTATATGCCGCCTCGCCAACACGCTCCAGGATTTCAAATGGTCCAAGGTATCTCGGACTCAGCTTCTTCAAGCGTGGAACCCGCGATACACCCTTGAACGGCTTGATCTTTAAATATACCATGTCGCCAATGTTGAACTCCACATTTCTATGTTTGGCATTGTAATACTTTGACTGTCTATCCTGAGCAATCTTCAGTCTTTCCTGAATCGTCCGAATTATTGAAGTGGCATCTTCCACCGCTTGACGTTTATACAACTTTGATTCGCCTGCCTCCAACCAAGACAACGACGTACGACACTTCCTTCCGTACAAGGCTTCGAAAGGCGCATTCCAATGCTTGCCTGAAAGCTGTTGTTGTAAGCAAACTCCACCATGTACAGGTGATCCTCCCAATTCTTCCCGAAATCTAGGACGCACATGCAAAGCAAGTCCTCCATAGTCCTGTTGACTCTCTCGGTTTGGCCATCTGTCTGCGGGTGAAAGGCTGTGCTGAACTTTAGCTTAGTACCCAACAGACCATGTACCAACCTCCAGTCATTTGACGTGAAGCGTCCATCACGATCACTAACAATACCTCTAGGCACACCGTGCAATCGTACAATATTATCCACGCAGAGCTTGGCTAACTTTTCCACTGGATCCTCCTTTCTGACTGGGATAAAATGCGACACCTTTGTCAACCTATCAACGACCACCCAAATGGCGTCGTTTCCCTTCTGCGACTTCGGCAAACCGTGCACAAAATCCATAGATATGTCGTCAAACTTGCATTCTGGGATAGGAAGGGATTTCAAGAAAACTCCGGGCTTCTGGCATTCCGCCTTCACCAATGCGCAAGTACGACACTTAGCCACATAAAGTGCCACATCCTTCTTCAAACCCGGCCACCAGAATAATTTCTTCATGTCTCTATACATCTTCGTGCTTCCCGGGTGGATTGAGTACTTGGTATGATGAGCCTCATACATCAACTCCTCCCGAATATTATCCGTACTAGGAACGCATAGACGACTGTCCTTCCTTAGCAACCCATCTTCAACCACAAACTGGGAATTTGACCCATCCAAAGCTTCATCCAAGATTTGCTTCATGCTGCCATCCAGAATCAAAGCCCGCCGAACTCTATCCGATAGGTCACACTGCACCTCTGTCCAAAACAGTTTCGCCTCGGCACTTGATTGCTTGTCAACTCAAGATATCTCCAATGCCTCCAACTCTTGGACCAATCTCTCATCATGTACTGATAACCAATTGGCTTGTGCGGGAATCTTATGACTCAACGCATCCGCCACTGCATTTCCCTTCCCAGGCACATAGTGTATCTTGAAGGTGTAGTCCCCTAAGAACTCCATCCACCTCCTCTGCCTCATGTTCAAATCCTTTTGGTCCAATAGGTACTTCAAACTCTTATGATCGATGTAAATATCGACCTTCACACCGTACAGATAGTGCCTCCAAAGCTTAAGAGCAAATATCACGGCCGCTAACTCTAAGTCGTGGACCGGATAATTCCTCTCATGAACCTTCAGTTGTCGTGAACCATAAGATATCACTCTCCCATGCTGTAGCAGAACACAGCCCAAACCACTGCCCGAAGTATCACTATAGATCTCGAACCCTTCGGTTCAACTTGGCGAACATAAAATGAGCGTCGTGGTCAACCGCCTCTTCAATTCTTCAAAAGCCTGGTCGCACTCCGGAGACCACACAAACTTCTGATCCTTTCTTGTCAACGTCGTGAGTGGTAGTGCTATCCGCGAGAAGTTCTCTACGAAGCGCCTGTAGTAGCCAGCAAGCCCTAGAAAACTCCGGACCTCTGCCACTGTAGTCAAAGTAGGCCACTCCCGTATCGCCACTATCTTCGCCGGATCCACAGCTATTCCTTCTCCACTGACAACATGACCAAGGAACGCTATCGAGGACAACCAGAATTCACACTTGGAGAACTTTGCATACAACTGACTTTTCCTCAATGTCTCCAACACCATGTGTAAATGCTTGTAGTGATCCTCCTCGCACCGCGAATACACCAGAATATCATCGATAAATACTATCACAAACTGATCCAGGTATTCTCTGAACGTCCTATTCATCAGATCCATAAACACGGATGGCGCATTCGTCAACCCAAACGGCATAACCGTGAACTCGTAATGCACAAACCGCGTACTGAATGCTGTCTTTGGGATGTCGCTCTCCCTTATCCTCAACTGATAGTAACCAGACTTCAAATCTAACTTCGAATATACAGTTGATCCAACCAGCTGATCAAATAGATCGTCAATCCTCGGGATCGGATATTTGTTCTTCTCCGTAAGTTTGTTCAATTCCCGATAATCGATACAAAGCCGCAAGCTCCCATCTTTCTTCTTAACAAAGAGAACTGGTGCACTCCAAGGCGACGAACTTGGAAGCACATAACCTTGCTCTAGCAACTCTTGCAGTTGCACCTTCAACTCTGCCATTTCTCTTGGGGCTATCCGATAGGGGGAGAGTGACACCGGTTTGGCACCCGGTACCAGCTCTATAGTAAAGTCTATCTCCCGCTGAGGAGGGGCTCCTGGGAGATCATCTGGAAACACATCAGGATACTCGGACACAACTAGGATGTTGCCCAAACTAGGTTTAGGCGTCGCAGTCTGCACTAGAGTGACATATAGTTCTGCCCCAGACCGAACTGCCTTGAACACCTGAAGGGCCGATATTAGAACTTTCCCTGACCCCTTCATGCCCGCAAAAGTAGTCTCTCCACCAGTGTCCAGACCCAACTTGACTTCTTTACGGTTGCAATCAATGCATGCACTCTGCTCTGAGAGCCATTCCATACCGAAAATTACGTCGAACTCCACTAATGGTAGAACCAACGCTCGCAAATCAAACTCCCGGTCTCCAATCCGAATCTTCACAACACAAACCCTATCCGCACGCATTGAGCACCCATTAGGCAACAACACATCCAACTTGTTTTCTGCCATCGAGGAGGGAACTCCGATGCGCGATATAAACTTTTTAGACAAGAAGGAATGTGATGCTCCCGTATCAAAAAGGTCTCTCGCCGGAAACCCAAAGATTAACACAAAGCCTAGCATTAACAAACGTAAGCTAACAAATACGAAGGTAACAACTATAAAAGTTAAACCACTGTAATTTAACTCATACCTGTCACCACGTCCGCTTGCTTAATGGCCTCTTGCATACCAAGGTTGTAGACTCTAGGCTGAGCTGGAGCATGATGGGACGCGGTTGACTCCACCGCCTTCCCTTTCTCCTGATAAGTCGCTCCAGGCCTCCTCTCATACTTTGAACGTCCGCTCCAACACTCCCGAGCAAAATGCCCCGTCTTCCCGCAGTTGTAGCAAGCTCTGGGGACTCGACTTGTAGTTGCCCCCGACGCATCAGCCGAAGGGGCTGAGTTCGAAGTCCTCCGCTTCTTGTTCCATCTGCGGAAACCTGTCTTGTTACTTGGCACCTTGAACTCGGTCTTCCTTTCTCCTGGGTCCTTCTTCTCTTGAACTTTCTTCGCAACCTTTTCCAACGATCGGGCTGAATTGACCAAGGCTAGGAAGCCTTGCGTCTTAGGCCCAGCAAGGAGTAACTGTAAATCGCCGTGAAGACCCTCATAGAATCGGTTGGTCTTCCTCTCTTCTTCTGAAAACATAGCACCAGCATAACGACCCAACCGTGTGAACTCATGCAGATATTCGTCCACGCTTCTGGATTCCTGAGACAATCCAAGAAATTGATTCTCCATCTCCAACTTCTGAGCAGAAGGTACAAATCTGGATAGGAACAATCTTGAAAATTCCTCCATCGGCACATCCGCAAGTTGCCTTCCCACTAGAAGATGAAACTCCAACTCGTCCCACCACAGCCTCGCCTCACCTTCCAAAAGAAAAGTCGCTATGGTGGTCTTCTGCCACTCCTCAGTCATTGTGGCCGTCAACACCCTCTTTATGGAAGAGAGCCAGTCCTCAGCTTGAGTTGGCGTTCCAACCCCATTAAATCTCGGAGGATTAAAGCCCATCACGTGCTTTAGCTGCCGCTCCGTAGTTCTCCTCGGCTCTACTAACTCAACTGCTGCGCGTTCCACCACTCTCGGCTCTGCCGCCCTAACCGGTTCTTGCTCACTCGCAGGAGGTGCGGGATGCATTTGCCCTGCAGGTTGGGCATTTATCATTGCGAACACGGCTTCAGCCACCATCCTGATGGTTTCCGCTGAAGGAGGTGTAGCAGGCACGTCCCTTGGTGCACTACTTTCCGCTGATTGCGGACGCTCTGAGTGACCAGCACCGCTCCCAGCTGCATAAATTAGCAAAGACACACGATTAGACAACAAACAAATTGCTAAAAGCAATCATTGGAACACTCAGGTTCCACCAAACAAGTGTATTTTTCATTCCTAAGTGGACATTCATGGGTTCTTTTTTGATGTTATAACGATGACGCACACATGTGCTCACCACCCCTTAAAAGAATTCGCCCACGAATTCATTTAAGCCTGATCGTAACCAGAGCTTTGATACCAAATTGTAACACCCCCATCTGTCGCATGGCATATAACAGAAGGTCCAGCTGGAACCCGACGCCATATACCACAGACAGTCGGAAGGGATACTAAATGAATAATCAAACAAACCGAATAAGACTACTCGTCCTAATAACAGAGCATTCTAGCGGAAGATTTTAAAGTTGAAAGAACCCAAAAATTAAATCCATCAATATGAATGTCCACAGCTACAACAATAGGAATGAAATCCCAAATACACAGAACCGGGTACATGGCCTTATGTCCTTACAAATGTTCACTTAATAAAGAGTGTTTTACATACATCGGCTCGCAGGCCGGCCACACATGATAAATATAAAAACAGCTATTCTACGGCCTTCTAGGGCCAGCACAGCAACATGGGCTCCAGCCCGCTATTTGGCGCTCGGCTCCGCAGCACCTGCAAGCACATACCACCGCACGGTGGCAAATAAAGCAACGGTCAGCTAAAAGTCGACGAAATTATAACGACCCCGCCCCTTACTCGGGACGGCGGTGCTCTTTCCCTGCATAACATTAGCCCAACAATATATATATAGCGCAATTATAATTCGCCACAGGTGTAGGCTCGCACGGCCAAACACCCCGTACACTCAGGGCACATTCATGGTGAACCCTGACCCATCAGTGCATTCACCACCACCCCCAGGATGGCAACAACATGTGAGCATTTAGCCTTTCTGACCACCGTCTAAGGCTCCGACTATGCCAACAGCCAGTCCCCGTCTTCGGGTCTCTCGCACCGAACCACATAGCCTAGGTCCAATTCCACTTGCCCGTCGCTCACGCCGCATGTCCAATTTAAGTCCTTTGCGCGGGCCAAGCTTCTCTCGGATCCCAAATTTTCCAAAACAATCTCATAACCCAGTTATGATCAAGGCCGGTTCCCAGACCGCCAAGTTAGCAGAACACGTTTCCGCTCAATTTTCCGGGTGCGCCTTGAAGCTAACCTCCAAGGATCCCTGCTGCAATCTACCGCGTAGAAACCCGAAAAATCCAAAGCACGGAGTCTTCTCTGGCAAAACCACATCAAATGCAACATCACCGATCCAGACAAAACATGTCCGGGTAGGCTTCACACACAATGCCTATGCCCGTACTTACGATTCCGGGCTCTATATGCAACACAAGGGGGACTATTCCCGTCAACCCCAAGGAACACCACGCACTCACCGCATACTCACGGGAGCGGGATTCCCTATGCAGAAAGAAAGAGCTTCAAGCGCTCAAGTTGAGAATCGTTACCCTTGTAGTCCGTTTTGGCGCCATGGAAAAACTACGCGGTTAGAACTCTTCGTAATGACCTTCCCTCCATGGATCCGCTCTCCGATTTCGAAACGGTGCTCCGATGCTCCGCCGGCGGCCGGAAACCTCCTTCTTCTTCCTCTTCTCTCTCACTTTGGAAAAGGAGAACTTTGGAGAGAAAATGAGGAAATAACTCCCTATTCCCGGCCTTAACAGAGCAGAATTTCATCTGGGCCGTCGGATCTAAATTAAAGGAAACGAACGGCTCGGATCTGCACAAAATTCCCCAGACCTGGGCCGCATACAGCTTGGCACACGGCCGTGTCCATGGCCGTGTGCCTCGATCCAGGCACGATCGTCGAACTGAGAAACGCACACGGGCCAAGCCACGCCCGTGTCTGACCTGACACGCCCGTGTCGGGTTCCTCGACACGCCCGTGTTCGTGGGCGTGTCACGCATAACCGCCACGGTAACGGACACGACCCATCAGGACACGGGTAGGGACACGGGTGGGCACACGCCCGTGTCGGATGACACGCCCGTGTCATCCGGCCGTGTTTCTGGTCGTGTCCTTCTCGGGTTGAAAACGGCCAAAAAGCACCAGCCAGACACGGCCTTGGACACGCCCGTGTCCTAGGCCGTGTACCCCTACAGGCACCAAAATCCCCTTTTTTTTCGCGACCGACTCGCACACAACTTTCGGGGCGTTACATGAACAACCAAGGCAAATTTCTCTCAGAAATTGTTGGCAAAGTGATCTTGAGTAAGCCTGGAGGGCATGACAGGGTATCAGCCCATATGTTCAATCTTATAACAAGGATTATCTTCACCCTGTAAACGGATTGGTCTGTTGTTATCTTTGACAAGATCAAAGAGAGTCTAAAGAAACCCAATTTGGGTAGAATATTAAGTCTTTACTTGGCTGGTAGTATACCACAAGTAATGAGTCAAGCTGTTGGATCTAAGATCAATCATATGAGGAAAATGGACATGAGGATATTCTCCAGATGGGATAGGGTCTTGTATAAAGAGATGCCAACACCTGAGAAAGTAACACCCCTAAAGAAGAAGAAGAAGAAAGCCCCAGTGGCTCAGGATTCATCTAGTAGCTCTGAGGAGCAAGTAGTCTTTACTCCCGATGAGGATGTAGAAGGAAATGCTGGGAAGTCTCCAGCACAACACGATTCTGCAGAGAGGCAGGGGGAGCTACCACCAGCTAGCCCCATACACCAAGATCAAATCCAGGGGGAGCCTCTAGTGGTGGAAGAGTCAACTTCTCTTGAAAGTGAAAGAGCCACCCACATCATCCTTGAGGTAATCACTGAGATTAATGCTTTAGATTTCCCTATAGAGGATAATGTTTTGTCTGATTCATTAAATAATGTTAATCAGCAATCTTAAATTGATAGTCAACCCACAGATGTTGTCATGAAAGACACATCTGTTACAGTTCAAGTAGTATCTGATCCAGTAGTAGATGAGCAAAGAGTTTCTCCAGCCCATTCTCCACAAGAATATACAATGGAAGATCTTTTCCTCAATCTGGATCAAACAGACTTTGAAAAGAAAAGTGCTGCTGCTGAGGGAGAGAATGCTCCTGTTGAGGGGGAGCAAGGAGTTAATGTTGAGGAAACTGTAAGGAAGGAACCAGAAGTGCAGAAGGAGTTACCTCCAAGCCCTAAGGACAGGGTAGAAATAGCAAGCACATCCACTTCTGAAGATGAGGAGATAGCAAAAGCAAAGAAAAGAAAGTTCCAAGTATTTAAAAGAAGGAGCCAGACTTATAAGAAGGCATTGCAAACCATAGCACCACAGCCAGCACTACAGCCAGCACCATCAGTAGATTACAGTTCTCTGATGGTTGCTATGCAAATAAAGCTTGATGAACAAAGGAAAGCTCTTGAAAAGTATGTAGATGAAGGGAAAAAATCACTATAATTTGATCTGGCCCAGGATATTAAGTCTATTCGATTTGAAATGAATCAAAATAAAAAGGAGATGACTGACTGCTTCCACAAGGGAGGGAATGCAGTGGTATACTTAGCTACACATCAAGAGAAAATAAAAGCTCAAGTAGATGACATTGCACTAAAGCAAGGGTATGTTCTTGAGAACCAGCTCAGAATGAATGACAACTTAACAGCTTCACACAATGTCATTATCACAGATATGAAGAACATAGCTGCTGGACTGACTACTTCTAATACTACTTCTAAGGCAGAGTTTGATAAAGCATTGCAAAAGGGTTTAACTGATGTTACTTCTGCAATTCAAGACTCTCAGAAGTTGATAAATGAAAAACTCCAAAGGTTGAAACCTTTTTACAAGGATGGAGTTAATTATCTCAATGCCCAAATCAGATTTCAGAAGGATGATCTAAGAGATCACATAGAAAGAGAAGTCATAAAGGGGGAGAGGGTGTTAGTCAAAGCCAGCTCTGATCATGCCAAGTGGATTTCTAATTCTATCAGAGCTACTCTTGGTTATCCTCCTTTATGTGATGATGATAATGTAGTAGAGTCTGGAGTTAATCCTGCCTATCTTGGAGGTGAGCAACCTGAAGTAGCTCAAGTAATCTATCCTCCACCAGACTTTGATATGATTCAAGCTGATATCCAGACAATGTATAGCCCGCCTGAGGGTAAGCAAAATGTTATTCTAGACAAAGTGGTTCAGCCAGTATCTGAGGCTATGCTAAAAGAACAAGAAGCTTTGCTCAAAGAACAAGAGACTCAACTGTCTAAGAAGAGGTTCAAAGAGCAAGCTGAACAAAGACCAGATTCTGAATAGTGGAGTCCCACTTCAAGAAACATTATATTAACTGCATGGAAGGCTGCCAAAGATAATATTCAAGACAGAAACAAATGGTTTTCTAAACTAGAATGGAGAAAGCATGAATCTAGGCAAGAAGATATAGTGCAATATAGAAGAAAGGCAAAGATGGGAAAGCTAACTCCTACTGCCCAGGAGCCTAGCAAGTACTTTCCCAAGCCTTATCATTACTTTAAGAGGCAGAAGATTAAAACTGAAGAGCTAAAGAAGAAGGAGCTGAAAGGGAAAAAGCCTGCTGATACTGAAGATGCTGAAGCCCCTCTGCAAGCCAAGATACAGTCTGGAAAGGGAATTGTAATTAAGGAGGCTGAGCAAAAATAGAATAGAATTTACTTCAGTTTACAATTGTAATCTTTTGATTTTAAACACTTTGTAAACTTTTGTAAAATGAATATGACAAAGTTGTTAGAACAATGTGCTGTGTGATAAATCTATTTCATAATTTTTCTCAGATGATATCTATGTATACATGTTTGTTTAATACATGTTTATGTTTGCCCTGTTATATAATCCTGCTTTACATCATGCTATGATTTTATTCTGTATGGTGTATATCATTGACTAAGGGTTATGACTTCTCCAAATAGGGGGAGATTGTTGGGTACATTGGTCCTATTGTACCTGATTTGAAGAAGCCTCACCCTACTCAATGATATACATCAAAATATATTTGATGTATTTTTGAGTTGCCTTGTGCAGGTTAAGTATTTGCAGGGAAGATGAAAAGATTCTAAGTCCATGTGTCGACACCCAGAAGAAAAGTGTCGACACTTAAGAAGACTTGTGTCGACACCCAGGCAAGCAGTATCGACACTTGGAGTACTTGTGTCGACACCAGGGATGCAGAGTCGACACCAGACAGAAAGTGTCGACACAAGGAGCTGTGTCGACACCCAATGAAGAAAAGTTCAGTAAAGCTGTGTCGACACTTAGCAGTTGTGTCGACTCCCAGAGGAACTGTGTCTACACCAGAAAGTGTCGACACTTGGAGGCTGTGTCGACACTCAGCAAAAGTCAGCAGAGTCTAAGTATAAGTGTCGACATGATGAAGAATGTGTCGACACACAGCAGAAGACTCAGCACTTGAAGAAAGTGTCGACACAAGAAAGAATGTGTCGACACTCAGCAGAAGACTCAATACATGAAGGTAGTGTCGACACAAGGAGCTGTGTCGACACTTAGCAAAGTTCAACAAAATTCTAAGTACAAGTGTCGACACAAAGGAGATGTGTCGACACTCAGCCAAAGTCTCAATAGAAGGAGATGTGTCGACACAAGGAGCTGTGTCGACACTCAGCAAGTATCAACACAGAAGGCATGTGTCGACACCAAGAATATGTGTCGACACTGAACAAGTTCAACACATGAAGACGTGTCGACACAAGGAGATGTGTCGACACTTACAAGAATTCCACAAAGTACTGAAGAACAAGGAGTTGTGTCGACACACAATATCAGTGTCGACACATGATGAAGAAGCTGTGTCGAGAAGTGAATTCTACAACACAAGGAGTTGTGTCGACACCTTGAAGGCTAGTGTCGACACTTAGTCAACTTGTGTCGACACTTGGTCTATAAGTGTCGACACTTAAAGACAGACTGTCTCGACACTTTCAGACAGTTACAGTTATTTCAAGAACTGACTGGATGACTTGACAGCTGCCATTCCAGTCGGTCTACTGCACCTATCAGAGTTGTCAGAAATCAGTTAGGAACCGGATCAGCCGGTCACCATGAAGAAGGCCTATATATAGGCCTATACTATCAACAGATAGAGATGATTAATCAACTAAAGATCAATCAACAAGAGAAATACATAAGAAGATCTAGCTATCCATTGAAGAATCAAGTGAAGATCTAAGTAGTTGGAGAGAGAGAGCTCCATCCAAGAAGACAACCGTTGGAACCAGGCTGGGAAGAAGGATTCAGACCTAGTTCTGAATCTTAAGCTGCAGAGATCAAAGATCAGCTGCAGAGAAGATCAACCCTATTGTGTTCTACATTCAAGAAGCTTTGAAGAAAAGCCAAGTAAGGTTGATCTCAGCAGAGTTCTTCCAAGAACTCATCAAGAACCTGTCAACTCATCTCTCTTTCTCTGAGTTGTAGGAAACAAACTTTTTAGCAAAGAGTTAGTGAGGAATGGCCCTCAAGTTAAGTGTGTTAAATATGGTATTTGCTCAGCTTGTCAAAAGGGCAAGCAGACTAAATCCACCTTTAGAAGCATAGAAAACAAAGATGCTGTGAGGTGTTTATACCTCTTGCATATGGATCTCTTTGGTCCAATGCCAGTTCACAGCTTAGGTAGGAAGGTCTATACCCTTGTAGTTGTAGATGACTACTCAAGGTTTTCCTGGGTGTTCTTCTTAAGACAGAAATCTGAAACACCTAGTGTCTTCCATAGCTTTGTCAAGCAAGTTCAGAATGAACTAAATAGTACAGTGGTCAAGATTAGAAGTGACCATGGTACTGAATTTCAGTCTGAAAGCATGACAAAACTATGTGAAGAATTTGGGATATTTCAAGAATTCTCTTCACCTAGAACACCTCAGCAAAATGGCATTGTTGAGAGGAAGAATAGAACCTTGATAGAGGCTGGTAGGACCCTATTAAGTGATACATCACTGCCAGAGTATTTCTGGGCTGAAGCAGTTAACACTGTATGTCATGTTATAAATAGGGCTACCATCACTAAAGGCCTCAACAAGACCCCCTATGAAGTTGTGAAAGGCAGGAAACCAAACCTATCCTACTTTAGGATCTTTGGTTGCAAATGCTTCATACTTAACAATGGGAAGTCTTACTTGACTAAGTTTGCTGCCAAGTCCCAAGAGGGAATTTTTGTTGGGTACAGCAATAACAGTAAGGCTTATAGAGTCTACAACTTGACTACACAAGTTGTAGAAGAATCTGTGCATGTAGTTTTTGATGAGACTAAACTTATTAACAATGAGTTGTCTAGTAGTGTATGCAGCCCCACAAGTTTAACAAAGAAGATGGATAAGCTAACTATAGAACAAGTACCTGCTGCAAGACAGCAAGTAGAAGACAGTGGATATTGTCCAGGGGGAGAACTACATGTACCAATTGCTGAAGAAGTACAAGGAGTACAGCATGATGGAGATGCTGAAGAGGTTCAATCAGAAGTTAGGATGCCTCCAGCCAATAGGCATCTTAGAGATCATCCAGTAGAGCAGATTATTAGAGATCCAAGACAAGGAGTTCAAACCAGGAGCAGAAACATAAATGCAGCAATCTACTCCAATTTTCTATCTCAAGTTGAACCTAACAAATTTGAAGAAGCAATACTAGATCCACAATGGACTGAAGCAATGCAAGAAGAGCTTAATCAGTTCAAAAGGTGCAAGGTCTGGGAACTTGTTCCTAAACCTAAAGACCACAATATAATAGGAACCAAGTGGATCTACAAGAATAAGATGGATGAACAAGGGGTCATCATTAAGAATAAAGCAAGACTGGTTGCTAAAGGATATAGGCAAGAAGAAGGTATTGACTTTGATCAAACCTTTGCTCCAGTAGCCAGACTGGAAGCCATAAGGATGTTCTTGGCCTATGCAACCTATCAAGGATTCAAAGTTTACCAAATGGATGTCAAGTCAGCATTCCTGAATGGTAATCTTAAGGAAGAAGTCTATGTGGAGCAGCCTTCAGGTTTTGTTGATCCAACTCTACCTCATCATGTCTATAGACTTAGGAAAGCTTTATATGGGTTAAAGCAAGCCCCTAGGGCTTGGTATGAAACCCTATCTAGTTTCCTCATTGAGAACAAGTTCTCAAGGGGGAAAATAGATAAGACTCTATTCCTTAGGGAATCTAGAGGCAAAGTTATACTAGTTCAAATATATGTAGATGACATTATATTTGGGTCTACTGAAAGCAGCCTTTGCAAAAAGTTTGCAAAACTGATGCAAGGTCAATTTGAGATGAGTAGTATGGGAGAGCTGAAGTTTTTCTTGGGTCTCCAAGTTAAACAGACTGAAAGTGGTTTATCCATATGTCAGTCCAAGTTCACCCTAAAACTCATAAGGAAGTATGGTATGGATTCATCCAGTACCATGAAGACTCCTATGGGGTCAAGTATGTCTCTTAGCAAGGATGATGCAGGGAAACCTGTAGATGAAACCTTGTATAGAGGGATAGTTGGCTCCCTACTATACTTGACTGCTAGTAGACCAGATATCATGTATGCTACATGTGTCTGTGCAAGGTATCAAGCCTGCCCTAAAGAGTCTCATTTTACAGCTGTCAAAAGAATATTGAGATATCTAAAGGGAACTCCCTATCTAGGCCTCTGGTACCCTAGGAATGGGGATTTTGAACTAACAGGTTATTCAGATGCAGACTTTGCAGGATGCAAAGAAGATAGAAAAAGCACTACTGGAACCTGTCAATTCCTAGGTGGGAGACTAATTTCATGGAGTAGCAAAAAGCAAACCAGTGTGGCTATCTCCACTGCAGAGTCAGAGTATGTGGCTGCAGGAAGTTGCTGTGCTCAACTTCTGTGGATACAACATCAGCTAGAGGACTATGGATTTCAGGTAAGTAGAACTCCACTCTTCTGTGATTCTACAAGTGCTATTTCAATAGCTAATAATCCTGTATCTCATAGTAGAACAAAACATATTGAAATTAAAAATCATTTTCTTAGGGAGCATTTAGAAAGAGAAGATATTTTATTAGAATATGTTAAAACTGATAATCAAGCAGCTGATATGTTTACTAAGCCCTTAGAAGAAGCTAAGTTCAATAGATTTAAAATTGAACTAGGAATGATAAACTTAGAGTAAGTTTACAGAATTGAAATTGGCTAAGTAAAAAGGTGTCGACACATAGACAAGTCTATGTCGACACAGAATAGTTGTGTCGACACTTCAAGAAAAAGGTGTCGACACATCTAAGAAGTTGGTGTCAACACTTCAGAATATTAGTGTCGATACATGTCAAGTAGGTGTCGACACATCCAAAGTGGTGTCGACACTTAGTATTTACTCAGAATTTTCTAAGTAAATTCTCGACTATGTGTCGAGTTATGTTGTGTCGACACATAACCAAGTGTCGACACATAAAATCTGTTGACTAAACTTGTATCGACACATATGTGTCGAGACATTATAAGTCAGTGTCGACACTTATTGCCAGTGTCGACACATTTTAAGTTAGCTGTCCCGCCTGTTCATCTTCAAAATCAGAAAGGTATAAATAGGGTTTTGTCTTTATTTGTCGACACGCTTTCAAAGTTTCGAGACCAAACTTCTATGTCGACACCTCTCTTCTCTCAAGACAAATTCTACAAACCCTAATGGCGCCTAAGCTAGAGGAGAATGTCAACGAAGTATATGAGCTGGTGAGCGGCGCTTTCAATGATGCTGATCAAGAAATCCAGGCTGTCGTCACCCTAATAGCCGATTCTGGGTTAGAATATCTAGTGTCTGAACCAACTAAGATATGGAAGAAAGAGGTACTTGAATTCCTCAATGGAGCCAAGATGGACGAAACTGGATTCAAAATCAAATCCAGGGTTCATGGTGAGAAGGTCAAGGTATCACCAAAAAGTCTGAGGAAGATTCTACAGCTTCCAAGAACTAAAGATGAAGAAGTTACTGCATCCAAGACCAGGGAAGCTCTATCCTGGTGTGGCCTTGATCCTAAAATGAAGATTGGTTCTGTTTTCAACAGAAAAGGCATGAACAATCAAGGCAAATTCATGTCTGAGATAGTTGGTAAAGTATTACTCAGCAAGCCAGGAGGGCATGACAGAGTGTCTGCCTCTATGTTCAATATAATGACAAGGATAATCTTAACTCTACAAACTGACTGGTCAATGGTAGTTTATGAGAAGATTAAGGAAAGCTTGAAGAAGCCCAATCTAGGCAGAATCATTAGTCTATACCTAGCTGGTGTGATTCCAGAGGTAATGAGTACTGCTGCTGGCACCAAAATCAACCACATGAGAAAAATGGACATGAGGTTGTTCTCAAGATGGGACAGGGTGTTGACTAAGGAGATGCCAACCCCTGAGAAACTAGTTCCTGAGAAAGAAATTCCACCTAAGAAGAAAAGGAAGACTGCTCCAGTGGCTCAAGCGTCCACTAGCAACTCTGAAAGTGAAGAACAGGTTGTCTTCACTCTAGATGAAAATGAGGAAGAGCCTGCTGTAAAGACTCCTGCTCCTCAAGAGGTTGCTGAGATCCAGGGGGAGCTACCTCAAGCTAGTCCCATCCACAAGGATCAAAGCCAGGGGGAGCTTCCAGTTGTAGAAGAACCCACTACACTGGAAAGTGAACAAGCAACAAACATCATACTAGAGGTAATCACTGAACTAAATACTTTAGAATTTCTTATAGAAGATGCTGATTTGTCTGATGTTCATCAGCAAACTCAGCTGGATATTCAAGTACCAGATGCTGTCATAGAAGACACATCTGCTGTTGCTCAAGATGTTACTGATTCAGTGGTTGAAGAACCTAGTATTCCTCCAGCTCCATCACCACAAGAATACACTATGGAGGATTTATTTTTAAATCTAGATCAACATGACTTTGACATGGACAAGGCTACTGCTGATGAAGAGAATGCTGCTGCTGAGGGGGAGCAAGTGCACATTATGGAAGAGCCTGTAAGGCAAGAACCTGAGAAAGCAACAGAAGTGCAAACTGAGAAGCCTTCAAGCCCTAAGGAGAGGGTGGATATAGCCAGCACCTCTGCCTTAGAAGATGAGGAAGCTGAAAGAGCAAAGAAAAAGAAACTTTATGTCTTCAGGAGAAGAAGCCAGAGTTACAAGAAGGCTCTCCAAAGAGTTGCACCACAGCCTATAATTCAACCAGCCCCAGCCATTGATTATAGTGCACTGGTGGTGGCAATGCAAATTAAACTGGATGAGCAAAGGCAGGCCATAGAGAAATATGTAGATGAAGGGCAAAAATCACTCCAATTTGATCTGGCCCAGGATATAAAATCAATCAGGTTTGAGATGAATCTCAACAAGAAGGAGATGACTGACTGTTTCCACAAGGGTGGGAATGCAGTAGTCTATCTTGCAACTCACCAGGAAAAGATAAAGGCACAAGTGGATGACATAGCCTTGAAACAAGGTTATGTTCTTGAAAATCAGATAAGAATGAATGACAACCTCACTGCTTCTCACAATGCAATAGTTACAAAACTCAAGAATCTGGCTGCAGGGCAGACTCCAGCTATAGCAAAGGTAGATTTTGACAAAGTATTTCTAGAAGAAATCACTGCTCTTAAGACTGTCATTCAAGATTCATAGAAGCTGATAACTGACAAACTCCAAAGGTTAAAACCCTTCTTCAAAGATGGAGTCAATTACTTGGATAATCAGGTGAGATTTCAAAAGGATGATGTGAGAGATCATATTGAAAGAGAAGTCATAAAGGGGGAGAGAGTGTTAGTCAAGGCAAGCTCTGATCATGCAAAATGGATATCAAATTCAATCAGGGCTACACTGGGATACCCTCCTCTCTGTGATGATGACAATGTGGCAGAATCTGGAATTCAACCTGCATATCTAGGAGGTGAGCAACCAGAAGTAGCTCAAGTCATTTATCCTCCTCCAGATTTTGAAATGGTGCATGCTGATGTACAGACCATGTACAGCCCACCTAGGGGCAAGGACAATGTTATTCTTGAGAAAGTGGTGCAGCTATTTCTGAAGCCATGCAAGAGGCATTACAGAAAGAAGAAGAGACAAGATTGTCAAAGAAGAGGTTTAGGGAACAAGCTGAGCAAAGACCAGACTTTGAGCAGTGGAGCCCTACCTCTAGAAACATTATTTTAACTGCCTAGAAAGCTGCCAAGGATAACATTCAAGACAGGAACAAATGGTTTTCTGAAACTGAATGGAGGAAACATGAAACCAGATAGGAAGCAATTGTTCAATACAGAAGGAAGGCAAAGATGGGAAAGCTACCTCCTACTGCCCAGGAGCCTAGCAAGTACTTTCCTAAGCCATACCATTATTTTGAAAGACAGAAGATCAAAGCTGAAGAGCTTAAGAAGAAAGATCTGAAAGGCAAGAAGCCTGCTGATGCTGAAACTGCTGATGCTCCTGTCCAAGCTAAAGTTCAAGCTGGCAAAGGCATAGTTATTAAGGAGCCTGAACAAAAATAGATTTAGAATTTTCTTGAAGTTTATTTTGTAATCTTTTGGATGGAAAACATTTATTGAACTTCTGAAAATGTATAAGACAGATATTAGAACAATATATGATTAATATATTTCATTTTTGTTCTGTGATATTGTCTATGTCTATTGCATATTTGTTCTGTAATGATGTATTTGTATACATGTCAAATTGATACATGTTATGTTTACCCTGCTGTACATAATCCTGCTTTTCATCATTTTGTAATTTATTATGAATGGTGTATATCATTGACTAATGGTTATGACTTCTCCAAATAGGGGGAGATTGTTGGGTACATTGGTTAAATGTACCTAATTTGAAGAAGCCTCACCCAACTCAATGATATACATCAAAATGTATTTGATGTGTTTTTGAGTTACTTGTGCAGGTTAAGTATTTGCAGGACTGAAGCAAAAATTTCTAAGTCCATGTGTCGACACCTAGAGGGAAAGTGTCGACACTTAAGAAGACTTGTGTCGACACCCAGACAAGCAGTGTCGACACTTGGAGTCATTGTGTCGACACCTGGGATGCAGAGTTGACACCAGACACAAAGTTTCGACACAAGGAGCAGTGTCGACACTCAATGAAGAAAGTACAGTAAAGCTGTGTCGACACTTAACAGCAGTGTCGACACCCAGTGAAGCTGTGTCTACACCAGAAAGTGTCGACACTTGGAGCTGTGTCGACACTCAGCAAAAGTCAGCAGAGACTAAGTATAAGTGTCGACACTCAGAACAATGTGTCGACACTCAACAGAAGAGTCAGCACTTGAAGTAAGTGTCGACACCAAGAACAATGTGTCGACACTCAGTTGAAGACTCAACACTTGAAGAAAGTGTCGACACATGGAGCTGTGTCGACACTTAGCAAATAACAGCAAGATCAACAAAATATTCTAAGTATAAGTGTCGACACTAAGGGAATGTGTCGACACTCAGCTGAAGTCTCAACAGAAGAATCAAGTGTCGACACAAGGAGCTGTGTCGACACTCAGCAAGTATCAACATAGAAGACTATGTGTCGACACCAAGAAGCAGTGTCGACACTTAACAGATTCAACACAAGAAGTTGTGTCGACACAAAGGAGATGTGTCGACACTTAGAAGAATTCAGCAAAAGATAGAAGATCAAGTACTTGTGTCGACACTCAATTTCAGTGTCGACACATGCAGAAGAAACTGTGTCGAGACATAGAATCTACAACACAAGGAGTTAGGTCGACACCTTGTAGACTTGTGTCGACACTTACACAACTTGTGTCGACACTTGGTCTATAAGTGTCGACACTTAAAGATAGAAAGTGTCGACACTATCAGACAGTTAGAGATTTTCAAGAATTGACTGGATGACTTGACAGTTGCCATTCCAGCCGGTCTACAGCACCTGTCAGAGATGTCAGAATTCAGTTATGGACCGGACCAGCCGGTTACCATGAAGAAGGCCTATAAATAGGCTCATACAGTCTACAGAAACTGTGGTTGTTGTTGTTGAAGTAGTAGTTGAAGTAATTCAACAAGTGGTTCACAGAGTTATTGATCAAGTATCAAGACAAGAAGATCGTGCAGTCCAAGTGCAGATCTAAGAAGTTGGAGAGAGAGGGCTCCATCCAAGAAATCAGCCATTGGAACTAGGCTGAGAAGAAGGATTCAGATTCATTCTGGATCTTAAGAAGCAGAGGTCAAGGATCAACTGCAGAAGGAATCAGTCTTATTCAGTTCTACTTTCAAGAAGCTTTGAAGAAAGCTAAGTCAGATTGAATCCAGCTGAGTTCTTCCAAGAACTCATCAAGAAACTCACAACTCCCCTCTCTTGTCTTTGGGTTGTTGAGTTAATAATTGTAAAATCATTTTTATCTTGTAGGATCCTTTGGATCTGAGTGATTGTAAGCATGTAATTATAAAGGCTGAGGGTAGGGCTTGAGAGCCTGAGTGTAGGAGATTGGAATCTCTGAGTGTAGGCCTTTTGTGGCTGAGTGTAGGCCTTGTTGGCTGAGTGTAGGCCTTTGTGGCTGAGTGTAGGCTTTGTGAAAAAGCTGAGTTGTAGGACCTTGGGCCTGAGGTATAGGAACCAATTTGGGTTCTGAGACAGTGGTGAAGTTTGGCCGAATCTAGTACACTGCTAGATATGCGAAGGGGGAAAGTGGATGTTCCCAAAGCTTGGGGAACCACTATAAAACTCTGTGTCTGCTGTGCTGTGATTGTAATTTGCTGTGTATGCTGTGTGATTGCTGTGCAATAGTAGAGTAGATTCTGTGATATAACTGTTTGCTGCCATTAAAGTTTAAAAAAGGATTAGGTCACCTATTCACCCCCCCCTCTAGGTGTCTAGGTACTATATCTTTCAAAAACTTTCTGGAGGAAATTCTGTTAACTCTGAAATAAGAAAGGATCTACTCGAGTATTTGACTTAGCTACTCGTGAGCTATAATTTGGCTGCTCGAGAGCTAATTCCTTTACTCAAGTATAGATAGTCTTACTCAAGTATTGACCAAGTATTTCACTCGAGTATGAAAGTGACTACTCGAGTCAAATACTTAGAAAATTTTCTTCAACAGAATTTTCTCTTCTTTAGTGAATTCAGCAACAAGTCTTTCTCCAATCAGTCCAAGTGCTTGAATATGAAGTGTATACCAATAGAGAGGCTACACATGCGTCAACACCATGGATCACACAATGAGGGATTACATTGTATGATCCTGTGTTTGGTGACCCATTGTAGACTAATATTGGTCTACACTTGGTAATATAAT
Organism: Platanthera guangdongensis; assembly: GCA_039583875.1. NCBI lineage: Eukaryota > Viridiplantae > Streptophyta > Magnoliopsida > Asparagales > Orchidaceae > Platanthera > Platanthera guangdongensis. Next base: position 129,816,520 of record CM077164.1, read on the forward strand.
CATGCAAACACATAACTCAAACAAAACATCAAATACAACTTAATTCATCTTAATTCAATGGTGACTTCATCAAATCTGGGTTAATGTGGATACAATTCTGAACAATCTCCCCCTATTTGTAGAAGTCATAACTCTTTACACTAAGGTGAATTATATAGACATAAACATAGCTAAATATGCAAATAGAGAAAGCAGTGTAAGCAAGCATAAGAATATAATCAAAAGACAAATTATCTAAATTAAGAATTATATAAATATGGATGTCCAAAACTTCATTCCTACACAGATCATTTCCACACTCTCATAATCCTTTATGCTTAAACTTGATGATGCTGCTTGTCTTTCTTCTCTTGCTGTCTTCTTTGGTAGCTGAATGGCTTGGCATAATATTTTGGAGGCCTTGGAGGAGCAGCAGGGTTGTTCCTTCCAAATTCTCTGTCATAAAGTCTTCACGTTGTCATCGACTTTTCATACAATTCTCATTCCTGGGTGCAGTAATGAATATTTTTGCTTTCATTGAAGTCCATGACAAGCTTGAGAGTATCCAATATGAGAGACTTTAAAGTTGGATACCATATCTCTACAAACTCTGGAGCTTTTCTCTTTTCTGAATCAGGAACTGGGATTGACCTGCTAACTGAGGCACCATCACAATACTTTCTCTTCTTCTTAGAAGTGTTGATCTCAGGAGGAGCTTGGAAGAATATATCTGCTGGGTCTGCCTCCCAAACTTGAGCATATGAATCTGGAGGAGGACCTTCATAGCCTTCAGGTCTGGGAGAGAAGGAAGGTTGTTGAGCATGAACAGGAGTAGTAACAGCTAAGGGGTTTAGGTGGTGCGGAATGATGTTTGGATCAGCTGGGAATTCTGGAAGAATTTGATTGTGCATCCAAACTGCTATGCCATAGGTATGGAATTTGAAACTCTGAATTTTTCCCAGCACATCATCGTGGATCTCTTTCATCTTGGCTTCTCATTGAGCTTGCTTGAGTGCATCTGATTTCTCAAGATATTCTTTCACTAAACTCTCCCCCTTTCTGACTTCTACAGTCAGTGTATTGATGGCATCATCTTTGAAAGTGCCAACTTATTCACAAATCTTCATCTTTGTTGCTTCAGCTCTCTTATATAATTCTATCTGATTATTTGCAAGAGTCACACCTTGCTCCATGTCTTGACCAACACTAGTAATAGTGTGATTTAGAGCTTTTCCACCAATTTGGAAGAGATGTCTGAGCTGATCTATAGTGTGCTGGATCTCAGCAAATCCCCTACTCATCTCAGTATTTAGAGCAGTGACTTTCTCAGTAATAGCTTTGATAGAAGCATCAAAATATGTCCTTTGTTCTTGAAGAAGAAGTATAAATTATTCATCAAATCACTGGTAGGAGCAGCAGCAGGAGGGGCAATAGAAGAGGGAACTGGAGGAGGAGGAACCCATGGAGCTATCTCTTCAATAGAGATTGAGCTCTTTACTCTGGAAGTATGAATCAGGGCATCCCCTTCATCAGTGACTGTGGGCATGGTAAAGTCCAATGTTCTCAGTGGAGCTTCAGCTGGTTCAGGAGATTGCCCATCAGAAATGAAGATGGTGTCATCCTGCTCTTTGTGTGTAGCAGGAGACTGGTTGGGAGATGGAGTATGTGATGGAGATGGAACTGGAGTGGATGGATTTGGAACTTCAGTAGTTATTTCTTTTGGAAGAGGGGTAAGGGTTTCATCAGCAGTCAGTTCTTCAATCATCTCATTGATTGGTGCTTCAGTTGATAATAGGTTTTGTTGAATTTGGGCTTCAGATGGAATTTGCTCAGGAGTCTGAGGTGGAGGAGAGGTAACAGCTGGAGGGGTAGGCATCCTTTCTGGAACATAAGGAGCAGGCTCCCCCTCAATAGGTGCACCAAAGGAGCTGGCAACCTGAAGTGGAGAGGGAGATGGGGTCCTGTTCTCTATAGCTGGAAGCTCTTGAGCTTTGGCAGCTTGAACTGGATTCTGTAACTTCATGTCACATCTTTGAATGGAAGTAATAGAGACTTTCTTCATGTGATGAAGAACAGTCCCTTTGGATAAGTTGAACACCTCAGGATAAATCTCATGGAGGAGGAGAGAAATAATCCTGGCATAGCTGGGAGCCTTAATGATGTCCTTTATCTTATCCAGAATCATCATCCCAAACTGAAACTTCTTCCTGCAAATGATTGTTGTCATGATGTCAAACATATTGGTAGAAATGTCTCTGATTGAATTAGTTTTGCAAAGGAGTATCTTCCCAATGATGTCCACCAAGAGCGTTCCTTCTGGATTCATTTCAGAGCGGCAGATGATTTGTGCTTCAGGTAAGAGGACACAGAACATACAAACTCTTCAGAATCTTCCGGACCTAAATGATCCTCTTCATCAACAGTAGGCAGTCAGAGAAGTGTAGAAACAGAGGTCTTGGTAAGTTTGATTTTGATTCCTCTAACTCTGGACTTGAGAACTTTTCCATGTCTCTTGGCTTTGACATTCTTGAAGAACTCTGCAACTTCTGGAAATAATATTTTACATGGCTCCTGTAGAACGAAGGTGAGGCCGGCGGTGTCGAGAAGTATCAAAAGGTTTCGAAAGTCATCTGAAATATCGGCAATTCCGGCGGTAACTAGTTCTGAACCGATTCTAATCTTGGAGGAAGTGGCCATGATCCAGAAATTGGAGAAAGATCTGAGGCGGGGAGGAAGATGGTGCAGGCTCTGCAAGTCTCGGCGGAAGACGAAACGTCTATCGGCTTACTCGAGAGAGGGAATATTGATTCGTGTAGAAAAGAAATTCCGGACATTTCAACTTATATAACCCTAATTTTTCTCTAATTAATAAATAAATAAAACTTACATACCTGGGAGAGGGCGGCATAAGCCTTGGGTTGCGAATAAAGAAATTTGAATCAAAGTAGAAAGATTGTCTGTCTATACTCTAGAGAATTGTCGGTACTCGAGTGAAGATATGGAGGTACTCGAGTGGAGACAGCTAGAAGTACTCGAGTGATGTCTGAAAGTACTCGAGTGAAGCTTTATTACTCGAGTAGGTCATTCTACTACTCGAGTAGGTTACTCAAGTGGATGATAAGGTACTCGAGTAGGTCAAGTGGGTTACTCGAGTAGGTCATTTTCTTACTCCTGTAGTTTACTTCTTACTCGAGTCAAAAAGTTAGAAATTTGTATAATTTCAACTTTTGACTGATTCTTGATCTCTGAGCCTTCTTGTGAGTCCACCTTCTATAATCTTCTTTGTTGAGCATTCCAAGTTCTGTTTTGAAGAACGAGAACTTGGTCTCGTCCAGCGGCTTCGTGAAAATATCTGCAATCTGCCTGTCTGTAGAGACATACTGTAGATCTATATCCCCATGCTCCATATGCTCTCGGATGAAGTGATACCTCAGCTTTATGTGCTTTGTCCGGCTATGCAAGACTGGGTTGTTGGCTATTGCAATTGCGCTGGAAGAGTCGCAAAACAATGGAATGTTTTGAAACTTCATGTTTTAATCTTCAAATTGATTCTTTATCCATAGCAGATGTGCACAGCAACTGCCTGCAGAGATATACTCTGACTCAGCTGTTGAGATTACAACACAGTTCTGCTTCTTGCTACTCCAGAAAATAATCCTTCTTCCAAGGAATTGGCAAGTCCCAGAAGAGCTTTTCCTGTCGTCTTTGCTATCTGCAAAATCTGCATTTGAAAACCCAGTTAGCTCGCCATCATTACTTCTTGGGTACCATAAGCCAAGATTTGGTGTACCTTTAAGGTATCTCAAAATTCGCTTTGCAGCAGCGTAGTGAAATTCCTTTGAGTTCACTTGAAATCTAGCACATACACATGTTGAGAACATTATATCTGGTCTACTAGCAGTAAGGTAGAGCAAGGATCTAATTATGCTTCTGTACTTGGTTTCATCAAAAGATTTCCCTTTCTCATCCTTGCCCAAAGACACAGTTAAACCCATTGGATTCCTCATAGAGGTTGCGTTCTCCATTCTGAATTTCTTAATTAGCTCTTTGGTGAACTTAGTCTGTGAGATGGAAATTCCATCTTTAGATTATTTCACCTGAAGCCCTAAGAAATACTTCAGCTCGCCCATACTGCTCATTTCAAACTTCCCTTGCATAAGTTTAGAAAACTTACTGTAGAGGTTGTCGTCAGTAGAGCCAAAAATAATGTCATCGACATAGATTTTCACTAGCAAAATCTTACCTTTTATTTCCCTAAGAAATAATATCGTATCTATCTTTCCCCTTGTGAACTTATTCTCAAGTAGAAAGTTAGACAACATCTCATACCAGGCTCGAGGAGCTTGTTTCATACCATATAAAGCTTATGCAATAAGTAAACCTAATCGGGAAAGTTAGAATCAATGAAACCTGGAGGTTGTTCCACATAAACCTCTTCCTTTATGTCACCATTAAGGAAGGCAGACTACACGTCCATCTGATAGACGGTGAAGCCTTTGAGTGCAGCATATGCTAGGAATAACCTGATGGCCTCCAGCCTTGCCATTGGAGCGTATGTCCGGTCGAAGTTGATTCCTTCTTCTTGACAATATCCTTTGGCGACGAGTCTGACCTTGTTTTTTACAATCATTCCATCCTCGTCCATCTTGTTCCGGTAGGCCCATTTTGTCCCAATGACATTCTTACCTTTGGGTCTTGGAACAAGTTTCCATACTTGGCAACGCTTGAACTGATTTAGTTCTTCTTCCATCGCCATTATCCAAGATTTAACAACCCAATTTTTCAAGCAGGCAAATTTTGGGTGACACGGCCTGGGACACGGACGTGTCCCAGGGCGTGTCCTGCTCGGGTGCGGAGTCGTGCCAAGATCGACAAAAGTCGTTTGACGAAAAGTGTTTGGGTGGTCATGCCCTGGATCACGGGCGTGACAGAGGGCGTGTTCCGCTCGGGTTTGGCGTTAGCTCGATGAAATGATGTGTTCGACGAATTGAGCTCGACGATTTAGCAACAGCTTCGTGGGCTGGCAAATCGTCGAATGGAAATCGTCGAACACTGGGGAAATCGTCGAACGCACGGAATCGTCGAACGAAGATCGTCGAACGTTGGGCTAATCGTCGAGCGCTGGGCCAATTCGACGATCATTGCCCGATCGTCGAACGGATATCGTCAAACGCGTGGGATCGTCGAATGGAAATCATCGAACGCGCTGTTTGACGATCGCTGGCGGGCTCGACGATCGCTGGTGACCTGGACAATCGCTGCCTAATCGTCGAACGCAGATCGTCGAACGCAAATCAGGGTCACGGGCGTGACTTGGCTGACACGGGGCGTGTCCTGTGGCGGTGACCTATTTTGGGGATAAGGTGGGTTGAGCACCGCTTTGAGGACACGGCCTGTGACACGGGCGTGTCACAGGGCGTGTCGGACGCGAAAATCAGTTTTCCCAATTTTTTGTAGCCGTCCATTTTTATCAGCTTGGATCCAAGGGCTGAGCTTCTTTCCTGCTTCCTTAAGGCCGAAAAAAGAGAACGGATTCTCATTTGATGTTGGCCATTATCTTTCTAAAATTTTAGAGAGAGAAAGGGAAAGGAAGACGGAGAAGAAGAAGAGGGGTTGTTCGGTGGTGGAGCTTGTGAGTGTCCATCAGTGATCCGAGGCCATTTTTGCGGAGGAAAAGCTCTTCCTCGCCAGCTAGGAACTTCATGGCACCAAAGCGGTCGTCAAGGGTAACGACTTTTCTTCCTATCCATGTGAGGACTTCCTTTTTGGCATATGTTTGTGATTCCCCCACCAAAAGGTGGCTGATTTTGGGAGTCTTTGGGTTGATTCATGGAATCCCCTTTTGTTGGCTTATAGATCCGGACTTGGAGTACGGAATAGGCACGTCGTGTGAAGCCCATCTGGACAGGTTGGTCTGGATTGGTGATGTTGCATACGAATCAGAGAAGACTCTGTGATAAACATATAGTTTAAGGAGTCAACAGAATATGCATGTGAAGGGTAGTAGCAAGAAGTACTGGAGTGGTAGTCCAGGAAAATATCCGTGTTATGCTTGTGCTCTTGGGTCGTACCTGTGAATGAGTAACAAGAAGTACTGGAGTGACCAGGAAAGGCCCTTTGTGATGCTTGATGTCGTCGGTGGTACCTGCAAAGAGAGTAGCAGGAAGTACTGGTGTGCCCAGGAAAGACCCCTGACATTTGTGATATTGCGGTGTCGTACCTGTGATCGAGTAACAGGAAGTACTGGTGTGCCCAGGAAAGACCCGCTGATGTTGCGAGATGAATGGGTGTAATAAATACCCAGGCTTGAATGCCAAGAATAGGATTGGTGAGACCGACCCGCGCCTTTGATTAAGCCGCTAGTATGCCATACTCGGTGAAGGCAAGGCGATTTGAGCAACGGGGGGTGGAGGATCCGACCTGCGTTATGTCTGTCCGACGTGGACCAGAAGGTGCGGTCTGTTGAAGCGCATAGCAAGAGTCTTAGGCCTACGTGCCATGACACAATGGGGGGCTACGATCCATCCCGGTGTTTTAAGACTAGAACTCTGGCTGCACGCCATGGAGTAAATGCTCAAGAGAGTTGTCGTTGGGTTGTGGCCCTGATACGGTGGTGGGAAACTGGTTCGCCGGTACACCAAGAATGTGCCCTGAGTGCACGGATCATCGGGCCGGGTGGTTGACGATTGTGATAGCATGTGTGTGCGTGAGAGCATATTTATATGAATTATATAGATGCTTGTGAATGCTATGCCTGCAGGGAAGAATACCGCTGCCCCGGGAAATGAGTAGGGTCGTTATAATTTGGTCAGCTGAACGCTGACCGTTGCCTCTGTTTTCCACCATTGGGTGGATTGTCCCTGTACAGGTGCTGGAGAGCCAAGCGGGACGCATAAAGGTTGATGTCCTTGCTATTGCTGCTGCTGCTGCTAGCCCTCGAAGGCTATTTGGAATAACTGTTCTGTTTTCTTTTATTGTGGTCGGCCTGCGCGCCAATGTTTAGGCCACTGTTTGAAAGCCATGTTTGGCCATAAGGCCAACTTTCAGGTTGTTGTAAGATATTCCTATTATATATACAATGTGGAGTTATTTTATATGTTGGACATTCAAGTGTGGAGTATAAATATTAGTATAGGCTTCCGCTAGAATGCAATGTGTTTAGGTGCGCTGCGCTACTCTGGTATCATCCCGTAACTTTTCCGCCTGTTTTGTGATATATACTGTGGGTCCCCGGTCAGACATTCTAGTATATACCATATGAATAGATGGGGTTGTTACATTTTTGGTATCAACTGTCTCGGTCTTTTCCTCTCGAAGTCGTGCTCGACTTCTTTTGTGGGGTGGCGAGCACGTGTCTGGGAAAACCAAGTTATACGATTGAACTCCTGAATGTATATGATAGGAACACAAATTTATGTGTTTACGGAACCTGTGTGTTCCTATTTTGTGTTGTTTGCTCGTGTAAGGCCGCTAATGTGTGTTTCTTTTCCACCTTTAGGTGACACGGAGTGGAGCTAGACAGTTAGAGCCCCAACATTCTGATGAAAGTACGGCACCAGTCACGGTGCCTGTACCTCCACCATCTGCGAAACATGTGTGTTTAGTTGTTGAGGCTTTGTTTGCCATGATCCAAGGCCAGCCACTTAGGCAGGAACAACCGGCTGTGAGGCCAGAACAGGTAGAGGCAAGGCCTGAACCTGTAGTGGATGTGGCTCCTCGAGCGGCTGAGAAGCAGTTGACGTGGTTTATGAGTTTCCATCCTCCTACATTTTCGGCAGCGGGAACTCGTACACAGACTCAGGATTGGCTATCACGCGTCAAGCGAATCATGACGGTGATTGGATCGGAGGAGCATCAGAAAGTCACCTTAGCTACCTTTCTGCTTGAAGGAGAAGCAAGATTGTGGTGGGACGAGATGGAGTTGCATCACTTGGCGCGTCGTTCCTTAACACAAGTATCGATGGAAGAATTCTCCCGACTCTTCCTAGCGAAGCACCTTCCTGCGGCTCAACGGATAGGCATGGAAAATGAATTCCAAAGGCTAACGCAATGTGATGACAGTGTTGACGCGTACCTGCATGAGTTTACACGCTTGGGGCGGTATGCGGGTTCTATTTTTACTGATGAGTAGAGGAAGACAAATCGGTTCTATGAAGGACTGCGGGACGAGCTGAGGTTCCTGGTTTCTAGTTCTGTGAACCAAGGCTGCCAGGCATTGGTCGACACTGCGAGCGCGCTGGAAAAAGATATGAAGAGGGTGCAAGGGAAGAGGGCTTTGGCTGTGACGCAACCGGAGTGGAAGGTGCCCCGACCTGGGAAACCATTTTATAAGAAGGAATAGGGCAAGAAGTCCAAGACAAGTGGACAAGCTCCTTCATCAGTTGCATCGGGAGCAATGTCGGGGGCTACCTCAAAGCCGGATACTCGTACATGCTTCAATTGTGGTCGGGTGGGGCATATAGCTCGAGATTGTCGGATGCCGCCAAAGAGTGAAAAGAAGGTGGGAGCGTCATATGCGGAAAAAGGAGAGGTGGTGGTGGACTCCTCTGCCTCTCAGGCGCAACCCCGGGTCTACAATCTTGGCCTGCAGGAGGCCATCAAGCAGAGTGATGTCGTCACAGGTATGAGTTTAGTTTGGCATATTATATTGCTTGTATGCTTTACTTAGTGCATATGTGTTTGCAGTTTGTGTGTGTGTGTGACATGATTGTCACAAGTTTTGTGATGATTCGGGACACGCTAGCGCGAGCACTGTTTGATACGGGTACATCGCATTCTTTTCTGTCTAGCGAGTTCATAGCGCGGCTTGGGATACCTAGTCGTGCAAAGACAGATAGCGTCAGATTGGTGTTGCCGAATAGCTGTCGGATGCTTGCAGATCAAGCTTGCGATGTGGCGTTCCAAATCGGAAGTCTAAATTTCATGTTGACTGCATCTGTATTGCCGATATCGGAATTCGACGTGATATTTGGTATGGATTGGATTGCGGAGCAGCATGCCTTGATTGATTGCCAGTCCAAAGAGATCACGTTGAGCCAGAATACCGAACAGGAGACAAAGTTCGCGGGTATGCGAGGAGTGGGCGGGACGTTGATGTCTGCACTCCAAGTAGTCAAGGCTATTCGGAAGGGTGCGGAGTGTTACTTCACACTGATTCAGGCTATTGAGCCTAAGGCCAGTGTGTGCGACGTTGCGATTGTGTCGGAATTTACAGATGTGTTTCCCAAGGATCTCCATAGGCTACCACCCCAGCGGGAGATTGACTTCACGATCGAGTTGGTACAAGGTGCGAAACCTATGGCCAGCACGCCATATCGCGTCGCGCCCAAGGAGATGGCTGAGTTGAAGGTCCAACTACAAGAATTGCTGGAGCAAGGTTATATATGCCCAAGCATGTCACCTTGGAGCACGCCTATGCTTTTTGTGAAGAAGAAAGACGGTGGGTTGCGGTTATGTATTGACTACCATGAACTGAATAAGCTGACCGAGAAGAATAAATATCCGATACCCCGGATTGATGAGTTGTTCGATCAGCTGGTGGGCTCGACCGTCTGTTCGAAATTGGACCTGAAGTCTGGTTATTACCAGTTGTGAATTCGGGAAAATGACATTCCCAAAACCGCATTTGGAACGCGTTACGGGCACTATGAGTTCACAGTCATGCCATTTGGACTGTGCAATGCGCCCTCGGTGTTTATGAATTTGATGCATCACACGTTCCGAGAGTACCTGGAACTGTTTGTGATCGTGTTCATTGATAACATCCTGGTGTACTGGAAGTATAATGCTGAACATGAGACACATTTGCGGTTGGTGTTGAATACATTGAGGCAAAATCAGCTCTATGCCAAGTTCTCGAAGTGCGAGTTTTAGTTATCGTCAGTGGCTTTTCTGGGCCATGTGGTGACTGGAGCGGGCATTGTAGTGGATCCAGCAAAGATAAGGGTCATACAAGAGTGGCCAGTGCTGTCTTCCGTGGCCGAGGTCAGGAGTTTCCTTGGACTTGCGGGCTACTATCGAAGATTTGTTGAGAATTTCTCGCGGATCGCTTTGCCGCTAACCATGCTGACGAGAAAAGATCAGAAGATCGTTTGGACGCCAGAGTGAGCACGAGCTTTTTAATAGCTGAAGGTTCGGTTGACCACGACGTCGGTGTTATCTTCGCCAAGTGGGACCGATGGATTTGTTATTTATAGTGACGCCTCAGGGAGCGGCTTAGGCTGCGTTCTTCTGCAGAATGGAAAGATAATTGCTTATGGCTCATGCCAGCTGAAGGTGCACGAACGAAATTATCCCGTCCATGATTTAGAGTTGGCAGCGGTGATTTTTGCAAAAAGAGGGCAAATTCACCTGGAATGACGGTCTTTTGCGAAAAGAGGGTCGTTTGTGCGTCCCGCATGTGGGTAAATTGACGGAAGAACTGCAGTATGAAGCGCATTATACAAAGTATTCCATTCACCCCGGGAGCACGAAGATGTTCAATGATATGAAAAAGCTATTCTGGTGGTCAGGGCTCAAGAAAGATGTTGCCCTCTTTGTGGCCAAATGCCAAACATGTGCGATGGTGAAGGCGGAATGCCAAAAGCCGGGTGGTTATTTGAAATCGTTGTCGATCCCATAATGGAAATTTGATGATATTTCCATGGATTTTGTGCACGGGTTGCCGAGATCTTAGCGAGGAAATGATTCCATTTGGGTGATTGTTGACCGGCTAACTAAAGTGGCACATTTTTCCCGAACATGCGTGATGATTCGGTCGATAGTTTGGCAAAATTATATGTTGACCAGATTGTAAGGCTTCACGGTTTTCCTCGGAGCATCGTAAGTGATTGTGATGGGCGGTTCAAGTCAAATAACTGGAGGATAGTTCACCGACTGTTGGGCACGAAATTGACATTCATTACGACCTTTCAGCCCCAAACGGATGGACAAACTGAACGTACCAATAGAACGATGGAGGACATGCATCGGAGGTGTGCCCTCGACTTCGGCAAGAGATAGGAAGATCATCTCTACATGATGGAGTTTGCCTATAATAACAGCTACCAGGAGAGCATTGGGATGGCACTGTATGAAGCTCTATATGGAAGGAAGTATCGTACTCCCTTGGTTTGGGTAGAAGCGGTCGAAGCTCGAGTGTATAATCGAAATGAGGTCGATGAAGCAAACTCAACCATATGGATGATTCGAGAGAAGCTACTCATTGCTCAAGATCTACAAGCAAAGTACTACAACGCCAAACACCGGAACGTGGAGTAAGTGGTTGGCGATTGGGTCTACTTGAAGATCAAGCCCGCCTAAGGTGTCTCCAGGATTCGACGTTTGAAAAAGTTGAGTCCAAGATATTTGGGTCCATTTGAAGTGGTTGAATGAGTCGGAGAAGCGGCATATCGGCTAGCTCTTTCGGCAGACTTGGGTGGATTACATGATGTGTTTCACATCTCGGTGCTTCGGAAGGCCGTTAAATATCCAGCTCAAGTGATCGCAGATGATCGTGTGCCGGTGGATTATGGGCTAACAATGAGAGTTAGACCCATTCAGATCGAGGATCGAGTCGAGAAACAGTTGCGGAACAAGACGGTCGGGATGGTTAAAGTCCGGTGGGACAACTGCGGCCGTGAGGAACTTACATGAGAGCGAGAGCAAACCATACGAGAGGAGTTTCTTGAGTTGTTTCTATAATGAGTGGAGAATGATATATGTTGTTGTAACATGAGAATTTGAATGTTATAACCTTTTGGTTGTTGGTTGCTGGTTGCCTTCCTATGTACTAATTTCGAGGATGAAATTTCTTGTAGGAGGGGAGGGTTGTAACAACCTAATTTTTCAAGCAGGCAAATTTTGGGTGACACGGCCTGGGACACGGGCATGTCCCATGGCGTGTCCTGCTCGGGTGCAGAGTCGTTCCAAGATCGATGAAAGTCGTTCGACGAAAAGTGTTTGGGTGGTCACGCCCTGGATCGCGGGCGTGACAGAGGGCGTGTTCCGCTCTGGTTTGGCGTCAGCTCGACGAAATGCTGTGTTCGACGAATTGAGCTCGACAATTTAGCAACGGCTTTGTGGGTTGGAAAATCGTCGAACAGAAATCGTCGAACGCTGGGGAAATCATCGAACGCGCGGAATCGTCAACTGGAGATCGTCGAACGCTAGGCCAATCGTCGAGCACTGGGCCAATTCGACGATCGCTGCCCGATCGTCGAATGGATATCGTCGAACGCGCGGGATCGTCGAACGGAAATCGTCTAATGCGTTGTTTGATGATCGCTGGTGGGCTCGACGATCGCTGGTGAGCTCGACGATCGCTGCCTAATCGTCGAATGCAGATCGTCGAACGCAGATCGTGGTCACAGGCGTGACTTGGCTGACACGGGGCGTGTCCCGTCGCGGTGACCTATTTTGTGGATAAGGTGGGTTGAGCGCCTCTTTGAGGATACGGCCTGTGACACGGGCGTGTCACAGGGTGTGTCGGACGCGAAAATCGATTTTCCCGATTTTTCATAACCGTCCATTTTTCTCAGCTTGGATCCAAGGGCTGAGCTTCTTTCCTGCTTCCTTAAGGCCGAAAACATAGAATTGATTCTCATTTGATGTTGGCCATTATCTTTCTAAAAGTTTACAGAGAGAAAGGGAAAGGAAGACGGAGAAGAAGAAGAGGGGCCGTTCGGTGGTGGAGCTTGTGAGTGTCCAGCAGTGATCCAAGGCCATTTCTGCGGAGGAAAAGCTCTTCCTCTCCAGCTAGGAACTTCATGGCACCAAAGCGGTCGTCAAGGGTAACGACGTTTCTTCCTAGCCATGTGAAGGCTTCCTTTTTGGCATATGTTTGTGATTCCCCCACCAAAAGGTGGCTAATTTTGGGAGTCTTTGGGTTGATTCATGGAATCCCCTTTTGTTGGCATATAGATCCGGACTTGGAGTACGAAATAGGTATGCTTTGTGAAGCCCATCTAGACGTTTTGGTCTGGATTGGTGATGTTGCATACGAATCGGAGAAGACTCCGTCATAAACATGTAGTTTAAGGACTCAACGGATTATGCCTTTGAAGGGGAGTAGCAGTAAGTACTGGAGTGGTAGTCCAGGAAAATAAACATGTGTTTCCCTCACCTTATTATCATCCTGTACAGATGATAATAAGGTGAGGGAAACAGTTCTAATACCTTCGATTATGATGTCAGAGTCCCCATGTCGTAAGGTGATCCTTCTTAATGGGCAATCAATACGGGCGTTGTTCCAATGCAACCAAGTCATACCCAAGATCAGATCGAAGTCTGGCAATCTCAACATTATTGTCGGCACCTCAAATGCCTTTCCTCTAATTTCTTCCTCCATGTTACACTTGGCAGATGATAGAAGCTCTGATCCATCTGGTAGACACACCCATCTGGTTATGCCAGTGAATCGGTCTACGTTTACTAGTCCTTCCAAGAAGGCTTCAGAAACAAACGAGTGCGAAGCACCCGTATCGAGTAAGGTATGAGCGTGCTTGCCACTGACAAAGACTATGCATGAGGTTTGGTTTGAGTTAATTTGGCATTGTTATTCTACATGTTTGAAGTACTATAACTGAAATTTTAAATTTATAATAGCATTCAAATACGTGTAATAACCTTGGGGTTCCTCGGCCCGGCGAGGTCCAAATCATTCATCTGCTCCTGTCCTGGACCTCCACCATAATGTCCTCGACGTCGGCCTCGACCTCGTCTTAGGCCTCGGCCATTGTGTGTTGGAGGGGCAGTTGGTGGTGGTGGAGGAGGAGGAGGAGGTGGATGAAACTGCTGAGGGCAGTCAGATCTTACGTGTCCCGGCTGTTGACACCTATAGCAAATCACTGGTTGGTGGCCACAGTCATCCTATCTCATCGGGTCATGTATCTGTAGTGGTGAGGGAGATAGTGTTGCAGGAGGCTCCTAATCCTGCCTGAAGTTAGGACGATAACGTGCCCCACCCCTCTTGTGGCTCATCACTTTGCCTCTCTGTGAGCCCCGGCTGCTCTCCCCGAATGACGACCCATACAGCGATCTCTTTCCTCTACTCTGTACCATCAGCTGGTCTGCCTCAAGATTCTTGGCCATCTCTATGATCTAAGCTGACTTACCATGAGAAATAAACAGTGGGGACTGCCTCGTAGAGTCTTTAAGTCATCGGTAGAATCTCTTTGCATACCTCATGTCATCCAGATCGTGTATCCCCGAGAACCTGGCCAGATGGGAAAATTCCCTCTAGTACTCTGTCACTGATCTGGTCCCCTGCCTGAGGTTCAAACACCTCTCCTCCATCTCATCTCTATCCATAACAGACACGAAGTGCTCCAAGAAGGCCTCATTAAACTCATCCCAGAACATATCTGACAGCTCCATATCTGCATATGTGGAGTCTAGCATGGACTTCCACCATCTCTTCGCATGAACATCCAGTGTAGAGGTCACGAAGGGAACTGCCTGGCTGACCGGGCAGCTGATGCCAGCAAGCATCTCCTGTATGGACTCGAGTGACTCCTCCATCTTTACGACATTATCTGTCATGTGGTACATCGACGAGGACAGATTATTGAAGGCACTCAGCCAATTTTATCATGGATTTGGTTGTTGAGTCGGGACCTGCTGAGCTCTGAAAGTCTCAAGAATGGCTGTCAGAGTTTACCCCATCTTCATCTGCTGAAAAGGAATGGCAGACAGAGGGGGAGGAACCACATCCTGCGGTACAGCAACCTGTGGAGGCTACATAAAAGTTAGGTTTATATTAGGATTGGCCTAACTCATTATTTAATATGGACTGTTTCTGTGACTTTTACATATGGGCACACCATTGCTTCCGTTGTATTATTTGTTCGCAAACTAATGCTCGAGCAGGGTGACCTAGTGTTTTGGACTTCTTTCTCATATGATTGTTTGTTAAGTGATACCAGTTCTTAATACCCCCCCCTACTCAGGAGGTTACCCAGTCTTATGCCCAGAACCACCGCCTTACGGTGACACTAACACATAGGCTAGTCGACACCGCAAGACGCCAATCCTACCAGCTAATACCATCATTCAACGTGTTTGTACAATCAAGAGAAGAAGTATAACAAGTAGTAAATCAAACTAACAAGTCCACAAGTCACATCAAAATCATAATATATATGAAAATGAAAAGCACAATAGTCCACAATGTGTACAAAAGTGAGAAGGGCTTATGCCTGATACATGCCAAATCAAATCTCTCTCTCACAACAGCACTATGTGGAAGCGGTAATAGAAACACTCGTCATCACCTAATGCTAAGCTGCGGTAGTAGTACGTGGTATCTTCTCTTCATGTCCTGCCACCTTGTCCCGCTAGTCGTGTTGGTACTCCAGCTCCTCGATCTCCTACGGTCACAACCGACCATTAGTCATAAAGACTAAGCCATTTTGTCCTCACCTCACCCCCGCTTCTCCTAGGTACCGAACGGGAGGACAAAGCGGAGGACAAAGCGGAGGACAAAGCGGAGGACAACAAGGGGTATAAAAAGAAAAACAGGTGACAATGAATTTATTCTATCATGGATATATATTAACAGTTATATCTCTACTCTAGCAGTTCTATATAGTATAAGTAAAGTATATAAAATAGTACTGAAAAGAAATGTTGTAAATAAAGTAAAAGAACGAAGTAGAAAGTAAACTAGCTACCACTATGCTATCATCAAAGAAGTGCTTTAACTTATAAGAATGCTCATACAAACTTATAAGTTAAGATTTTATAAATATAACTTATCATATAAAATAGCTCATACCAATTTCTATGATAATGATTTATGGTGTGTATGCCCTAAGTATGTATGTATGATATGGTATGTGGGTTATGGCTCAAACAAGTGTAACTCATTCAAATGACTCTGTGACCATAGACCTTTAGTTCCCACTTTTTGGAGTTAGCTTAACTCTCGAGTACCACTATTGTGGCTACGGTAGCAGCAGAGCGGGCATCCATGCATCCTAGGCCACTACCAGGCCTATGCCCTCTGTACGCCTTCGTACACATCCTAGGTGCACATTCCAGAGTCTTTGCGTACTAATTTGCTGGAAAATCCACCGGTCTTTTTGGTCGGGTGTGCATTTTCAGGGATTATCCTCCAAACCGCAGTATAAATAACCTACTGGCCCCTCAAACTCTCACACCTCCCAGAGTCACCGTACTACCATCGGTGTGATGATTGTCCTAGTACCGCATGACCCGCCACTAATATGTTCTATGCACATGTAAATTATTTCCAACCCGACCCTCCAGCTTGCAGGACTAAACTCATCCTGTATCCAAACATTCGAGCCTCCATCTTGCAGGACTAAACCCGTCCTGTTGTAACGCCCCGAATATTGTGTGCGAGTCGGTCGCGAAAAAAAGGGTTTTTGGTGCCTGTATAGGGGTGCACGGCCTAGGACACGGGTGTGTCCAAGGCCGTGTCTGGCTGGTGATTTTTGGCCGTTTTCAACCCGAGAAGGACACGGCCAGGAACACGGCCGGATGACACGGGCGTGTCCTTCGACACGGGCGTGTGCCAACCCGTGTGCAGTTGGGTCGTGTCCGTTGTCGTGGCAGTTATGCGTGACACGCCCCCGAACACGGTCGTGTCGAGGAACCCGACACAAGCACGTCAGGTGAGACACGGACGTGTCTTAGCCCGTGTGTCGTTTCTCAGTTCGGTGATCGTGCCTGGATCGAGGCACACGGCCTGGGACACGGCCGTGTGCCAAGCCGTGTGCGGCCTAGGTCTGGAGAATTTTGTGCAGATCTGTGTCGTTCGTTTTCTTTAATTAAGATCTGACGGCCCAGATTAGATCCTGCTCTGTTAAGGGCGGGAATAGGGGGTTAATTCCTCATTTTCTCTCCAAAGCTTTCTCCTTCCAAAGTGAGAGAGAAGAGGAAGAAGAAGGAGGTTTCCGGCCGCCGGCCGAGCATCGGAGCACCATTTCGAAGTCTGAGAGTGGATCCATGGAGGGAAGGTCGTTGCGAAGAGTTCTGTCCGCGTAGTTTTTCCATGGAGCCAAAACGGACTACAAGGGTAACGATTCTCAACTTGAGCGTTTGAAGCTCTTTCTTTTGCATAGGGAACCCCGCTCCCGCGAGTGTGCGGTGAGTGCTTGGTGTTCCTTGGGGTTGATGTGAATAGTCCCCCTTGTGTTGCATATAGAGCCCGGAATCGTAAGTACGGGCATAACCATTGTGTGTGAATCCTACCGGACGTGTTTTGTCTGGATCAGTGATGTTGCATTTGATATGTTTTGCCGGAGAAGACTCCGTGCTTTGGGTTTTTCGGGTTTTTATGTGGTAGATTGCAGCAGGGATCCTTGGAGGTTAGCTTCAAGGTGCACCCGAAAAATTGAGCGGAAACGTGTTCTAATAACTTGGCGGTCTGGGCACCGGCCTTGATCATAACTGGGCTATGAGATTGTTTTGGAAAAATTAGGATCCGAGAGAAGCTTGGCCCGCGCATAGGACTTAAATTGTATATGCGGCGTGAGCAACGTGCAAGTGGAATTGGACCTAGGTTATGTGGTACGGTGCGAGAAATCCGAAGACGGGTACTGGCCGTAGGCATAGTCGGAGCCTTAGATGGTGGTTAGATAGGCTAAATGCTCACATGTTGTTGCCATCCTGGGGGTGGTGGTGAATGCAATGATTTGTCAGGGTTCACCATGAATGTGCCCTGAGTGCACGGGGTGTTTGGCCGTGCGAGCCTACACCTGTGGCGAAATATAATTGCGCTATATTATTTTGTTGGATTAATGCTATGCAAAGAAAGAGCACCGCCGTCCCGAGTAAGGGGCGGGGTCATTATAATTTGGTCGGCTTTTAGCTGACCGTTGCCTTGTTTGCCACCGTGCGGTGGTATGTGCTTGTAGGTGCTGCGGAGCCGAGCGCCAAATAGCGGGCTGGAGCCCATGTTGCCGTGCTGGCCCAAGAAGGTCGTAAAATAGTTGTTTTTACATTTATCATGTGTGGCCGGCCTGCGAGTCGATGTATGTATGACATGTTATATTTTATGAACATTTGTAAGGCCATAAGGCCATGTACCCGTTTCAGTGTATTTGGGGTTTCATTACTGTAGTTGTAGCTGTGGACATTCATATTTGATGGATTTAAGTTTGGGTTCTTTCAACTTTAAAAACTTCCTCTAGAATGCTCTGTGATTAGGATGAGTAGTCTTAATTGGACGGTTTGATTATGCATTTGGTAACCCTTCCGACTGTCTGTGGTATATGACGTCGGGTTCCAGCTGGACCTTCTGTTATATGTCATGCGATAGATGGGGGTGTTACAATTTGGTATCAGACTTTTGGTTACGGTCAGGCTTAAATGAATTCGTGGGTGAATTCTTTTAAGGGGTGGTGAGCACATGTGTGCGTCATCGTTATAACATCAAAAAGAACCCATGAATGTCCACTTAGGAATGAAAATACGCTTGTTTGGTGGAACCTGAGTGTTCCAATGATTGCTTTTAGCAATTTGTTTGTCGTATAATCGTGTGTCTTTGCTACTATAGGCAGCTGGGAGCGGTGCTGTTCAGTTAAAGCGTCCGCAATCAGCGGAAAGTAGTGCACCAAGGGACGTTCCTGCTACACCTCCTTCAGCGGAAACCATCAGGATGGTGGCTGAGGCCGTGTTCACAATGATAAATGCCCAACCTGCAGGGCAAATGCATCGCACACCTCCTATGAATGAGCAAGAACCGGTTAGGGTTGCAGAGCCGAGAGTGGTGGAATGCGCAACAGTGGAGTTAGTAGAGCCGAGAAGAACTACGGAGAGGCAGCTAAAGCATGTGATGGGCTTTAATCCTCCGAGGTTTAATGGGGTTGGAACGCCAACTCAAGTTGAGGACTGGCTCTCTTCCATTAAGAGGGTCTTGATGGCCACAATAAATGAGGAGTGGCAGAAGACCACCATAGCGACTTTTCTTTTGGAAGGTGAAGCGAGGTTGTGGTGGGACGAGATGGAGTTTCATCTTCTAGTGGGAAGGCAACTTACGGATGTGCCGATGGAAGAATTTTCAAGATTGTTCCTAGCCAGATTTTTACCCTCTGCTCAGAAGTTGGAGATGGAGAATCAGTTTCTCGGGTTGACTCAGGGATCCAGAAGCGGGGACGAATATCTGCATGAGTTCACATGGTTGGGTCGTTATGCTGGTACTATGTTTACAAAAGAAGAGAGGAAGATCAACCGATTCTATGATGGTCTTCGCGGCGATTTACAGTTACTCCTTGCTGGGCCTAAGGCATAGGGCTTCCTAGCCTTGGTCAATTCGGCCCGATCGTTGGAAAAGGTTGCGAAGAAAGTTCAAGAGAAGAAGGACCCAGGAGAAAGGAAGACCGAGTTCAAGGTGCCACATAACAAGTCAAGTTTCCGCAGGTGGAACAAGAAGCGGAGGACTTCGAACTCAGCCCCTTCGGCTTATGTGTCAGGGGCAACTACAAGTCGAGTCCCCGGAGCTTGCTACAACTGCGGGAAGGCAGGGCATTTTGCTCGGGAGTGTTGGAGCGGACGTTCAAAGTCCGAGAGGAGACCTGGAGCGACTTATGAGGAGAAAGGGAAGGCGGTGGAGTCAACCGCGTCCCATCATGCTCCAGCCCAGCCTAGAGTCTACAACCTTCGTCTGCAGGAGGCCATAAATCAAGCGGACGTGGTGACAGGTATGAGTTAAATTATAGTGGTTTTAACTTTTATAGTTGTTACCTTTGTATTTGTTAGTTTACGTTTGTCAGTGCTAGGCTTTGTGTTAATTTTTGGGTTTCCGACAAGAGCCCTTTTTGATACGGGAGCATCACATTCCTTCTTGTCTGAAAAATTCATATCGCGCATCGGAGTTCCGTGCTTAATGGCAGAAAACAAGTTGGATGTGTTGTTGCCTAATGGGTGCTCCATGCGTGCGGATAGGATTTGTGTTGTGAAGATTCGGATTGGAGACCAGGAGTTTGATTTGCGTGCGTTGATTCTACCATTAGTGGAGTTCGATGTAATCTTCGGTATGGATTGGCTCTTGGAGCAAAGTGCATGTATTGATTGCAACCGTAAAGAAGTCAAGTTGGATCTGGACACTGATCGAGAGACTACGTTTGCGGGCATGAAGGGGTTGGGGAAAGTTCTGATGTCATCCCTTCAGATGTTCAAGGCAGTTCGGTCTGGGGCAGAACTATATGTCACTCTAGTGCAGACTTCGACGCCTAAGCTTAGTTTGGACAGCATCCCAGTTGTGTCCGAGTATCCTGATGTGTTTCCAGATGATCTCCCAGGAGCCCCTCCTCAGCGGGAGATAGGCTTTACTATAGAGCTGGTACCGGGTGCCAAACCGGTGTCACGCTCCCCCTATCGGATAGCCCCAAGAGAAATGGCAGAGTTGAAGGTGCAACTGCAAGAGTTGCTAGAGCAAGGTTATGTGCGTCCAAGTTCGTCGCCTTGGAGCGCACCAGTTCTCTTTGTCAAGAAGAAAGATGGGAGCTTGCGGCTTTGTATCGATTATCGGGAATTGAACAAACTTACGGAGAAGAACAAATATCCAATCCCGAGGATTGACGTCTATTTGATCAGTTGGTTGGATCAAATGTATATTCGAAGTTAGATTTGAAGTCCGGTTACTATCAGTTGAGGATAAGGGAAAGCGACATCCCAAAGACAGCATTCAGTATGCGGTTTGGGAATTACGAGTTCACAGTCATGCCGTTTGGGTTGACGAATGCGCCATCCGTGTTTATGGATCTGATGAATAGGACGTTCAGAGAATACCTGGATCAGTTCGTGATAGTATTTATCGATGACATCCTGGTGTATTCGCGGTGCGAGGAGGATCACTACAAGTATTTACACATGGTGTTGGAGACATTGAGGAAAAGTCAGTTGTATGAAAAGTTCTCCAAGTGTGAATTCTGGTTATCCTCAATAGCGTTCCTTGGTCATGTTGTCAGTGGAGAAGGAATAGCTGTGGATCCGGCGAAGATAGTGGCGATACGGGAGTGGCCTACTTTGACTACGGTGGCAGAGGTCCGGAGTTTTATGGGGCTTGCTGGCTACTACAGGCGCTTCGTAGAGAACTTCTCGCGGATAGTGATGGCGAGGATGCCCCGCCATTTGATCGTGCCAACACGGACTTCTATTTTGATCGCCGTCGCTACATGTTCATGGATGTTGATGACCATTGCCGCAACCGTCGTCACCGCTGCCGCCGTCGCCGCTACATGTTCGTAGTCATTAATGACCGTTGCCGCAAACGTCGTCGCCGTCGTCACAAGCTTAATGGTTGGGATTTTGCCGCGACACCTTCCGCCAATGCGCGTCAAAATATCCGCCGCATTTACGCATGAATTTATAATTTTGTTGTCTAAATTCTGCATTTTAATTTCAACATTGTTTAGCATTTTATTTTTTGTTGTTTATGGCCTATGTTTAGCCATAATTTATGTGCATGAACAATTTGATTACCTTGCCTATATAAGGGAAAAACAAGGTTGTAAGAGGTATTGAAAGAAGGAAATTAAAAAAAAAACCCTAAAACATTTCTCACGGGTTGCTGCCGCCCCCTTTATTCGGCCAGGCCGAATCCCGACCTCCAGGAGCCGCTCGACCTGCTGTTGCCGCCCTCTTGTGGCTGCCTCTTGCCACTCCGGCGACGCTTCTCCCTCCTCCGGTGTGACTCCGAAGAAGGCGGTTCGATTCTCATCATCCGGTGCGACTCCGGTGGCCCGTGGAAGAGCGATTCCTCCACTAAATCTTGTTTCTCCTCTTCTTGAAATTCCGGTTTTGGGTAATGAATCTCTATCCCTAAATATTGTGTGAGTTTTCATCTTAATCTTGTGAGTTATTGGAGACAAGTGGTTTACAAATTTTATCCTAAATATTGAATCTAGTTGCCTTCATAAATCTGAAATTGTATTGCTTTTAATTCCGAATTTTGTGAAGATTTCCGTAAGGATAGGTCCCTTTGGACGCTTGCAAACCGGGGTTGGTTCAACCTTTGGTTTCAAACGGATCAAGAGGATTTGGTATACCCTCCTAGGATTTTGTTTTGAGGGCGTATTTGGACTCATTTCCGAATTGCAATCTTAGTCCGGATAGCCTTCCTTGTGGATGGAAAATTGAATGTGTTGTGACGCTAGATGCATGGCTAGGATATGCTAATGTATTTGTGATGTTCGTGTCAATGTGGTTGGGAAATACTCACGTGTGAGATCGCACAGTTATAAACAAAACTCTGCCAAAATTTAGAGTTTTGTACGCGCGCCACGTGTTCGCTAAAATTCCCCATAGGAATTTAGGTTTGTCATAGGATCTCTTCTTTGTCTTTTTCTTGTTCTGGTGTCGCGAAGGGGTGGCCTGCATCAATTTGGTATCAAAGCAAGGTTTGTTAATTTCTCAACTTGGCAACGATCCACTCTTTTCCATGCTACCCCCCCCCCCACTTGCACTTAGGTACGCTCCGTATGTTTTAAAATTTTTTATTTCTAGTTATATATAAAAAAAGTGTTTTAAGTTTCGTTCTTATTTGGAGTTATATTTGTTCTTTTTCGTGGTCTGTTATGGCGCACATTGGGAGTCCCCTTCCCTCACGTTCCTCGGTTGGTGCATTTCGCAGGGAGATGAACCACCAATTTGACGACATAAAGGCGTTAATAGCCCAAATTAGCGGTCAGCCACTGACACCTCATATTGCGCCCCCTAGGAAACCACTTAGGACGTTTGTCCCTAGTTCGAAGGGTAGTCAAGCGATTATGACACCACCACCGCACACCTCTAGGCCCGATAGAATTCCTGCACCGACTTATGATGGGTTAGGTGAACCGCGAGTGTTTTTATGTTGGGTGAAGGATATGGAGCGTTATTTTGAGCAATATCATCTTGTGGACCCACACAGGATTCCCGTTGCGAGACTTCAATTATTTGGCCGCTCTCATACTTTCTGGCTCAATGTGGAGAGACGCTTTGGGGCGCCCCTCGACGACTTACGTATAGGTTGTCATATTATGAAGAATTATTTAATGGATGAGTATTACCCTCCTTACTGCCGCTCTCAGTCCTCCTTAATGGATGAGTGATTCGCCACCTAAGGTTTTGCTTACACCGAACCAACACGTCCCCCCGTACTCCCGTACTAGGACGTCTCATGTTCTTATTCCTCCCTGCCAGGGCACTAGACCCATTTCTGACCAAAGGACTGGCTATCAGCCTCACGCTAGATCCTTGCCCCGCCAAGATCTGACTATCTCGAGCACATGTATACCTATCGTTAGGGAGATAGAAATGGTTAGGCCATCTGTCCCGCCACCAATCGTTGTCACTACTAGGAATGTTATAAAACCGCGGGTAAAGCCTAGGAAAGAAGTTAAGATTTGCAAGGAAGACGCTATATGTTATGCTTGTGGGTTGATTGGCCATTATGCTGTGTAGTGCCCCACTAAGCCTAGGGTTCTGGCTCTTTTAACGTCGATGTCTAAGCCCGCCACTGAGGGCGATGTCAATTTTTTCGACGACTGTAGTGACGAAGAGGAGAGTGGATATCCTAGTGACTTGGATGATGATATCTCCCCTGAGATATCCCTCCCTGGGATTTACCCATTTCCCCTCGACCTTATTTCAGGCCCGTCTCCTAAGATCGTTGAGGGATCGTTCGATGGCCCTAAGTCGACGGATGTACCTATTATATTGGAAGATGTACATGACGAGGGAAGATTATTTTTGGATGATGTTAGCGCTGAGGACCCGAAAGATGTTACTTTGATGTTATCTCCGTTGCCTGAAGCCCCATGTGGAATAAAAAAATTGTCGGGTTCGATTTTGCCTAATTTAGAGATCGTTACTAATTATGATTTGGATGAAATATCTAGTGGGTTGGAAGACATTTCGGCTGAGTTTGTAGAGTCAACCTGTGATGAATGTTTATCTGAGAGTGAGTTAGGTGCTGACGATCCGGTTGAGTTTTCTATGAGGACGAATCCACTATTTGATCTTCCTCTTGATCCGGTTGAGTTTTCTATGAGTACAAATCCACTATTTGATCTTCCTCTTGATCCGGTTGAGTTTTCTTTATTGTTATCACCATTGCCTGAATCTCAATATGAATTTGAAATTTTGTCGGGTTTGATTTGGCCGATCCTCCCGCATGACCCTGAACGCATCGAGTCTATTTCTGAGACCTATACTGATTCTGGATTGGATGATATATCTAGCGCGCTGGAAGAATTACATAGCAAGGGATGCATGCTTTCGGATGATCTGTGCAGTGCAAACCCGGATGATTTCTCTATATCGTTAGCACCGATGCGTGACGTTCACCGTGCGTTAGAAATCATTTCGGAACTGATACCCTTGACCCTCCCTTTTGTTCCTTTGGATCGGCTAGCGGATTTGTCAGAACACAAATTGATTTTGTCTAGTCCTAGCCACTTAGTTAAACCATCGTTATTAGCACCTCCGTTTGAGATGACTAGCGAGCTATGTATTAGTGAGTATCTGCCGGTGGACATGTTTTCGTTTGCAACTTCGTGTGATTTCACGGTTAATGTGTATTTTGAATTGGTGTCCTCACGACATTGCTACCCACCAAATCAAATTGCACGAATTTTTCGACCATTCTGGTACGCTCTGCACGTACATATGTCGTTGCCTTATGCCAGTGTCTATGGGTTGCTTCATTTTCACGACCGTTCACCTCCGAAAGTTTCTGACTACCGAACTGTTGATTCGACTTTAGTCTGGTTAGCCCTCGAGTGGATACCTTCAGGTTCCGTAACGAAATCATTACGTTGGAGCGCCGATTCTTTCATGATTTTCAAGAATTTTGGATTTAAAGCAATTTCTTTGGATTTTTACGATGCAATCGGTTTTTCACCGCATTTCAATTTTTCGGATTTAATTGTGCAAATCTAGTCTCCATATGAGTGGTTTTCTCCGACGTTTCTCTCTTCCACTTCACATTCTCGTGGGTTGCGAGGTGAGATTTTCTCCGTGTCTCTCTTCCATTTGGGTTTACTGGTTCTCACATTGGATGGTAAGATTTGTACTGCTTTTCTTTATGCTGACAAATCTATGAGGTTTCCTGCTGTTCTTTATCATTACAGGTTCTGTTCTATTGCGGATGCCCGCACTGCTGCCCCGTGGACGCCCGTTTTTACTATGCCACTAGTGGATGCTGTGGTCTCTTGCTACTCTCTCCCAGGCCACTCATCAGGGATGAGTGATTTCGAGCGGGGGAGGATTGATGGCGAGGATGCACCGCCATTTGATCGTGCAAACACGGACTTCTATTTTGATCGCCGTCGCTACATGTTCGTGGATGTTGATGACCGTTGCCGCAACCGTCGTCGCCGCCGTCGCCGTCGCCGCTACATGTTCGTAGTCATTAATGACCGTTGCCGCAAACATCGTCGCCGTCGTCGCAAGCTTAATGGTTGGGATTTTGCCGCGACACCTTCCGCCAATGCCGCGTCAAAATATCCGCCGCATTTACGCATGAATTTATAATTTTGTTGTCTAAATTCTGCATTTTAATTTCAACATTGTTTAGCATTTTATTTTTTGTTGCTTATGGCCTATGTTTAGCCATAATTTATGTGCATGAACAATTTGATTCCCTTGCCTATATAAGGGCAAATCAAGGTTGTAAGAGGTATTGAAAGAAGGAAATTAAAAAAAAACCCTAAAACATTTCTCACGGGTTGCTGCCACCCCCCTTATTTGGCCAGGCCGAATCCCGACCTCCAGGAACCGCTCGTCCTGCTATTACTGCCCTCTTGTGGCTGCCTCTTGCCACTCCGGCGACGCTTCTCCCTCCTTCGGTGTGACTCCAAAGAAGGCGGTTCGATTATCATCATCCGGTGCGACTCCGGTGGCCCGTGGAAGAGCGATTCCTCCACTAAATCTTGTTTCTCCTCTTCTTGAAATTCCGGTTTTGGGTAACGAATCTCTATCGCTAAATATTGTGTGAGTTTTCATCTTAATCTTGTGAGTTATTGGAGACAAGTGGTTTACAAATTTTATCCTAAATATTGAATCTAGTTGCCTTCATAAATCTGAAATTGTATTGCTTTTAATTCCGAATTTTGCGAAGATTTCCGTAAGGATAGGCCCCTTTGGACGCTTGCAAACCGGGGTTGGTTCAACCTTTGGTTTCGAACGGATCAAGAGGATTTGGTATACCCTCGTAGGATTTTGTTTTGAGGGCTTATTTGGACTCATTTCCGAATTGCAATCTTAGTCCGGATAGCCATCCTTGTGGATGGAAAATTGAATGTGTTGTGACGCTAGATGCATGGTTAGGATACGCTAATGTATTTGTGATGTTCGTGTCAATGTGGTTGGGAAATACTCACGTGTGAGATAGCACAGTTATAAACAAAACTCTGCCGAAATTTAGAGTTTTGTACGCGCGCCACGTGTTCGCTAAAATTCCCCATAGGAATTTAGGTTTGTCATAGGATCTCTTCTTTGTCTTTTTCTTGTTCTGGTGTCGCGAAGGGGTGGCCTGCATCAGATAGCACTACCACTCACGACGTTGACAAGAAACGATCAGAAGTTTGTGTGGTCTCCGGAGTGCGAACAGGCTTTTGAAGAGTTGAAGAGGCGGTTAACCACGGTGCCTATTTTATGTTCGCCAAGTGGAACCGAAGGGTTCGAGATTTCTAGTGATGCTTCAGGCAGTGGTTTGGGCTGTGTCCTGCTACAGCATGGGAGAGTGATAGCTTATGGTTCACGACAACTGAAGGTTCATGAGAGGAATTATCCGGTCCACAACTTAGAGTTAGCGGATGTGATATTTGCTCTAAATCTTTGGAGGCACTATCTGTACGGTGTGAATGTCGATATTTACACCGATCATAAGAGTTTGAAGTACCTGTTGGACCAAAAGGATCTGAACATGAGGGAGCGGAGGTGGATGGAGTTCTTAGGGGACTACACCTTCAAGATACACTATGCGCCTGGGAAGGGAAATGTAGTGGCGGATGCGTTGAGTCGTAAGATTCCCGCACAAGCCAACTGGTTATCAGTACATGATGAGAGATTGGTCCAAGAGTTGGAGGCATTGGCGATATCTTGTGTCGATAAGAAGTATAGTGCCGAGGTGAAACTGTTTTGGACAGAGGTGCAGTGTGACCTAGCGGATAGAGTTCGGCGGGCTTTGGTTCAGGATAGCAGCATGAAGCAGATCTTGGATGAAGCTTTGGATGGGTCAAATTCCTAGTTTGCGGTTGAAGATGGGTTGCTAAGGAAGGACGGTCGTCTATGCGTTCCTAGTGCAGATAATATTCGGGAGGAGTTGATGTATGAGGCTCATCATACCAAGTACTCAATCCACCAGGGAAGCACGAAGATGTATAGAGACATGAAGAAATTATTCTGGTGGCCGGGTTTGAAGAAGGATGTAGCACTTTATGTGGCCAAGTGTCGTACGTGTGCATTGGTGAAAGCGGAATGCCAGAAGCCCGGAGGTTTCTTGAAATCCCTTCGTATACCAGAATGGAAGTTTGATGACATATCTATGGATTTTGTGCACGGTTTGCCGAAGTCACAGAAGGGAAACGACGCCATTTGGGTGGTCGTAGATAGGTTTATCCCAGTCAGAAAGGAAGATCCAGTGGAAAAGTTAGCCAAACTCTACGTGGATAATATTGTACGATTACATGGTGTGCCTCGCAGTATTGTTAGTGATCGTGATGGACGCTTCACGTCGAATGACTGGAAGTTGGTGCATGGTATGTTGGGTACTAAGCTAAAGTTCAGCACAACCTTTCACCCGCAGACGGATGGCCAAACCGAGAGAGTCAACAGGACTATGGAGGACATGCTTCGCATGTGCGTCCTAGATTTTGGTAAGCATTGGAGTATTGGAATGGCGCCTTTCGAAGTCTTGTACGGGAGGAAGTGTCGTACGCCGTTGTCTTGGTTGGAGGCAGGCGAATCGAAGTTGTATAAACGTCAAGCGGTGGAAGACGCCACTTTAATGATACAGACAATTCAGAAAAGGCTGAAGATTGCTCAGGATAGACAGTCAAAGTATTACAATGCCAAACATAGAAATGTGGAGTTCAACATTGGCGACATGGTATACCTAAAAATCAAGCCGTTCAAGGGTGTATTGCGGGTTCGACGTTTGAAATCCTGGAGCGTGTTGGCAAGGCGGCATATAGGTTGAAGCTGTCGACGGAGTTAAGTGGGCTGCATGACGTGTTCCACGTATCAGTGTTGCGTAAGGCAGTACAAGAGCCTTCACAGATCATTGCAGACAATCAGGTACCGGTTGATTATGAGTTAACAACAAGGGTCAGGCCAGTACGAATTGAAGATGTTGCAGTCAAATGACTCCGCAGCAAGGAGGTCCGAATGGTAAAAGTCCGTTGGGATAATTGCGGGTGTGAGGAGCTTTCTTGGGAGCAAGAGCAAGCTATGTTGGAGGAATACCCCGAGTTGTTCCCCCCAGGTATCAGTTAAATTTTGTGTACCTTTGTTTAATTTCGGGACGAAATTCCTTAAGTGGGGGAGATTTGTAACGCGACGAATATTGTGTGCGAGTCGGTCGCGAAAAAAAAGGGTTTTTGGTGCCTGTATAGGGGTACACGGCCTAGGACACGGGCGTGTCCAAGGCCGTGTCTGGCTGGTGATTTTTGGCCGTTTTTAACCCGAGAAGGACTCGGCCAGGAACACGGCCGAATGACACGGGCGTGTCCTTCGACACGGGTGTGTGCCAACCCGTGTCCCTACCTGTGTGCAGTTTGGTCGTGTCTGTTGCCGTGGTGGTTATGCGTGACACGCCCCCGAATACGGGCGTGTCGAGGAACCCGACACGGGCGTGTCAGGTGAGACACGGGCGTGTCTTAGCCCGTGTGTCATTTCTCAGTTTGGCGATCGTGCCTGGATCGAGGCACATGGCCTGGGACACGGCCGTGTGCCAAGCCGTGTGCGGCCCAGGTCTGGAGAATTTTGTGCAGATCTGTGCCGTTTGTTTTCTTTAATTAAGATCTGACGGCCCAGATGAGATCCTGCTCTGTTAAGGCCGGGAATAGGGGGTTAATTCCTCATTTTCTCTCCAAAGATTTCTCCTTCCAAAGTGAGAGAGAAGAGGAAGAAGAAGGAGGTTTCCGGCCGCCGGCGGAGCATCGGAGCACCATTTCAAAGTCTGAGAGCGGATCCGTGGAGGGAAGGTCGTTGCGAAGAGTTCTGTCCGCGTAGTTTTTCCATTGCGCCAAAACGGACTACAAGGGTAACGATTCTCAACTTGAGCATTTGAAGCTCTTTCTTTTGCATAGGGAACCCCGCTCCCGCGAGTGTGCGGTGAGTGCGTGGTGTTCCTTGGGGTTGATGTGAATAGTCCCCCTCGTGTTGCATATAGAGCCCGGAATCGTAAGTACGGGCATAGGCATTGTGTGTGAAGCCTACCCGGACGTGTTTTGTCTGGATCGGTGATGTTGCATTTGATATGTTTTGCCGGAGAAGACTTCATGCTTTAGGTTTTTCGGGTTTCTACGCGGTAGATTGCAGCAGGGATCCTTGTAGGTTAGCTTTAAGGTGCACCCAGAAAATTGAGCGGAAACGTGTTCTGCTAACTTGGCAGTCTGGGAACCGGCCTTGATGATTACTGGGTTATGAGATTGTTTTGGAAAAATTGGGATCCGAGAGAAGCTTGGCCCGCGTGTAGGACTTAAATTGTATATGCGGCGTGAGCAACGGGCAAGTGGAATTGGACCTAGGCTATGTGGTACGGTGCGAGAAATCCGAAGACGGACACTGGCCGTAGGCATAGTCGGAGCCTTAGACGGTGGTCAGATAGGCTAAATGCTCACATGTTGTTGCCATCCTGGGGGTGGTGGTGAATGCACTGATTTGTCAGGGTTCACCATGAATGTGCCCTGAGTGCACGGGGTGTTTGGCCGTGCGAGCCTACACCTGTGGCGAAATATAATTGCACTATATTATTTTGTTGGATTAATGCTATGCAGGGAAAGAGCACCGCCGTCCCGAGTAAGGGGCGGGGTCGTTATAATTTGGTCGGCTTTTAGCTGATCGTTGCCTTGTTTGCCACCGTGCGGTGGTATGTGCTTGCAGGTGCTGCGGAGCCGAGCGCCAAATAGCGGGCTGGAGCACATGTTGCTGTGCTGGCCCTAGAAGGCCATAGAATAGTTGTTTTTACATTTATCATGTGTGGCCGGCCTGCGAGCCGATGTATGTAAGACATGTTATATTTTATGAACATTTGTAGCTGTGGACATTCATATTTGATGGATTTAAGTTTGGGTTCTTTCAACTTTAAAAACTTCCGTTAGAATGCTCTGTGATTAGGACGAGTAGTCTTAATTGGACGGTTTGATTATGCATTTGGTAACCCTTCCGACTGTCTGTGGTATATGACGTCGGGTTCCAGCTGGACCTTCTGTTATGTGCCATGCGATAGATGGGGGTGTTATACCTGTAACCCTCCAACCCTATGAGGGTGAGTTTGTCATATCGTTCCATAAACTTATTAGACTACTATTATCTAATTCTTGTTATACATAGCAATTTAGGGTTAGTCCTTGGACTGCTTAGGGCATACCCGGTGAAGGCTCTCGGGGGCACTAGGAACTACGATGGGCTGAAGCCCAGAGCTCCCTTTCTCTCAGGCACTTACTTTTATTAGTGTTTACCCATTATTAGTATCCAACTCTTGATGTTGCTCTTGAGAGAACCTAATGACTTAAGGTATTATTGGGAGAGTGACGGTCTTCTGCCGGTCTCCGTTCTAATTTCTCTCATGTGACTTGCACTCTAACACTCATTATTATATAGTGACCTACTTGTGACACCAACCAGGGTTTCAGCTTCCCAATACACCTCTTAGTCCAACCATCTATCATTTCCCTGTGGGTCCTAATGTTTTTTGTCACTTTTTGTTAAGCGCAACCCATGACCTAATTCTAACCCAAATGAGATGACTTCCAATTCCTTGGGATGAAGGCCCCTAACTATTTATCATAGGTTTGTCATATACATAATATCAACCATTCAGAATTTCATCATTTTTTTAAGTATTTAGGACCATAAATTAATTCATTTAATTAGGTGACCTAGGTCACTTTATATATGAGCTAGTATATCCAATGGTCCATTATGTCTAGATAATTTACCTGGAGTTCATTTAGGTTACAAATAGCTGTTCACCAAAAATACTAATTTTCCCACTTAATTTACCATTCATTTCTATTTATGTTTATAATCCCAATTTTTTCTTTTTCCAAATGAAGTACCTAAAATATTCAACTTAAAATTCATATAAAATTATTGGTGATTAGCATTGTCATGAAAGTACTCCAAACAGAAATTCATACCCCTAACCTGTGATATGACCCAAAATAATTACAGGTAAACATTATTACAAAAATGTCACTACCATGGTTTTCAGCATACTCAATCATCCAAAATTCTTAAATAAATTCAGAGAGGTTTATATCACAAAACAAGACTATATACATTTTTCCACAATTTTCCATAATTTTCCAAATAGTATTACCCATATATTTAATTTAAATCCCAAAAGGGTAAAATTGTAAATCTACTAAATACACAAGATATAACCCTCAAACAGACTCATAACTTTTTCCAGAGATGTAAAATATCCTATTAGGGCCTGTATCAAAATTTTAGAATTTTACAAGATCAGTACACCTATATCTCATTTTTTATATATATCTCATTTTTATTTCTAAAAAAGTGTATTTTCCAATAATTCAAAATAATGGGATTTTTTATCACAAAAATCTCAATCTTTCTATGGGAGGTGTAATTCATCCCTATAAGACTCTGCCCAAAATTCCATGGACATGCATGGGGCCAAATGGGCTAACTTCCCACTTTCCCATTTTTACTATTGGTACTCTATTTACAAATCCACCTCCTCCATGCATGTTGGATTTCCCCAACATGTAAAGGCCCAAATGGTCTGAAACTTTTACCATGGTAATATAATGACCCAGTGTCCATGCCAACCAAATTTGGGGCCATTTGGATATGGGGATCTCTCTATATTCCTTTTATTTAATAAATGAAATTTCTATAAAAAACTATAGAAAATACACTCCAAAAATTCTGATTTTTGTGCAGAACCTAAGTCCAATATAATCACATGCATGACCTAAATTTCATTGCATGAGGACTTTGGCCTCGTTTGTTTCGGCATTTTCGCTAGGCGTTTGGAGCAAACGTCGCCGGACAGCGGGTAAACAAGCAGGGCGCCGGCGGCGTTTGCTCCGTTTGCACCCACCGCAAGAAGAAAAAGCCCCTCAAACGCCGCTTTTTCGACCCTGCCTCCACCCCCCCCCCCCCCCTCCAGTTCCAACTCTCTATTTTGACCCGCCAGGAGCATACTCCACCACAGTACCAAATGAAGCCTTAGGGTTTGACCTAGGCATCCATTTGAACTTCTACCCTAGCCTAGGAGCAGTCCTAGGAGAACTGTCCTACAGGGAGCTACATAGCCTCAAATTACAACTTTGGGTGTCAAATTAAAGGTGAGACTTAGATCTACCTTTTTTATGTTGGACGTTATTTCTAGAAATTCCTGTAAGAGGCCTAAATAATTTATGCAAGGTGATTGTTCAACTGTGATTGAAAAATGAAATCAATTAACATGATCCATAGTTTAATATTACATTTAGATGGACGGCATCAGCTCATCTTCCCCAATGAGCTGATGGTCCAGATCATCCCGAGTTGT
This sequence comes from Platanthera guangdongensis, assembly GCA_039583875.1. Classification (NCBI taxonomy): domain Eukaryota; kingdom Viridiplantae; phylum Streptophyta; class Magnoliopsida; order Asparagales; family Orchidaceae; genus Platanthera; species Platanthera guangdongensis. The sequence goes on from CM077164.1 coordinate 129,849,182, forward strand.
AGTTCTTTGATCTCCACTCTCCCAGCCATCCGGCCACCGCCACCGCCGGCGATTGTCGCCACCACCTCCGTTGAAGTGGTGGCTAGCGTTTCTCGGTGATATGGACGTCGGAGGCAGCTCCTACGGCTAACCCGAGCAAAGAGAAATACTCGAAAATAAAATCGCATCTTCCTCACATGGTATATGGCTCATTTTAGCCCAATATCTCTCCTAAAATAAATAGACGGCTAGCACAGAGGGAGCGAAGGAGAAATGGACCCATCGTCGCACTTGGCGGTGAGTATGATGGTGATGAGCCTAGGCCGACAACTTCTCCGACTATCTCCTTTCTCCAGTTATTGATTTCCAGTTCTCTAGACTCAATGAAGATATTGGTTGCCTTGGTTTTTGGCTGGGAGTTGACGGTTTAAGGACTTTGAAAAAGGGGAGTGGCTGGGAGTGGTTGGGAGTGGCGGGGCATGGCGGGTCATGGCTGGTCATCCTTGAGCATGGTTCACCTGGCTGCCAAGTGTCACTATAATATTGGACCGTCCAATTATTACTTTATTTAGGTCTTTATTGAAATAACCCGGTCCAATAGGTCAATTGGTGCTCATTCTGAAAATTCGGTTCAACTGGTACATGTGAACCAGTAAACACAATTTTTAGACGAAAAAATACTCTAAGTCCAAAAGCATTGAGTGGTGTCGAGATCATTTAACGCCGTGTTGTGTGGCATTGAACCACTCAATGTCGCGTTGAGTAGTGTTGAGACCACTCAATGCTGTATTGAGTGGCGTTGAGACCACTCAATGCTACGTTGAGTGGCATTGAGACCAATCAACGTCACGTTGAGTGGCGTTGAGACCACTCAACATCACGTTGAGTGTCGTTGAGACCACTCAACATCACGTTGAGTGGCATTGAGACCACTCAACACCGTGCTGAGGTTCATTGAGACCAATCAACACCGCTTTGAGTGGCGTTGAGACCACTCAATGTCGCGTTGAGTGGCGTTGAGACCACTCAATGTTGTGTTGAGTGGTGTTGCGATCACTCAATGCCGCGTTGAGTGGCGTTTAGACCACTCAAGGCCGCGTTGAGTGGCGTTGAGTCCACTCAACACCGCGTTGAGTGGCGTTGGGTCCACTCAATGCTGCGTTGAGTGGCATTGAGACCACTCAACGCCGCGTTGAGTAGTGTTGAGACAACTCTACGCCAACAATTCCAGAATAATTTCTAAGTTAAATTCGTCGAGTGGCATTGAGACCGTCAACATACAGGATGCTTTATCGAATGACGTCGAGTTCACTCGACGCTTCTCGAGTCTGAGTCAAATCTCTTGACTTAAAACACACGTGAAGGGCCTAGTATGAAATGGAATGTTACAAATCCCAATAAATAAATAAAAATATTTCGTCCTCGAAATTCAAGTTCGGGTATACGGGGTTTCCATGCACAAGAAGTTTAAGAACTTTTTAACAAAATTTAAAATATATACCTGAGGCGAAAAGTCCTGGGTATTGTTCACGCATCAGATCCATCAGCTCCAAGGTGTATTCCTCCCGTCCATAGTTGGAATAAACCCTTGTTTTGGGTTGTGGTTTTTAACAGTTTTCAGGTGGTGTTAGTGTGACCATGGTTGGTTATGAAATTTGACCCCGGTAATTTTTCTTGGGGTATGTGACTGCAGGTGTGTTGGGCAGGATCCCACCACTGCAGGTGCCGGTTTTTCCCCAGTGGTTTTGTTTAAAAGGGTGTGACTGCAGCAGTGTTGGGTAGGTTCCCACCACTACATGTGTCGGTTATTTCCCCGGTGGTAATGGTTTCTCTTGACTGTTGGTGTGTTGGGTAGGTTCCCTCCACAGCAGGTGCCAGTATTTCCCCGATGATTTTACTTATAAAGTTGTGGGTAGTATATTTTTTGATACTTAGACTTACTTATATTCATGTTTCTTAAAGCATAGAATTTTATCTCACTTGGTGCAATATTCCTACTCTTGGAGTCAGTAAGTTAGCTTTTACCTCTATTCTTTTACTTCTTATTCAGCTGAGATTGTCAGTTATCCTTATAATTGGGTTTGGTAACCCCTTATACTATTACTTGATTATTGTCTCCTTTTGTCGCTTGTATTTTCTTGCTGAGGTGTTCTTTCTCTGAATGGCTCAGGTTCAGGGCAGTAGCTGGGTGAGCGGCTAGGTTTTTGGAAGTTTACTAGTGGACTGCTGCTTTTGCAGAGGTTTTCCTCAAAGTAGTGATGTAGTGTTTTGTTGCTTTCATGTTAATACAGACATACATGCTCTCTAGTGGGTTCGTGTCAGGTTGTTGACGCCCACTGGGGGTTTTCTTTTAAAGTCCTATGTACTTTGCTAAGCTGCCTAGTTAGTTGTTTTGTGGTTGTATTTACTTGCTCTATGGTAATATTTATACTAGTTTGCATGTTAGATATTTTAACTTATAAAAGCATTACAACTAGTATTTCATACATACCATCTTTCTAAAACTAAAATACTATTTTCTAACTAACGTAAAACTATTTTTATACCTATAATAAATCTAGAGTCTTGCATTGCGAGTTGTCCTTCGGGGAAGTTTATGCCCGTGTAGGATGTTAATCCAATATAATCAAAGTATTTCTACAGTGTATAACTATACTTTTACTTGTGGACTAGCTGATTCATTGTGCCGAGGGATACGGACTGTAACGGCTCAGGTTTAGAGCTCAGAGGCCCATAGAAACGTGGAGCTTGTCTCGCCCCTGTCACCACTACAGGGCTGCAGCCTAGGCACCCAATGTAACACCTCCCCTGTAATGACCGTATAATATTGGTTCGGTCGGGGCCCCATAACATACAGATACCACAACTTTAGCGTTAAAAGATGATATTAACTACCCAATCTCATAACTCAGAATATAACAACAGCGGAAACAGTAAACAAGACCAAAAGTTATCCACATATATAAGAGTATCGAAACGGCCTTAAGGCCTTACAACAATAGAGAGTCCAAAACTCAAATGATAACATCCAGTATCAACGTGCATGAGCACTCCTAAACTACCTCGGCATGCAAGCCGGAAAACTAGAGCATCAAACATATAATGCCACAAAATAGAGCTAGTATAAGACTTGTAACACTTCATGAGGCTTTGGCCTTTTTGTCCGGTGAGCTAGCTTCTGCTTGCGATCATTGCCCTGAAATATTTGGTGGTATTGTGGGTCAGCAAAGGCTGACCTCAAACTGTGTAACCAACACATCTCCTCCCGGACGCCCCTAACGGACCCCGGGGTACCCCTCCAACCTGTAAGTCAGCAGTTCGTATACCATATACATAAACATGTAAAGCTCTAAAAGAACTGGTTTGGATATCTCAAACAACAAGCACGTTTTCTATGTTGAGCATATAATAAAAAGGGGCCTACTATGGAGTATGTATGCAAAACCCAGGCTTCACCCAAGGCACCATATTGCGTATGCAACTAGCATATAATCATAACATCTGGGTACTTATAATTTCCCCACTGGCGTTAAGCCGCAAACAAAAGTGTACTGCAATTCCCCTAACGGCATACAAGCCGCCACATGGAAATCTTGTCAAGGCCCCACCCGCTCGTGGGTCTTAGACCCAGGCTTACCTGCAAACTCTAACTTCGCATGAAAGGATTCCATCTCACACACAAACTGATTCTAAGAACCCTTGTTGTACCCCACCCGCTTGTGGCTTCATTGCCCGGGCTTGCCCAATGCTTGGCGTTCTCGTCAGTCTCACAGAAGGGGACTAGTCTCGCCGGGACACTCTCCCCACATGACTTGCACGTCACGGGATAGCCAGATGACCACAGAGACAAAGCCGTGCCTTAGCATATCACAATCCATAATCATTCCCACCCTAATCCATAATTTGTACTGCAACATCCCCGCGCACCAAGAAAACCATCTACCGCCAATGCGGAGCCAACCTTGTCCACCACAGAAACCATCTACCGCCAATGCGGAGCTAACCTTATCCAGTTACGGCTACACATACTCACTCGAGAAAAGTGGGAAATCACATACATCACAAATGACATCTTGCTGCAATGGATTTATACAAAATCCTTAATGCTTGCTAAGCAACATCACCGATTTGGACTAACGGCCGCGGCTACGGCTTCACCCACAATGCCTAATCCACTAATGAAGTAGATCTCTAATGCAAAATCATACCGGGGACGCACTCAATCGACCCGGAGGTTCCTCTTAAACCATGGCGACCCATACCCCTCTCATTTGAGAGATTTGGTTCCCAAAAGCTTGAAAGAAAAAGATGCTAAGCACGCATCCTAAAAACTATGAGGAGAAGTGTCATTACCTTACGGCCCCTCTTCCTAGCCATGGGAACATAGCCGGATGAAAACCACCGCAACGGACTTGCCTCCGCGGATCTAGACTTTGCATACTATTTGGGGCTCTGAAGCTTCTCCGGCAGCCAGATCTCTCCTTCACCTTCTTCCTTGATCTCCCCTCTCTCTAAAACTTTAGAAAGAGAAAACTTGATGAGGAATGAGGGTTTCAAACCCTATTCCTGGACTTATCACAGCAAGGGTAGCTCTGGACCATCAGATCCCATTAGAAGGAATCGGACGGCCACGATTCGCACTTAAAACCAAATTACTGGGCCGAACACGGCTTGTGACACTCCCGTGTCCAAGGTCGTGTGCCTCAATCGACGTCGAAACAGTCACACCCAGAACAGGACACGGGCTCTGGACACGTCTGTGTCAAACTTGATACGCACGTGTCACTCAGTACATGATCGTATTGTTGGGCGTGTTCCTCCATCGACATAGGACTAAACACAAACTGAGAATAACACAGGTACTCGACAGGCCCGTGTCAAACCCGAATACTCTTGGGCTCCAGGCCGTGTTCCTCCCCCGACACGGCTCGGCTAACAACCCGAGCAGGACACGGCCTGGGACATGCCCATATCTGAGGCCGTGTTCGCTGTCTCGATGATCGTTGACTGCATTTTTGTCAACCACTCGAAAAATTCGTCGAACCCGAGCACGACATGGCCCTGGACACGCCCGTGTCCCAGGCCGTGTTCACTGTCTCGACACTTAGTCGAGCGCACTTTGTCGGCCAGTTGGGTTGTTCATCAACCCCGTGCATGACACGGCCCTGGACACGCCCGTGTCCCAGGCCGTGTGACCCATACCAAGATCCAAACTTGGCTCGAAACGTTGTTCGTCCCTCTTTCTAGTTTCGGGGCATTACAACTCTCTCTCCCTTAAAAAAATTTAGTCCAGAAATTATAGAAAATAAAAGATACACAAACTTAAATGATACCTGAATGTAATAACCCTAGATACTCCTCCAACATGGTCTGTTCTCACTCCCACGAGAGCTCCTCACGACTGTAGTTTTCCCATCGGACTTTTACGAGTTTGACCTCTTTGTTCCGCAACTGCCGAATTTTTGAATCCTCTATACTAACTGGACGAACTCGCATCCTCAATTCCTCGTCTATCGGCAATGATGCCGATTCGATCACCACACTAGCCTCTACTAAGGCTTTTCTCAAGACGGAGACATGGAAGATGTCGGGTAATCCAATCAGCTCTATGGACAACACTAACCGCTATGCTGCTTCTCCCACCCGTTCTATAACCTCAAAAGATCCCAAAAACCTCAGACTCAACTTCTTTAGTCGGCGAATCCGCAAAATGCCTTTGAACGGCTTGATCTTTAGATAGACCCAGTCGTCTACCGCGAACTCCAGCTTCCTGTGGCGAGCGTTAAAATATTTTGCTTGCCGATCTTGAGCCACCTTCATGCGCTCTTGAATGGTTCGCACCAACTCACATGCATCAGCTACAACTTCTTTTCCCAAAAGTTTGGTGTCTCCTGCCTCTGTCCAAGACATCGGTGTTCGACACCGCCTTTCATACAAAGCTTCGTATGGCGACATCTTTATCCTTGCTTGGAAACTGTTGTTATAAGCGAACTCTACCATGAAGAGGTGATCCTCCCACTTGTTGCCGAAATCAAGAATACGCATCCTCAGCATATCCTCCATACTCCAGTTCGTTCCTTCAGTTTTCCCGTCAGTTTGAGTATGGAAAGACGTACTGAACTTGAGTTTTGTGCCCAAACTCTTCTGAACAAACCTCCAATCCTTGGACGTGAAACGTCCATCGCGATCACTAACTATACTCTTAGGAATCCCATGTAGTCCCATAATGTTGCGAACATACAACTCTACCAGCTTCTCCATGTTGTCCTCCATCCGATTTGGGACGAAGTGAGCCACTTTGGTTAAGCGATCCACAATCACCCAAATCGCCTCGTTACCCTGCTGTGATCTAGGTAACCCATGTACAAAGTCTATGGTGATATCATCAAATTTCCACTCGGGAATAGGAAGAGGCTTCAGCAACCCGCCCGGCTTCTGACACTCGGCCTTCACCAAGGCACAAGTTTGGCACTGATTCACGTACAAAGCTACGTCCCGCTTCAGTCCAGGCCACTAAAAGGATTTCTTCATATCCAAGTACATATTTGTACTTCCCGGGTGAATGGAGTACTTTGTGAAGTGAGCCTCAAACATCAACTCCTCACGGAGCTTGCCGAACTGCGATACACAGATCCTTCCGTACTTCCTATAATCCCATCAATTAACTCCCAGGTACTACTCTCGCACTTTTGAGCTTCCACCACGTATGGCTGGAACTCATCATCCAAACGGGTCGCTTCCCGAATATGATCAGAAAAATATTTCTGCATTTCAATCTAGTTCAACCGAGCCATTCTAGACTCACCCCTTGCTACGAACTCCAAGCCGAGGGACTCCCAGTCCAGCACCAACCGCTCATCATGAGCTTCGATCCAATTCCCTTGCCCAGAGTATTTTCTACTCAAGGCATCTGCCACCACATTGGCTTTGCCTGACGTATACTGAATCGCCACCTCATAGTCTCCAAGGAACTCGACCCATCTGAGCTGCCGCATATTCAAGTCCTTCTGATCTACGAGATAATTCAGGTTTTATGATCCATGAAGATCTCCACCTTCGCACCATAAACATAGTGCCGCCATAATTTCAGCGCAAAGATTACCGCCGCCAATTCCAAGTCATGGACGGGGTAATTCCACTCATGAGGCTTCAGCTGCCTAGACCCAAAGGCTATCACACTGTCATATTGCACCAATACGTAACCCAAACCACATCCCAATGCGTCACTGAAAATTTGAAATCCTTCGGTCCCTTTCAGTAGACTTAGGATTGGAGCTGTCATCAGCCTTTCCTTCAGTGTCTCAAATGCCTGATTGAACTCCTGAGTCCACACAAACTTCTGGTCCTTATGAGTCAGTGAAGTGAGTTGTAGAGTTATCCACGAAAAGTTTTCTACGAACCTTCTAAAGTACCCGGCTAGCCCAAGAAAACTTCGGACTTCTGCCACGGTTCTCAAAGTCAGCCAATCTCTGATGGCTTCCACTTTTGTTGGATCTACTACCACCCATCCCGAATAATCACATGTCCCAAAAATGCCACCTTCTCTACCCAGAACTCGCACTTCGAGAATTTCGCGTAAAGCTGGTTCTCTCTCAACACATGCAAGACTACTCTCAAGTGAGTCTCATGCTCCACCTCCGATTTGGAGTAAACCAGAATGTCGTCAATAAAGACAACTACAAAAGAGTCCAAGTATTCCCAAAATACTTGATTCATCAAATCCATGAATATGGATTGTGTGTTCGTCAGCCCGAACGGCATCACCGAGAACTCAAAGTGTCCATACCTCGTACCAAACGCTGCCTTGGCTATGTCCTCGTCTCAAATTTGCAACCGATAGTATCCTAACTTCAAGTCCAACTTTGAATACACCACCGACCCCACCAACTGGTCGAATAGGTCGTCTATCCGAGGAATCAGATATTTATTCTTGACAGTCAATTTATTCAACTCTCGGTAGTCTATGCACAACCATATACTACCATCTTTCTTCTTCACGAACAACATAGGCGCGCTCCACGGTGAAGAACTGGGTCTGATATACCCCTACTCCAATAGTTCCTGGAACTGTACCTTGAGTTCGGCCAACTCTTTTGGTGCCATCCTAAATGGAGGACGTGACACCGGCCTAGCATCTAGCACTAACTCAATCGAGAAAATTCAGTGGTATTGTGGCAACCATCGGCTTTCAAAGGAGTTCGGCCGATCACTCCATATTCATTCGCAAAACTCTGCCTCGAGACTGGTGGTTTTGGCCGTATATGTGGATGATATTCTCCTTACTGGTGATGACCGAGATGGGGTGGACTTGACGAAGAAGCACCTCCGTCAGCACTTGGTCACGAAGGATATGGGCTCCCCAAAATACTTTTTGGGGATAGAAATCTCTCGGAAACCTGACTCCTTGGTTCTCTCTCAACGGAAGTATGCCCTTGATCTTCTTCGAGAAGCAGGCTTGACAGGTGCCAAACCAGCTCATCTTCCCATGGCTGTTGGAGAAGACAAAACGTGGACGGATGAATCGCCTCCTCTATCTGATGTCACACGGTACAGACGTTTGGTAGGGAAACTCATCTATCTCACGGTGACTAGACCCGACATCGCCTACGCTGTAGGAAAGGTCAGTCAGTTTATGCAAGCTCCCAGGGAGTGTCATCTTCAGTCCGCCCTGAAGATTTTAGAGTATATCAAAGCAGCACCGGGCAGAGGGTTACTCTTCCAGAAAAATGTCCATCTGAGGGTTGAGGCCTACTCAGACTCAAGTTACGCGGATGACAAAGGCGATCGTAAATCCACGTCAGGTTTTTGTACCTTTGTTGGAGGTAATCTCGTGAGTTGGAAGAGCAAGAAATAGTCTGTTGTTTCCAGATCCAGTGCCGAAGCAGAATACCGGAGTATGACGTCAACTACGTGTGAGTTAAAGTGGTTGCGGGCTCTCATGCTTGACCTGGGCGAGGTATATGATTGTCCTCTCCCTATGTTCTGTGACAACAAGGCCGCTATACACATATCCAGAAATCCGGTCTTCCATGAGAGAACGAAGCATATAGAGGTTGACTGTCACTTCATTCGGGAGGAGATTTTGAAGAATCATATTTGTACTCCTTTTGTCACCTCTGACAAGGAGTTGGCAGATATCTTCACCAAGCCGGTTACTACTTCCTTCTTCCGCATTTGTGACAAGCTGGGCATGATTGATATCTATGCTCCAGCTTGAGGGGGAGTGTTGAAGTATTAGACCGGGCGGCTTGGCGGTCTGATCCAGCGGTTTGTAGACCGGGCGGTCTGTCGGTCTACCTCTGCGGTTTGTTCTATCCTGCTGGAGTTGTCGAGCGGTTAGCCCATCTGTCTAACCCCGCGGCCTATGCGGTCTCCATTATTCTAGCCGCTCAGTACTGTAAATGTTTAGTCCCACATTGTTTGTATACTCTCTTTCTTATCTCCTCCATTCTATATAAGGGAGGCCATACCTTTGTAAATGATATCTTTTTTAGATAATAAAATTTCAATTATTCAAAAGTTTGTTCGCTTGTTCTCTACTTTTCGCTTCTTGTTCTCTACTTTCTAACATTTGCCATTGTCAATCCCGCATAATGACCCAACCGAGTGAACTCCTATACATACTCGTCCACCATCTTATCCCGCTGCACCAAGTGTAGAAATTGCCTTTGGAGGAACAACCTTGTCGAAACAGGAATGTACGTCTTTAGGAAAGTATTCTCAAACTCGTCCATGGATGGGGTGTGTCCGGGAAACTGGCAGCCGTTATGGCTCACCCACCACAACTTTGCATCTCCCTCAAACATGAAGGCTGCAAACTCAGATTTCTTCTCTTCTGGCATCTCTGTCGCCCTCAGAAGTTCTTGCATCTGTGCCCACCAATCCTCTGCATCAGTTGGCGTACCGACTCCCTTGAAAGTTGGAGGATGGAAGCTCAGAAAATATTTCATGTAACGACTCCATCCGTTCATATAGCATATAATAGAAGGTCCAGCCGGGGCCCCACACCATATACCATAAAATAGGCGGCGAAGTCACAGAGTGATACCAGAGTTGTGCATCCTAACTCATAACATTCTAGCGGAAGTTATAACATGAACTGAACTCCAAACATGAATGTCCACCATATAAATATCCACATTGATATATATAAACAGGAATGTTCACCAAATACAAAGTCAGTTGGCCTTATGGCCTTACAAGTCCTTTTACAATAGTGGCTCCTAAACATTGGCGCGCAGGCCGGCCACATATAAACAAAACACAGCATTTTAAGCTTAGCCTTCAAGGACTAGCAGCAACAACAACAACAATATGGATTTCAACTTTTATGTGTCTCGCTTGGTTCTCCAGCACCTGCACAGGGACAGTCCACCCAATGGTGGCAAACAAGGCAACAGTCAGCGTTCAGCTGACCAAATTATAACGACCCTACCCCTTTCCCGGGGCAGTGGAATTCCTTCCCTCTGGGCATAGCAATTCATATGCATATATAGATTCATCACATATTGTGCACTCACGCACAAACATTCCATCACTGAGTCGGACAAACGGTTGCGACTACAGCTTCACCCACAATGCCTAATCCACTAACGGAGCGGATCTCTAATGCAAAATCATGCCGGGGACGGACTCAATCGACCCGGAGGTTCCTCTTGAACCATGGCGACCCATACCCCTCTCATTTGAGAGATTTGGTGCCTAAAAGCTTGAAAGAAAAATATGCTAAGCACGCATCCTAGAAACCGTAAGAAGAAGTGTCGTTACCTTACGACCCCTCTTCTTAGCCATGGGAACTTAGCCGGATGAAAACCACCGCAATGGACTTGCCTCCATGGATCTGGACTCGGCTCGCGATTTGGGGCTCTAAAGCTTCTCCGGCAGTCGGATCTCTCCTTCACCTTCTTCCTTGCTCTCTCCTCTCTCTAAAACTTTAGAAAGAGAAAACATGATGAGAAATGAGGGTTTCAAACCCTATTCCAGGACTTATCACAGAAAGGGCAGCTCTGGACCATCAGATCCCACTAGAAGGAATCAGACGGCCATGATTCGCACTTAAAACCAAATTCCGGGGTCGAACACGGTTTGTGACACGCCCGTGTAAAAGGCTGTGTGCCTCAATCGACACTGAAACCATCGCACCCAGAACAGGACATGGGCTCTGGACACGCTCGTGTCAAACTTGACACGCCTGTGTCACTCAGTACACGCTCGTATTGCTGGGCGTGGTCCTTCATCGACACAGGACCAAACACAACGCGAGAAGAACCTGGGTACTGGACACGCCCGTGTCACATTTGACATGCCCGTGTCAAACCCGAACACGCCTGGGCTCTGGCTGTGTTCCTCCCTCGACACAGCTCGGCTAACAACCCGAGCAAGACATGGCTTGGGACAAGCCCGTGTCTCAGGCCATATTCGCTGTCTCGACGATCGTCGACTGCATTTTTGTCGACCACTCAGAAAATTTGTCGAACCCGAGCATGACACGACCCTGGACACGCGCATGTCCCAGGCCATGTTCACTATCTCGACACTTCGTCGAGCGCAGTTCGTCGGCCAGTCGGGTTGTTCGTCGAACCCAAGCACGACACGGCCCTAGACACGCTCGTGTCCCAGGCTGTGTGACCCATACCAAGACCTAAACTTGGCTCTTTTCATTGTCCGTCCCTCTTTCGAGTTTTGGGGCATTACACCCAAACCCCTCTCCAGCTTGTTTCTCAACATGGTAGATTTTGAGCATGCCAGGTTTTGAACACAACACCTCCTTAACAAGGCGCCTTGAATAGCCTGCATCACCAATTATCTTTGGGGTTGTGTCCAGTTGAGTTGACCACCCTGCCCGTTTTGGATTATTTGGTGGAGTTGACAACAGGAGGCTAGTAGGGGTCTTGGAGAGATCCCCAAGTGGTCCATGTTCTGAATAATGGCATCCTCTATCCGCTTCTGCGACGCCTCTATATGTCACAACCCGCATTTTCTCCGAATTTAAGAAGCATCAGAGTATGAGAAAACACGTGTCGTAATGCCACGTCGAATAGGGGATAACTGTCGAAGCTCAGGCGAACACCATCTAACTAGACTATGAAAATTCATAAGTTTAATGATTATAAAATCAGTTATATTTTAAAGGTCGTATCCCTCGACTTAGTGGATCATCTAGTCCACAATTTTAAAACTATACTTATACGTAGCGAAAATTACTTTATTTATATTTGACACCCTATGAGAGTGCATAAGTGACCCCCGAGGCCAACTTATACTATGCAAGACTTTAGATTTATTTTATATTATAAGTAAGAAAATGATCCTTTTTAGGTTGCTTGGAAAGTAGTGTATGAGTTTTATAAATATGTTGATCATGTGATATACTTATAATAGTGTTTTTAGGTTTAAAAGTAACTAGCAACCTAGCATAAATCTTCCAAAGAGCAAATAGACTATCTCCAGAAAGGTAGCAGTAAAAGAAACATATCTAGTATCATAAGCAAAAAAACCACCAGCGAGCGTCCACAACCTGACACGAACCCACTAGCGAGCATGTATGTCTGTAAGAAAAATAGAAAACTACCTCTCAAGACCAATAAATTGATCTCTACAGTACAAGAGATCACCAGCAACAGCACAGCAAAACTAGCCGCCTACTCGGCTACTAATCAGAACCTGAGGCATTCAGAGAAGAAAAGAATGCCTCAGCAAGTAAAACAAGAAATTCTGAATAAGAGCATTATATCAAAATGGAACCAAGGAGAGTAAGAAGACATGACAGTAAAAGTAAGTGCTGTCCAAAGTAAGCCAAAGTACACCAAGTACAAGGAAACAACAACAAGCCCTGCTCAAATCCTGCAGAGGCTACAAGGCAAAAGAAAATAAAACTTGCCAAAATATGTTGCATTCTACAAGGAAGAAACACCTAACAATCCTAATTGGTGAGTTAATGGCAGTAGTAAACAACATGGACCTGAGTTGGTGACCAAAAACAGTCCCCCAAACAAAACAGTTCCAACTAAAAATTCATTGTATCAGTACAAGGCCACCACATACCTAGCTCGTACCTGGGATTAAAAGGTGGCGGCCATGGCTATGCCCAGCCCGTACCTGGGACTAAAAGGTGGCGGTCACGGCTCGCACACAAAACATCCCACTCCTTTAGAGCGTCAAAATAGCACTACCTGCCATAACCCACGATTTGGCCTTAAAAAATAAGAAACGAATGGCTGATAAGACATACCCACATAGGAGTTAATCACTTGGGAAGGAAATGAATTGCACGAAAATTTCGGTTAAGGCAAAAGAACTAAATGTCGATCTCAGCTTATTCGAAATCGTCGATCTCCAGCCACAGGAAATCGTCGAACCTCGTTCGACGATTTTCGTTGAATACAGGTCACGGGAAATCGTCGAACTCCGTTCGACGATTTTCGTCGAACACAGGTCACGGGAAATCGTCGAACTCCGTTCGTCGATTTTCATCGAACACAGGTCACGGGAAATCTTCGAACTCCGTTCGACGATTTTCTTCGAACGTAGGCCACGGGAAATCGTCAAACTCAGTTCAACGATTATCATCGAACTCAGATCATAGGAAAAATCATCGAGCTCAGTTCGACGATTATCGTCAAACCTAGATCGACGACCTTCGTCGATCATAGGGGACCGGAGATCGTCGATCTCAGTTCGACGATTTTCGTCGAACTCAGATCGACGATCCTCATCGAACTGACAGCGTTGAGTGCAGAGAAACGCTAACTTAATTCCTATGCTCCACCTATAATACCAGACCACTTCTACTAGCCCAGAAACACTCTAATCCTCAAGACTATGGAAAGGAAAAGAAATTTCTGCTACTGCTACCCCAACTGTCAAGCCAAATTTACTCCAAAACCGAGCCTACCCATGAAGAACTCCGCATTAAAACACTACAACAACTGACAGTAGGCCTAAAATTTCAGTAATTGAGAGATCTAACAAGGCTAAGCAGCATTCCTAGGTTCTAAGAGCAGAAATTTAAACAAAAATCTCCACCTGTAGTTAAATCAAATATCCGGACAGGAAGAAAATTTCAGGAGGCTTAACGATTGTTTGACATGATGAAGGAAAAACTAAGCATTTGCATGATCTGGAATCAATATTTGACAACAAGGAACCAAAAAATGAAGAAGTTCCTACTTGGCAAGGGCAAAGAGCACCACTTGCCTTGATTTTCGGAAGGTCTCGACCGACTTTTCTGCTTCCCCATGGATCTGGCAGCCAACACCTAACCGAGCAAAACTGGACATTTTCGGAGAGGTAGAGGGGTCAAACGAAAATCTGCAACACCATATAAAGACACGAAATGGATAAAGCTTACCGTCAAAATGAAGATCTAGGGGAGAGCAGTCTAGATCTACCCTCAGAACGAAAATCGGACCGCTAGAACTCCGGGAATCGGCGGTGGAAGGCAAGGCTGTCCGCAGGTTTTCTTCCACTCATGAACAGGACATCAGTTATTCTCTCACGAAAGGAGACGATGAATAGTCTCATTTTTTGTTTTAAGGCTATATATATGCATAGACACGTCTTATCAGCCTTAACTGCCACCTAAAATCCACTGGATTCATTTCAAGCTTTATAAATTAATCATTTGCATCCATTATTATTAACACATCAAAATGACGCGAAAACCAAACCCCCTCGGAATCCGACGAAATTCACACCGTAGCTAATTACCCATGCTACGAACGCAATGGCAAAGTCGAAATCAACTTTCGACGAACAAAATTCGGGTTATCACTACCCGAAGCCAAAACACAAACATCCCCTGAGAGGCCTCACCGGTCACCAAAACAGACCCGACTTGCTACGGGATGTTGCCAAAAAAGCTACCAACAACCACACAAGGAACCAAAAGAGCTAATACCATGCTATAACAAATGACACAAGCCGGAAACGTATCAACGTAACGCCAAACAAGAATTAAATAATCGCAGAAAAATCGGGGGTGTTACAGTCACTCCCACTAAAAGAAAGTTTCGTCCCGAAACTTTACGTACACAACTTCTACTATAGAAGGAAAGTAATAAAACAAGAGCTACTAGAAAGAAACGTACCAATCAAATCAAGGGAACAGATGAGGGTGAGCCTCCCTCATAGCCGACTCTAGCTCCCAAGTCGCGCTTTCCAAATCCTGATACTTCCATAGAACTTTCACCATCGGGAAAGACTTTCTCCGCAACACCCGATCTTGAGTATCCAAGATGCGGACCGGCATCTCAACATATGAAAGATTAGGCTCCAACTGGGGCACAACATCTAAGACTTGCCCACTGCTTCGCACACACTTCTGTAATTGGCTTACATGAAATACATTATGAACTCCTGGGAAATTTGCTAGCAAATCCAATCTATATGCTGACACGCCAATCCGCTCAACAATCTTAAACGGGCCCACATACCTCGGATCCAATTTATGGTTCTTACCGAACCTCTTAACACCAACCATTGGGGAAACCTTAAGAAACATAAGGTCCCCTACAGAAAACTTCAAGCCAGACCTACGCCGGTTGGCGTTCTTCTCATATCTCTCCTGAGCTATATGAAGCTTTTCTCGAATAAGCTTCACTGCGAATTCCATTTCCTCGAGCGCATCCGGACCCAGCAGAGGCCTCACACCGACCTCGGTCCAAAATAAGGGAGTTCTACAGCGCCTCCCATACAAAGCTTCAAACGGAGCCATTTGCAAGCTCTCCTGGTAACTGTTATTGTATGCAAATTTCATAAGCCGCAAACACTCATCCCACGCTCCACCGTGGTCCAAGATGTAGCACCTAATTATATCCTCAACTATCTTGTTCACCCGCTCAGTCTGACCATTGGTCTGCGGGTGGTAAGCTGTAGAATACCTCAATTCTGTACCCAAACCCTCTTGCAGACTCCTCCAGAAGCGATATGTAAAACTGGAGTCTCGATATGAAATGATGCTAACTTGCACACCGTGCAATCTGATGACCTCGTTCAAGTACAACTCTACTATCTTCTTCATCGGATAGTCAATCTTGTACGGTATGAAGTGAGCACACTTCGTCAGTCTGTCCACTATAATCCAAACAAAATCAAATCCCCTTGGAGATCTCGGTAAGCACATAATGAAGTCCATAGAAATACTTTCCCACTTCCAAGTAGGGATCTCCAACGAAGTCAACTTGCCACCAGGCCTTCCATGATCGGCCTTCACACGCTTGCAAGTGTGGTACTCAAAAACAAATCGGTCTATATCACCCTTCATCCCATACCACCAGGCAATCTGCTTCAATTCATGATACATCTTTGTAGATCCTGGATGGTAGGCAACACTGGATCCATGAGCCTCTCTGCAAATCATACCCCTAATGTCTCCAGCAGTGGGGATGCAAAACCTGACGCGATACTTCAAGGTACCCGCATCATCGATAGAAAAATCCGGCAACTCCCCTCTCTCTGTACTGAGGTATAAGCGCAGAAGATCCGGATCATCCTTCAAGTGCAACCTGGTAAGTGAAATCCAAGACGGCTTTGCCACTGCCAAACTGCTCTGCATGTCACAGCGTACCACGAAAATATCCATCAGGAGGAACTCTTCCACTAAACGATCGGCGGTGAGATTAAATATCTTCCCCGTCTTCCGGCTCAGGGCGTCGGCCACCACATTGGCCTTGCCCAGATGATACTGTATCTCCACATCATAATCGGCCACATACTCTAGACACCGCCGTTGGCGCAGATTCAACTCCTTCTGAGTGAACACATACTTTAGACTTTTATGATCTGTGAAGATCATGCACTGAGCACCATAGAGTAGATGCCTCCACAGCTTTAGCGCATAAATCACCGCTATAAACTCAAGGTCATGTGTTGGGTAATTTCTCTCATTAGTCTTCAATTGCCTTGACACATACGCAATCGCTTTCCCAGCCTGCATCAAAATGTAACCCAGACCAACATGCAAAGCATCCATGTACACATCATACTCCACGCCCTCAGTAGGTAGTGTCAAAACGGTAGCAGTGCACAATTTGTTCTTTAGTTCCAGGAAGGCTTCTTCGCACTTCTCGCTTCAAACAAAGGCTGTGTTCTTCTGAGTCAATTTGGTCAAAGGTGCAGCCAGGGTAGAGAAACCCTCCATGAACCTCCTGTAGTAGCCGGCCAACCCTAGGAAGCTTCTAATCTCCTTGGGCGTGCCCGGCCTACTCCAATCCATCAATGCTGCAATCTTTTCCGGGTCGACCGAGATCCCATCCTTATTCACCACGTGGCCCAGAAATGAGACCTGAGGCAACCAAAATTCGCACTTGCTCAGCTTGGCGAATACTTGTGGTTCCTCAACTCCGATAGAACCAAGCGCAGATGCTGCTCATGCTCCTCAGCACTGTGAGAGTAGATCAACACATCATCGATGAATACCACAACGAACTTGTCTAGGAAGTCCTGGAACACCCGGTTCCAAATCAATCACAAACTCAACATCCCGCTCGGGGGGAAGACCAGGAAGTTCATCAGGAAAAACATCAGAGAGACCACGTACAACATGAATCTCCTCCAAGCGCGGTAGACTAACAGCAATCCCAACCACCGAGACTAAACAAGCAAAACAATCAGAACGAAACAGCTTCTGAGCACATACCGCAGAAATGACAGGAGAATCCTGGCATGGATCAGCATACACACTTCGAGGCTGGTCGTTGTCCGTGATGAAATCCAAGCATTTCCCTTTGCACTGAATAATCGTATCATCCTTAGACATCCAGTTCATGCACAGAATAACATCGAAGTCCTCTAGATCAATCATCTTCAAGTCTGCCTTCGCAAGGAAGTCCCCCAACAAAACAGGGCAATCCAGAATGCCCAAATCTGACAACACAGATTCACCAGAAGGGAACTTAACGCGGAAGGTATCACGAACTTGATCTAGAATCAACCGATATCGCTCTATGAAAGCTCTAGCCACAAACGAGTGGGTAGTGCCGGAGTCGAACAGAACACGCGCCCAGCGGTTCTTCACCTTAAATTTCCCTATAGGAGTATATAAGAAACTAAGGAACTACCAAAATCAAAAACTATAACCATTCTAGAAAATAAAACTTTCAGGTTAGGAAAACAACTAACCTGAGATGACCTAAGTCGAAGTTTGAGCCTCCTCAGAAGAGATCACGTTTAGCTTTCCTTTGCCCCTGTCCACACGCTGAGGTAGAGGTAAAGCCTGAAGTGGAATTGCCTGAAGAATAGGCTGGACCTGACGACACCTTGTCTTGATATGGCCCTTTTGTCCACACTGATAGCAGACTTTATCCTTGGACCAGCACTGGGCAGCATCTTGCCCGGGTCGCTTGCAAATAGAATAGGAAACATCCTTCCTAGGAGCACCTTGAATAGCATGAACTTGCTCCTTCTTCTGAGCTCCCGCCTTCTTGAAACACCTCACAACAGGGTGGCCTGACCGGCCGCAGAAGCTACACACTACCTTGCTCTTCTTTCCCGAAGCAGCATCTAGTACCTGGGGATTCTTTTCTTCAGCAGACTTTCTCTTGTCCTTCCTTATTTACTGGCCTTTGTTCTTTGCGGTCTCAATTGCCTCCACTTTCAGAGCAGCCTCCACTACCCATGCATAGGTCTATGATCCATAAGCACTGGCCAACTGCTGAACCTCGCTCCTCAAGCCACCAAGGAACCGCTTGACTCGATCTGCTTCAACACTCACCAACCCAGGGGCAAACCGACTCAACTTAATGAACTCTATCTCATACTCACTGACCGTGAGTTTCCTCTGCTTTAGGTGAAGGAAGTCGTTCATTAGTTGGTCATGCTCGACCGAAGGTAGGAACTTCCTCAACAGCATCTCCTTGAATAATCCCCAAGAGCAACCAGCCACCAAGCTCTCCTTTTCTTTAAGCCACCAACTCTTAGCCAAACCCTTTAGCTGATAGGCGGCTATCATCACTCTCTGATCATCTACAATACCGGAGTACGAGAACATCTCCTCCATGGAGATCAGCCAATCATCTATGACCATGATGTAACGCCCCGAAACTCAAAGGAGCATAGGGGGGACGTTTTGGGCTA
This sequence comes from Platanthera guangdongensis, assembly GCA_039583875.1. Lineage (NCBI taxonomy): Eukaryota > Viridiplantae > Streptophyta > Magnoliopsida > Asparagales > Orchidaceae > Platanthera > Platanthera guangdongensis. The sequence goes on from CM077164.1 coordinate 129,868,235, forward strand.
GTTTGGGTTCTGGCTGCGGGCACACGGACTGGGACACGGGCGTGTCCCAGGGCGTGTCAAGCCTGTGTCGACACTAAGGCGGGAATTCGACACTTTGGTCTCGACATTGTGTCGAGACTGGGCACACGACCTGCGATACGGGCATGTCACAGGGCGTGTCGACCCGTGTCGACACTTAGCCGCAAAGTCGACACTCTGATTCGACGAAGAGTCGAGACATGGCACACGGCCTGCGACACGGGCGTGTCGCAGGGCGTGTCGACCCGTGTCGACACTCATCCTGGGAAGTCGACACTTTGGTCTCGACACTGTGTCGAGACAAGGCACACGGCCTAGGACACGGGCGTGTCCAAGGCCGTGTCAGTAGGTCGACGATCTTCGCTCGACGAAGTGTCGAGTGTCGAGACCGTGTACACGGCCTGGGGTCCAGGCGTGTTGAGGTGACACGGGTAAGGACACGTGCATGTCCTAGAACCCGTGCAGTGCTCGGGTTGATTTCGGGGAAAAATGATAGGGGTACACGGCCGGCCACACAGCCGTGTCACATGGAACACGGGCGTGTCAGCTCGAACACGGGCATGTTCGATAGCCGTGTGAGGTTCCAGGCGAGCCGATTTTGACGGCGAATGAGGCACACGGCCCTGGACACGGGCGTGTGCCAGGCCGTGTTCGGTCCAGATTGGGCATTTCAGTCCCGAATCAAAGCCGTTCGTTTCCTTATTTTGAGATCCAACGGCTGGGGGTTGTTCCTGAAGGGATATACCCTGGATTGGACTTAGAAAACCCTCACTTTTCTTAAGTGTTATCTTTCTAAAACCTTAGAGAGAGAGAGGAGAGCCAAGGGAGGAAGAAGGAGCTAGATCCCGCCATTGGAGGAGCTTCGGAGCTCCGAATCGTGAGCCGACTCCGGATCCACGGAGGTAAAGCTAGTGCGGTGCTTTTCATCCGATTACTTTTCAATGGCGCCAAAGAGGAACGCTAGGGTAACGATCCTCATCTTGAGCTTGAGTAGCTCTCTTTCTTTGCATAGGAAGCCCGCTCTCGCGAGTTTACGGAGAGTTGGAGGCGTTCCTTCGGGTAGATATGTGAAGTTCCCGTTGTTTAGAGTCCGTAAGCGAGAACGGACATAGGCATGATGTGTGAAGCCTACCCGGACATGTTGGTCTGGATCGGTGATGTTGCATTGCATAGATGCCAGAGAAGACTCCGTGCAATTGGTTATTTTTCGGGTTTTCTACACGGTAGATTGCAACAGGGAGCCTTGGGGATTAACCCTAAGGTGCACCCGGAAAACTGGGCGGATGCGTGATCTTGCCAACATGGAGGCCTGAGAGCCAACTTGAACATAACCGAGTTATGTGAAATTCTGTGATGAAAATGGGACTCGGGAGAAGTTTGACCTGCGCAAATGGCTTAAATTGTCGTTGCGACATGAGCACGGGTTAGATGGAACCGTACCCATATCTATGTCGTTCGGGTTAAAGAGACCTAAGGTTACATGGCACTTGCCGTTGGCATAGATGAGAGTCTTTGGTGGTCCATGGCTTAAATTGACGTGACCCATGCCGGGAAGACAAATTGCTCATATGTTTGGCCGTCAAAGTGGCGGTGGTGCGTCCGGAATGTCCATGGCTTTAACTAACGTGACATCGACCGATTCACCGAGAATGTGCCCTGAGTGCACGGGGTGTGTGGCCGTGTGAGCCTACGCCTGTGATGAAATGAATACAATTATATTTCTCGCTTGTGCTAATAAAACTGCAGGGAAGGAGCATTGCCGCCCCGAGTTGGGGGCGAGATCGTTATAATTTGGTCAGCATTGCTGATCGTTGCCTTTTTGTTTGCCACCGTGCGGTGGTTATGTTGCTTGCTGTAAGAAAGTAGAGAAAAGAAGCGAAAAGTAGAAGACAAGCGAATAAACTTTTGAATAATTGAAATTTTATTATCCAAAAAAGATATCATTTACAAAGGTATGGCCTCCCTTATATAGAATGGAGGAGATAAGAAAGAGAGTATACAAACAATGTGGGACTAAACATTTACAGTACTGGGCGGCTAGACTAATGGAGACCGCATAGGCCGCGCGGTTAGACAGATGGGCTAACCGCTCGGCAACTCCAGCAGGATAGAACAGGCCGCAGAGGTAGACCGATAGACCGCCCGGTCTCCAGGCACCAGATAGACCGCCAGACCGCCCGGTCACCAAATCGCTGGAACAGACCGCTAAGCCGCCCGGTCTAATACTTCAACACTTGCAGGTGCTACTAGACCATGCGGTCAATAGCGGGCTAAAGCCCAAGTGCGAAGCCAGCCCTCGAAGGCCTATTTGGAAGTGTTTACTGTTTTATTCATGTATGACCGGCCTGCGTGCCGTGGTTTGTAAATCATGTAATATCAAGTGAAACATTTTGTAAGGCCTTAAGCCTAACGGTTGTATTTGTTATACATTCCTATTTTGGTTTAGTGGACATTCATGCTTTAGTGCTGGGTTCTTTAATGCAACTTTTATAAACTGCTTCCGCTAGAATGCTCTGTGTAGGACGTTGAGATTGGTTGGATGGTTTCCATAAGTAACCACCCGGTCTGTCTGTAGTATATGGCGTCGGGCCCCGGCCGGACCTACTGCTATATGCTATGTGACGGATAGAGGGTGTTACACATGAAATCTTCCTTCCCATCATATGTAGGAGGGCTAAGTCTCTGAAACTGAGAAATAAAGGACATCTTTGCCGTCACCACCACTGGAGGTCTCAGGGGAGCAGGAGGGGGAGTAGGAGCTAAACCCCCTGCAGGGGCTTGCACCCCCTGAGTCGGTCCTGCCACCGCTGCCACTAGAGACTGGATCTGGGCCTACATCTCCACCATCTACCTGGTCAAGGAATCGTTGCTCTGACGCAGACTCTCGATCACCGCACCACTCTGCTCTCCTGAAGACTCACCCTCAAACAGGGGAGTAGACCTAGTCGAAGGACGTATCGCCATCCTAAAACCATAAAAACTGAGGTCGGAACCTAGTACAATAATTAAAACAAACTACCAGTACAGACAATACATACATAAATATGAACTTTTAACTACTATACTTGCTCTGGGATTTTATTTTATTTTTACAAAAGTGATGCTATGCTTAACCTAGGATGGTTAACCACCATCAACTAACTCTTGTACCTAGATCGGGAATGCATGAATTTATATTCTTTTTCTGATTTTAAACCATGTGTGTACATATGTCATCCTGCAAATCTTTACTTGGCACGTTGTGCTTATGCAATGTTATGCTATGCACAATTGTGCTATGCATTCTAAAAAGGCCCTAATGTATGTCATGAGTGGCGTACGCATGAAAATATTATGCATACCATACTACATAACATTCTCATGCAATGAAAAAGAAACGTGCTAGTCCCATTCATGTGGTGAGGTTATGCATCCCATACCACATAACCTCACATGTTGCCCCTATGGTGGATCCATATACAAACACATATTATGCATCTCATACTACATAATATGCCCTGTATACTTCATGTTATGCTATGAGTGTAGTGTTCGTGCTTCAGCCAAGACGTGCTGATGACATATCGGTGTGTGTATGATATAATGCAAAACATCTAATACCTACCAGGAAAGGTTGCCCGACAAATTGTCAAGCAACCTCCCTCTGATACCAACTATCACAACCCGTATTTTCTCTGAATTTAAGAAGCATCAGAGTATGAGAAAACACGTGTCGTGATGCCACGTCGGACAGGGGATAACTGTCGACGCTCAGGCGAACAACATCTAACTAGACTATGAAAATTCATAAGTTTAATGATTAGAAAATCAGTTATATTTTAAAGGTCGTATCCCTCAGCTCAGTGGATCATCTAGTCCACAGTTTAAAAACTATACTTATATGCAGCGGAAATTACTTTATTTATATTTGACACCCTATGAGAGTGCATAAGTGACCCCCAAGGTCAACTTATACTATGCAAGACTCTAGATTTATTTTATATTATAAGTAAGAAAATGATCCTTTTTACGTTGTTTGGAAAGTAGTGTATGAGTTTTATAAACATGCTGATCATGAGATATACTTATAATAGTGTTTTTAGGTTTAAAAGTAACTAGCAACCTAGCATAAATCTTCCCAAGAGCAAATAGACTATCTCCATAAAGGTAGCAGTAAAAGAAACATATCTAGTATCATAAGCAAAAAAAACCACCAGCGGGCGTCAACAACCTGACACGAACCCACTAGCGAGCATGTATGTCTGTAAGAAAAATAGAAAACTACCTCTCAAGACCAAGAAACTGATATCTACAGTACAAGAGATCACCAGCAACATCACAGCAAAACTAGCCGCCTACTCGGCTACTAATCAGAACCTGAGGCATTCAGAGAAGAAAAGAATGCCTCAACAAGTAAAACAAGAAAATCTGAATAAGAGCATTATATCAAAATGGAACCAAGGAGAGTAAGAAAACATGACAGTAAAAGTAAGTGTTGCCCAAAGTAAGCCAAAGTACACCAAGTACAAGGAAACAACAACAAGCCCTGCTCAAATCCTGCAGAGGCTACAAGGCAAAAGAAAAGAAAACTTGCCAAAATATGTTTCATTCTACAAGTAAGAAACACCTAACAATCCTAATTTTTGAGTTAATGGCAGTAGTAAACAACATGGACCTGAGTTGGTGACCAAAAGCATTCCCCCAAACAAAACAGTTCCAACTAAAAATTCATTGTATCAGCACAAGGCCACCACATACCCAGCCCGTACCTGGGATTAAAATGTGGCGGCCACGGCTATGCCCAGCCCGTACCTGGGACTAAAAGGTGGTGGCCACGGCTCGCACACAAAACATCCCACTCCTTTAGAGCGTCAAAATACCACTACCTGCCATAACCCACGATTCGGCCTTAAAAAAAGAAGAAACGAATGGCCGACAAGACATCCCCACCTAGGAGGTAATCACTCGGGAAGGAAAGGAATTGCAAGAAAAATTCGGTTAAGGCAAAAGAACTAAACGTCGATCTGAGCTTATTTAAAATCATCGATCTCCAGCCACAGGAAATCGTCAAACCCCATTCGACGATTTTCGTCGAACACAGGTCACGGGAAATCATCGAACTCCGTTCGACAATTTTCATCGAACACAGGTCACGGGAAATCGTCGAAATCCGTTCGACGATTTTCGTCTAACGCAAGCCACAGGAAATCGTCAAACTCAGTTCGACGATTATCGTCGAACTCAGATCATAGGAAAAATCATCGAGCTCAGTTCGACGATTATCGTCGAACCCAGATCGATGACCTTCGTCGATCACAGGCGACCGGAGATCGTCGATCTCAGTTTGACGATTTTCGTCGAACTCAGATCGACGATCTTCATCGAACTGGCAGCGTTGAGTGTAGAGAAACTCTAACTTAATTCCTATGCTCCACCTATCATACCAGACCACTTCTACTAGCCGAGAAACACTCTAATCCTCAAGACTATTGTTGGGTACATTCGAAAATGTGTACCAGATTTGAAGAAGCCTCACCCTACTCAATGATATACATCAAGGTGTATTTGATGTGTTTTTAGTTTATATGTGCAGGTTAAGTAATTGCAGAAAATGCAGAAAAATTTCTAAGTCCATATGTCGACACCTAGAGAAGCAGTGTCGACACTTATGAAGGCTTGTGTCGACACTGGAGAAAAGCTGTGTCGACACTTGGAGTTAATTGTGTCGACACTTGGAAAGGCTGAGTCAACACCAGAATCAACTGTGTCCATACCAGAATGAATGTGTCGGCATACAGTGAAGCTTAGTCGACACACAGAGAAGCAAAGTCGACATCACCTGTGTCGACACCAGAAGACAGTGTCGACACACAGGAATACATAGTCGACATCAAATGTGTCGACACATAGAGGTAGTGTCGACACACAGAAGTATTTGTCAACATCAACTGTGTCGACACACAGGACTTGTGTCGACACACAGCAAAGCTTAAACAAAGTTAAAGTAAAGAAGTACATGTGTCGACACAGAGGAGATGTGTCGACACACAGCAAGTTTCAACAAAGTTAAAGTAAAGAAGGCTTGTGTCAACACACAGAATCAGTGTCGACATATTCTAAAGAAGCAGTGTTGAGAAGCTGTTACAACAACAAAAGGAGTTGTGTCGACACCACCAAGGCTAGTGTCGATACTTAGTCCACTTGTGTCGACACTTAGTCTAATTATGTCGACACATAATGAAGTTCAGTCTCGACACTTTCAGACAGAGACAGTGATTTCAAGAAGTGACTGGATGACTTGACAGCTGCCATTTCCAACCGGTCAACTACTTCTGTCAGAGCTGTCAGAAGGTTGTTAGAAACCGGTTCAGCCAGTTAACATGGAAGAAGACTATATAAAGGCTTTCTCCTTCAACAGAAAGTGATGATCATTCATTGAAGAATACAGATTCTGAGCAATACAGATAGAAGTAATTATACAGAAGATTTTCGATAGAAGATCTAGAAGAAGTTGGAGAGTGATAGCTCCATCTAAGAAGAGCAGTGGCTGAACCAGGCTGCTAAGAAAGATTCAGATTTAAATCTGAATCTCAAGACAGAAGCTGATTGAAGATCAACTTCACAGAATATTCAACCCTACTGAGTTCAGATTCAAGAAGCTTTGAAGAAAGCTAAGGGAGGGTGATCCCTACCATCAAGTTCTTCCAAGAACAGTTCAAGAAACCATCCATCCCTTCTCTCTCTTTCAGGGTGGTGGTTATATACTTTGTTTAATCAAATTTATGTAAGATCTATTATAGATCTGAGTTTTAAGCCTATTTTATAAATGATGAGTGTAAGAGATATAGATCTCTGAGTGTAGGTCTTGTTGAAGACTGAGTGGTAGGGCTTTGTGCCTAAGTTGTAGGAGACTGTATTCTCTGAGTGTAGGGCTTGGTGAAGGCTGAGGTAGGGCTGTTTGCCTGAGTTGTAGGAGTGGGGACACTCTGCATTGTAGGAACCTGTTTGGGGTTCTGAGCTGTAAGATCTAAGGATCTGAGGTGAAGTGCAGAAGTTAGGCCGAATCTAGTACACTGCTAGATAGGCGAAGGGGGAATGTGAATGTACCAAGACCTTGGGGAACCACTATAAATACTGTGTGCACTCTGTGAATGATTGTTTCTGTGATTGCTGTGCCGATAGCTATAGAATCTGCAATTGCTGCTTAAATTACAGAACAGATTTTCTGCCTTTAAATTAAAAGAAAAATTACACCTATTCACCCCCCCTCTAGGTGGTTAGGCACTAATTCTTTCAAGTGGTATCAGAGGGAGGTTCCTCAAAGAAGGACTTAACAGTCAGAGTGAGATCCTTAAGGCAGATTTAAGATTCAAGAAAAATCAAGAAAATGGGTTCATGTGAAAATCACAAGTAACTAGGTTCAATGAAACTACCCATATGCAAAAAGGAAATATCTAGTATCTGGAAAGAAAGGGTCAAGATGTTTATGGAGGCCTCTGATCCAAGGATCTATATTACAGTCAAAGAAGGTCCTTATGTCCCAATGAAGATTTCAATTCTGGATGCTAACCAAAGAATTCCTAAGGATTATTCAGAGATGACCCAGGATGAGATCATCTTGGCAACTATGGATAAGAGGGCCCAAAGTATCATAGTAAGTGACATTGATGATTCTACCTTCCAGAATTTGATTCACTACAAGACTTAAAAGGAAATGTGGGATACTTTGATAGTCTATATGGAAGGGTCTGAAGAAGTAAGACAAGACAGAAAATCTATGCTAAACCAGGAATATGAAAGTTTCAAACAAGGGAAGTCTGACAGCATAACTGAGTGTTACAAAAAGTTCTATAGGATAGTGAATGAGTTGATGTCTTATGGAAGAATCTTTAGCACATATGAGCTGAATGATAAATTCCTGAGATCCCTGACCAAAGATTGGGACACTAAGATTTGTGCCATTAGAGAAGTGGCCAAACTTGCAGAAATTTCTCCTCCAACCTTGTTTGGAAAGTTGCTATCTTATGAGATGCAACTAATGGATAGGAAAGAGGAAGACAAGAGTACAAAAGGTGAGCATAGAGAAAAATCTATGGCCTTCAAGGTTGAAGCCACTAAGAAAAATAGGAGGATGTCTCCATCACCTCCTAAGATTGTTGCTGAAACTGCTTCAGAAAATTCAGACAATCAGAATTTAGACAGCAGTGACTCTGATGAAGATTTTGCAGCATTTACAAGATAGTTTCAGAGATTTCTGAAGAAGAAGCAGTGGAAGTCAAGGTCTTCCACATCTAAGCCTAAAGATGTCTATTATCAAAAGAGGAAGTCATCCAGGAAAGACAGGAGCAAGCTTAAGCCAAATAAGTCTACAACATCAAAGATTGTTTGCTACTGTTGTAATAGGCCTGAACATGTAGTGACTGAATGTCCAGATAAAAGAAAGGAGTCTGGTGATAAAAAGAAGACTCAACACCAGAGCAAGAAGTAAAAATCATTTGTTGCTAAGAAGGAGAAGACATTGTAAGATCAGTCATCTTTAGAGTCAGAATATGAAGCTGAGGCTTACATTGGTCTGTTTGCTGCAGATGAAGAAAAAGAGTTTTTACAAGTGCTAAACTCAATATAGGAACAAGAAGACCATCAGTGCAAGGGACTGGTGGCTGTATCAGAAGAAAACAAATGCCAGGATCAGCCTGGTCCCAGTAAGGTACAATGTCTTTCAGATTGCAGTACTAAGTCAGAGTCAGCAACATCAGCATCAAGTGATGTGGATGGGTCTGAGTCTGAAGGTGATATTCATCAGTTGATAGATGAATATGGAGACTTGCTGCAGGCAATTAAGAAGAGCAAAAACTTGGCTAAATCTCAGGCTAAGGAAATTGCAGATCTTAAGTTGGCTGCAGTAGATTTAGAGAAGTTGCTGGATCAAAAATTGAATGAGATAGCCAGACTGAAAAACATTACTGTTATTCAGATGGGTACTATTACATTCAAGAATGATCAGATTAGAAATCTGGAGGTTAGACTTCAGAAAGAGAAAGAGATAGTAGCTAGTTTTTCTAAACCTAAATCTATATTACCCTTAATTGATGAGTTTGTACCTCAAAAGGGTAAAGCTGGATTAGTATTTATGAAAACTGCATGGACTGCTAAGTCCAAATCTAAAGGCAAAGCCCCAGCTCAAAACAAGAAGCCTGCTGTAGACAATTCAGCTAGGGTTGTACCTAAACAAAGGTACAACAAGTTTGAGTGCTGGTGTTGTGGCAAGGTAGGCCACTTTGCCATAGATTGTTGGCACAATTCTAGTGTCAAGGAGAATAACAGTCTACCTGTGAGAAGTCCTACAGGCAGATTTGTTAGATTTCAGGCTAATATGAACCAAGGACCCAAAACTCATTTGGGTTCTAAGGTTAAGTAGTCTTTATTGCAGGTGAGTCCAAGTGGCCATGCCCCAATATGGTACTTGGATAGTGGATGTTCCAGGAACATGACTGGAATAAGGGGGTTGCTGAAGGACTACACACCTATCATGGATGGCCCTAAAGTTACCTTTGGTGGTTCAGAAAAAGGAATCATCAAAGGCCTATGTGAAGGGTTTGAAACATAACCTCATTAGCATAAGTCAGCTGAGTGATTTAGGATATGACAACTCATTTGTTAAGAATGGTTGTCATATCAAAAGGTCAAGTGATCAAAAGATCATTTTGACAGGATATAGGAATAGAAATGTTTATTGTCTTAACTTTGAGTGTGAGAACAATATTTCTCCTATTTGTATTGTAGCTGATGAGAGAGTCTCACATTGTGTTAAATGGCACAAGAGGCTGGCTCATCTTAACTATAAGACCATTGGTCAACTCTTTAGCAAAGAGTTAGTGAGGAATGGTCCTCAAGTTAAGTGTATAAAGGATGGGATATGCTCAGCTTGTCAAAAAGGCAAGCAGACCAAATCCACCTTTCATAGCCTTGAAAACAAGGATTCAGTAAGGTGTCTATACCTCTTGCATATGGATCTATTTGGTCCTATGCCAGTTCATAGTCTAGGTAGGAAGGTCTACACATTTGTGGTGGTAGATGACTATTCTAGATATTCCTGGGTGTTCTTTCTAAGACAAAAATCTGAAACCCCAAGTGTCTTATATAATTTTGTTAAACAAATTCAGAATGAGTTGGACAGTACAGTGGTCAATATCAGAAGTGACCATGGCACTGAATTTCAGTCTGAAAGTATGACAAGACCCTAAGTCTGGTGGTGAGGCTGTGCTATAGGTAGACTAAGGTGATTTTCACCTTGGCTCTTGTTCACTTGGTCCTTTGAGCTTCTTATGGTTTTGTCATGACCTAGTCATGACAAAACCAATCCTAGGGGTCTAGTTGTTTGAGAGATGTTATACATCCCACTTTGACATTTCCATTATTCGTAGACGCTATGCAAAAAAGATTTGGTCCCTCTTTGTATGTCAAACCTGCAGGGCTATTAACTAAACTTCAGCAAACTAGTTCGGTCCCAGAATATAAAACAGAATTTGTGGAACTAGTTACCAAAGTCCGTGGATTAGCCCCTGAATTCATATGTGATGTGTTTGTTTCTGTTCTAAAAGAGCAAATTAGAGGAAATGTTCAACTAGCCAGACCAGTAGAAATCCACAATGAGTTTGCAATTGCTCGAATGTACGAAGACCAATTTAAAATAATGGCTAAGGGACAGACTCAGTATTCATAATCGACCACCACATATACAACTAATAGAAACCTATATAATCCCCCTAACCAATATTCAAACACAAATAAACCAAAATTGTTGGCAATTAAAAGACTGGCCCCACCTGAACTTCAGGTTAGAAGAGAAAAAGGTTTATGTTACAATTGCGATGATAAATATCATACGAGACACAAATGTAAAGGGATGGGAGCATTATTATATTTGGTGGGAACTAAGGAAGGGGACGACTTAGAAGATGAAATTCAGGACTTAGTTATAGAGGAAGAGGACCCCTCAACTGTGGTTTGCCTACATGCCCTAACTAGAGCTGTTTTAGATCACGGGCTCAGAATGACTGGCTACATAAACAGACAACCAGCAAAATTGCTTATTGATGGGGAAAGTACCCATAACTTCATATCCTATAGGATGGCCATATTCCTAAAATTACCCATAATAATGGTCAACGAGTTTCCTATTTTTATGGGCGATGGATCAACAAAAACATGTAGAGGAAGGTGTAAAGACATGCCATTACTCATCCATGCCAATCAATATATGCTTCACTTATATGTCCTTGAGATTGACGACAAAGATTTAATATTGGGGCAACGGTTGTTGAGGACACTAGGTCCAGTCACTATGGACTACCAGAAATTTACATTATCTTATATAGGTTCCCAAGGACAAGTGACTCTTGTGGGACACTAGAAGTTATCCCGGGATGGTCGAGTTTCATCATTGCAGTTTATGCATATGGTGGCTTTGAAACCTTCCTCGATGTGTTTGTTGATTACCAAAGAAACTCCTACAACTCAACTTCCAAACCCAACTCTAGAGGAGGTAGGGAGCAAATTACCCACAGAATTTCAAAAATTACTGAAATTATTTTCTCAATTATTCAAAGAGCCTACTATATACCCCCCAAAAGAGAAATAGATCACAAAATATCTTTGGTAAATTATTCAGTCGCCCCAAATTTAAAACCATTTTGATATATGTATTTTTAAAAGAATGAAATTGAACGTATGATTGATGAGATGTTATAGAAAAGGCATATAAGGCCGAGCAATTTTGAGTTTAGCGCTCAGTCCTATTAGTTATGAAAAAAGACGGAACATGACGATTTTGCGTAGATTATAGGGCCTTGAATAAGGTAACTATTAAAGATAAATTCCTCATTCCAACCATAAATGGGCTATTGGATGAGTTGAATCTGGCCCGATATTTCTCGAAAATATATTTAAGATCGGGATATCATCAGATTAGGATGGCGGAAAAGGATATCCATAAAATGACATTTAGAACCCACCGAGGACATTACGAGTTTTTTGTAATGACTTTTGGATTGTCAAATGTCCCATCCACTTTTCAAGCTCTAATGAACTCCATTTTCCAGTATTTCCTAAGAAAGTTATTGTGATTTTTTCGACGATATCTTAGTTTTTAGTCCGATAGAGAAAGGCCATTTGAAACGTTTAAAGATAACCTTGAGCATATTACTGTAAAACCATTTGTTCATAAAGTTATCAAAATGTTATTTTTCGTCTAATTAAGTGGAATTCTTAAGTTATGTAATTTGTGAAGGACGGGTATCACCCAACAAAAACAATATAGAAGCGGTGGAGTAATTTATAGTACCAAAAAACAAAAAGACGTACGGGCATTTTTAGGATTAACTGGATATAATCGCAAGTTTATAAAAGATTACGCTAAGCTAGCCTATCCATTGACCAAATTACTTAAAAGAGATTCATTTACCTGGAACCCAATGGCCCAAGCAACCCATTTTGCTCCGCTCAAAAAATAATTACAAGACCCATTATTGCCAATGAGTTCTGGAATTGTGTGGGAAAGAATCATGACATCCCATAAACTATAATATCAGATCGGGATACCATCTTTTTAAGCAACTTTTAGGTGGAGTTGTTTCGATTACAAGGAACTTAGCTGAAGTACAGTTCAGCTTACCACTCACAAACTGATGGGCTTACAGAAAGGGTAAATAGAAGTTTAGAGCATTATCTGCGTATATTCGTGCATGATATCCAAACAAATTGGTCAATTTCTTAAATTTAGCCAAATTTCATTAAACACCAAGGATTAGATTAGACATAGCTTACAGGAAAATCTAGCAAAGGATGAAGACATAGACTGATAAAAAGGAAGGATTTGAGACTGGATATAGGTGATTGAGTGCTATTAAAGCTTCACCCTTATCGACAATTATCCATGACCAGACCTGTGATTAGAAAGCTAAACCTAAAGTATTATGGACCATTTCAAGTGACAAAAGTTATTAGGGAAACAACGTATCAACTACTACTACTGCCCGAGTCTAAATTTCACCCAGTATTCCATGCCTCCATGCTCAAGCATTATAGTGGGGATCCCAATGTACAAGTGCATGAAATACCGACTCTCAGTTGGAGGAACAATCCTTTGCATTCACCCTTGGTCATCATCAGCACTCACTGAATCATGCGGCAAGGGATCAACATTCCAGAAGTACTCATCCAGTGGTAGCATTTACCACCTGCCGATAGGACTTGGAATGACGCCTCAACATTAGAAGATAATCCACTCTATCATTCAAGCAGAGTTACAAAAAGAAGCTCATTGGGAAAAAAGTGGCACCCTTATGGAAAAACAAACATAAGAGAAGACAACGAGGAAATGAGAAAAGGGATCCAGAGCTACTTGCTTCACCCTTAAAATAGGGGAGAGGAAAAAAAGGGCACCGCAGAAAAACTTCAAAAAATAGCAAAAGAGAATCTGCAGACTCTAATCCAACCAGTTAAGGAAGCAAACTTATCCCACATCTTTGAATCCATGGCTGAAACATTTAGTTGCAAATCTCAGAGTACTCTTTCCCTTCCCCGGCCTATCATAGAAGATGTTGTCAACAACATTTCGGCAGCGATTGCGGAAGAAATGGCGAAAGGAGCATTTCCAGAAAACCTAAACAAAGGAGCAGACAAACTGATGAAAGAGACAGCGCAACAGGAGAAGGGAGAAGAAAATGCCAAAGAGCGCTGAGGACAGTGCTTAAAAGAGGAGTGCCAAATGTTAGGAATTTAAATTCGACGGCCTCAAATTATTAATCATCATTCAACAGTCTGAGGTCGGGTCAATGGTCAGATTAAAATCCATCCCTTGGCCTCAAGTTATCATTGACCAAGGGTCAGGATGCCCCCATCTGTCACAAGTAGCAGAGATGAATAAAGCTTTCCATTTCGATATTCCAGACCATATTAATCCCATTTAATGTATGTAACGATCAAATCATCATGCAACAGTCCAATTGTATTAGGCTATATATACAACCATAATTAAGCATATAATTAAGGAAGTTATTGATGAAAATTCCTCTGTTTTCTTCTATCTCCTTTCCCTATTCATCTCTCTCACCTCCAACCGCCCCCAGCCTTCTTCCGGCGACTTGAAGCAGACCCACTAGAGATGGGATTCCAGCAGCCGACCACCTAAGACAGTGAAATTGGGAGTGCAGACCACCTCTAACAGTTAAAAAGGGAGCGCCGACCAACTACGTGGTGAAATGGGGAGCGCTGACCTCCTCCAAGTCCGTAGGGTTTCTTGCGTGAGTATCGAGGAGAGAGTAAACTCTTGCTTGTGTGGATGAAGAAGGGCTCGCAATCTGGTAGGGTATCGGGAGGAATGAAATGCAGAGCTGCTGCGATAAACCGTGGTTTTTTCTACAGATGGGTTTATAGATAAAAGAGCAGAAGCAAATAAATACGCAGATTACTTCGAAAACGCATGTGCGTTTCCACCGCAATATAGGCAAAAAGCCCAATCAAATTCAACCTTAGGCTCTTTTTGATAAGGCGGTAGGGGAGCTACACACCGCAGCGGCATAGGAAGCAGTGCCAAATAGGAAAATAACACTTACGGTGGAACTGCGATGGGCTGCGATCGCAATAAACAACGGCATGGATAATTTCTCTGCCCATTCTCTTCCGCGAGTTTTCTCACATGCCCTACTCACATCGCTCCTTCTCCGGTGTTCACTCCCTACCGTTGTCCATGCCAATGGTCTTCTCCGCTCGACATCTCCTCTGTAAGGTATGTTCTTCGATGCCCTAGTTTTTTGGTTGATTTCTCTCCGTCTTCTCTGCCCGATCTCTCATCCTAAAGCTTCCCCGACATAGGTACGTGGTTCTATTGACACAAATCTCACATCCAGAGACGCCGCCGACTCATGTACTTCTTCTCTGGTGGTAAGATCCTCCTACGTGCAGTTTCTCTGGTTTATAGTATTGATGCTTCCAGTTTTGTTTTTTTATTGTTTCTGATTATCCTATGTGCAGTTTATCCGGCTGATAACAGTGGTAGTAACGATTCTCTAGTGTGCAATTTGTATTTTTCATGAAATTTTTTGATAGCAGTGTCTTTTTTTCATGAAAGTTTTTTTTATTAGCAACTGTTGAGAATGGTTATTCATGCATGCATTTGTGTTCAAAAATCAACTATTGTTTTTGCTCATTCATGTTGTGATGTCTAATGGTTGGGGATTTTCAAAATAATTAGAAAACATCTACTCTTTTTTAGGCGAGTGATGGGTAAACCAAAGGAAGATGCCATTTTTGCACAATGGGAGTGAGCGTATGACACATATTTTCCACCTGTGTATACAAGAGATTGAATTAGACAATATGCCAAACACTCATTTCAGCATAGATGAATGACTTAACTTGATTAAAAACATCAAATAATGTACAACATTTAATTACACTCACGCACAATTGAAGAACAAATAAGATCAGTTGAAGCATGAGTGGAAGCAATGGAGGGATCTTAAAAGAGGGGAGACTGGTTTGGGTTGGAACCCAACCAAAAGAATAATTGATGCTTTCGATGAATGGTGGGAAGAGCGCATTAAGGTTAGTATTTGTGCATTTTTATTTATTTTCTTATAGATAATTAGGTATATTCCTGTTAATAGTTTTCCTCATTCGAAATGTTACCGGCCGCCAAGAAATTTCGATATATAGGCATAACACTTGAGCTCAAAGAAAAAATGGATAAGATGTTTACCTTGGTAGTTGCTATGGGAGAGAAATCATGGATCCCATCCATGGGGGAAATGCACCCTATGTTTTCTGAACCCAAGCCTATTTCTGATGATAATGATCAAGTAGTAAAAAGTATTGCTACCCCCAACTGCTAACATGAATGATAGTGGACACACACAATGTGATGGTGCCACGAGTGGAAGTAAAGGAAATGATGTTAGTTCGACTTCTAAAATGGTGTCAAGCAAAAAAATATTTTCTAAAGGTAACATAAGAGAACCAGACATAAAAGATTCCATGATGGCATAAATTTATGGGTTGCTAGACTTAACATGATATATGGGCCAGTAGTATCACTGATTGTTCCTCCTAGCATATATATGTTGAGTGAGGAAGTATATGATCTGGAGAAGTTTCCAGAGTTATTTGATGATACTGACATGTATAATTTTTTCATGATGTACTTCATAAACCTCAATAATAGAATAATTTTTTTGAATCTACCAGACGATAGGAGTGTTTCATGGTTGAAGAAATGTTACATGGAATTTTTAAAGTGAATGCTTTATAGTTTGAGATCGTATACTTTATAGTATTTTGTGGCATTTTTTGTGAGCTCATGTTCTGCATTATAGTGTTTTGGTAGGTATATTTTGGAAATCATGTTATGTAATATTTGGTTTATATGGAGCATATGTATGTTTTGTAATATCCTGTTTATATGGAACTCATGTATTAGTTTAAAGTTTTATAGTTGTGAAACTCATGTTTCGGTTTACAGTTTTATAGTTGACATGTTGTGGAACTCATGCAATATTTGTATTTTGTTTACATCCATGCTCATATTTTTCTTAGGTTATCACTATGAAAGAAGAGAAAATGGATAATGATGTTATGATTAATGATGAAGAGTTCATATGAATTCAACAAAGGAACCACCAATGTCGATTTATTATTTACCAAAACCTTATTACAATGACATCTTTGTAATAAGTGAACACGTCTTCCCATCTCCTAATAAGATACCTTGCATTACCTCTGTAACGCCCCAATATTCTTAACGTAGGAAATTGAATTTGGAGGCTATCACCCGGCGGTAGCTAGGTACCGCGTGGTGGTAGCTCCATTGTTAGCATCGACAGCATTGAGAGCGTTGGTGAGGTGATTCAATGCCTAGGCTACCGCGCGACGGTAAGTTTCTAGTGTGCGACATTAGCCATTTTATTACCCGAGCTCTCGGGAAGTAATGCCCAGCGATAGGGTTACCGCAGGCAGTGACTTGGCAATTTATTTGTCAAAGCACTCGGGTTACTACCACGCGGCGGTAGTAGTTATCGCGTGGAGGTAGCAGAGGCGGTCGTGATGTAACAGTCGCTTGCTTCCGTGAGGCGCTAGCATCCTAACGCTCGGCGTTAGCGAAGCTGTAACAGTGTGGCCATGTGTCAACCTGTGATTGGAAGTTTTGGGCGGTTACGCTCAAAATGAGGTGTTGAATTAAGGTACCGCGTGGCAGTAGCTAGTTACTGCGTGACGGTAGCTTTATATATATGCCTGGTTTGCTCGTTTCTCTTCATCTTCTTTTGGAGAGGAGTTGGTGGCCTGGATTTCTGGAGGAGTAACAGCGCTAGGAATGAGGGTTCTCGCCTCCGTTATAGATTCGGAGCCCAGATTCACGAAGCGAGTTCGGATCTACGGAGGCAAGCCTAGAGCGATCGTTTTCAACTGTCTAGATTTCTCTGAAAAAGAGGACATCAATGGTAATGATTCTCTACTTGTACATATGAAGTCCTCTTCCTTTTTAATAGGAAACCCTCTCCCACGAGTGTGTGGTGAGCGTGAGGTCTTCCTTTGGGTAGATACATTGTATCCCCGTAGTTTTACATTTAGAGTTCGGAATCAAAGTACGAACACAGGTATGGTTTATGAAGCCCATCCAGACAGGTTGGTCTAGATTGGTGATGTTTTCTTTATGCTTGTGTTCTCGGAGAAGACTCCGTAATGTTTGTTTTACGGGTTTCTGTGGTAGACTGCAGCAGGAAACCTTGGGGACTAACTCCAAAGAGCACTAAAAAACTGGGCAGAATCGCATTTCTGCTAGGTACCGTGCGGCGGTAGTGCTACCGCCGCCGGTAGCTACTTAAAAGCTTTATTTGAGGCCTGTGTCGTGAGACCTAGGTCCAGTATTTTGGGGCTGAGGGCTTTGAGAGCCCAACTTGGTGGCCTGAGAGCCATCTGTAGATCATAACATGGTTATGTAATGTCTGGAGAAATGGGAAGGGGGAGGCAGACCCGCATCATGGTTTTTTGCACCAGCGATGTGAGCAACGGGAAAGGGCCGAACTTATTCATTAGCTATGTCGAGCGTCCGTGGGTAGTGCTACCCGTCACTTCCATAGTTACGGGTCTTAGGCCTTGTGCAGGCCGTAAAGACTACCGAAATGCTCATGTATGTTGTCGTCTTGTGAATGGTGGTGAGTCCCTGGCTTTTGTCCAGACACCGAGAATGTGCCCTGAGAGCATGGGGTGTGTGGCCATTCGTGCTTACGCCTATGGTGAAGTGTGCTTAAATTGCACTTTCATAGCTATGTTTGGTTTTCTAAATTATTACGGGGAAGGAGCACCGCCGCCCCGAGTAAGGGGTGTGGTTTTTATAATTTGGTCAGCTTTAGCTGACCATTGCTTTGTTTTGCCACCGTTCGATGGATTGTTCTTTTGCAGGAACATGTGAGCCAAGTGGAAAATAGCGGGCTGAAGCCCTTGATACTGTACTGGCCCTTGAAGGCCAAAGTGAAGTGTTTTCCTTTACTATTTTCATGTGTGGCCGGCCTGCGTGCCGAAGTCTGTAAAACACTTAGTGTTTAAGTAAACAGTTGTAAGGCCATAAGGCCAAGACTCATTGTGTATTTTTACTTTCATTCCTATCGTGGACTATAGTGGACATTCATGTTTTATGATGTGTTCTTCCAACTTATTTTAAAATTTCCGCTAGAATGCTCTGTATTAGGATTCGAAATTTTATATTAGTAATTTGGTATTAATATGTAACTCCATTGACTGTTCGTGGAATATGGCGTGGGGCCCCGACCAGACCTGTTATATACCATGCGACGGATGAGGGTGTTACAACCTCAAAGAAAACTTGGGAGAAATGAGTGACATAGTTATTAGAAGGGCATTCAGGAAGGGCTTTCGATAATTTTCACATGTCCAAACAAATATTTTGTGACTTATTGATTTTATTAGAAGAATCATATGGTTTAAAAGGATCAAGAAGGACTGCAGCCCGACAGGTCTTGGCAATGACATTATACATTCTTGGCTATCATGAAACTCTACAAAAGACGTCAGAACGATTCCAACAATCAACTAAAATAGTTAGTCGATGTTTCGAGAATGGATTACATGTACTAACATGCCTTTCAATGGATATCATAGCTCCTACTGATCCACGGTTCAAACAAACTCCTGCACATATTGAAAATGATGACAGATACATGCCTTATTTCAAGGACTACATTGGAGCAATTGATGAGGCTCATGTTGATGCTTGCATTCTGGAACATGAGCAAGTGTCATAAATTTGTCGATATGGATCATCAACTCAAAAAATAATGGCAGTAGGTGATTTCAATATGTGCCTCACATATGTTGTACCTAGCTGAGAGGGTTCTGCTCATGATAGCCAAATTTATCACCGAATTGTGTGAGATAGAAGGTGTCAATTTTCATATGCGCCTCCAGGTAAATTTCTCGCCGCATTTATAAGGAATGTTAAGTATTTATCATATAATATTTAAAATTTTGTCATAATAAAACATTTCAATATAGGGAAATATTATCTGGTTGATGTTAGATATCCGTGAGAAACAGGACTTCTAAAATCATTTACAGAAACAAGATATCACTTGACAGACTTTGCTCGAGGCCATCTACCAACTGAAGGTCATCGTGAAATATTTAATCAAGTGCACTCATCTCTGCATTCTTTTATTGAACATAGCTTTGGCGTATGAAAAAATAAATGACACATTCTTAGGAAGATGCCACAATACTCATTTTCAAAGTAATATATAATTGTGGTGGCTACAATGACCCTCCATAATTACATAAGAAGGCATTCATCTAGGGTTGATCCAGAGTTTAGAGCATATGATCTTGATGAAGCCTTCGTGCCTCCAGATGCATACAAACATATGAGACAACATCGACGAACTGACAGGGTCACAGCTCTGTGCATAGAGCTAGTTACGCATGAGGGGACAGGTGCACCTGAGATGTCTATTTTGAGAGAATTCATTGCGGACCAATTAGAAAATGCTCGCAGGTACGATTCAAACAAATACTTTAGCAAATAAATTACTTATTTTATATTAAATTTATCTAATCAAGCGTAACTCTCTTTTGCAGATGATATTTGTTTGTGTTGAAGAAAAGAGACCATCATCATTTAACGTATATTTATCACAAATATTTATGCCAAATAAATTGTTTAATTCTAAGTAGAATATCATAAATTATGCGAATTATTTAATTTTATTCCTATTTAATTTTCATTACTGTTTAGTTTTGCACCATTATTTCACACAACACTATAAATACGGTTTTTCAAACAGTTTCATAAATTTTGCCACCACTGCAAAATAACTTATTCCTGCACCACTGTTTACCACCACTACTTTCTGCACCACCACAGCTTAGCCAAACAGGCGCTTAGTTTGGGCAACCGATTTAGGGTTAGTTTGGGAGAGCTGTTGTTTATGTTGCCGATTAAATAGAACTTTTGAAAAGTAACTATTTTTGGAAAACATAATTTTGCTATAAAATTGTTTGGATGAAATGAATTCTATAAAGCTATTTGATAAGCTATTTTTAAAAAACTGTTTAGCAAAAATGAAGTTTTCTTAAGTGATTTTTTCTAATTATTATAACCTTCATTTTTAATACTAGAAACAATTTAAACATTGAAACAAAACATTACATGACATACATAATACTACTTCAATATTTTTCAGATATTAAAGTTACAAAATATTTTTAAAACTATCGATGAATGGATCCATCAGCTGCGTGCAAATTGTTTGGTGTATCACCTACATGATTGAGAATGTTTTAATTAGATTCTTTTCTTAAATTAATTAAAATGTAAAATATGAGGAATGCATATTACCTTCTTCCCTCATAGAGTTGTTTTGTTATAGACTCGTGTAGTGTTTCAACCTTGTCTACACTACTTACTCAATGCATGTATCATGCCGTCTCTGTGGGTCTACTCCGTCCTCTGTAAACATTCACTTTATTTTAAATCAAAATCTATACATGATGGATGCCTCCATATAAAACTATGCAAAGTCATTGTCACCATGATAATATGTGTTTGTTTCTCAAAACTATAGCTAGACATATCACACAGTATTACCCATTTTTTCTTCCATACACCAAATGTGCTTTCAATCACACTCCTAAGAAAAGAGTGTGCTTGATTAAAAATCTCTCGAAGCCCTTCAGCTGGATGATTACCACGAGCAAAATTAGGAAGATGGTATCTTGTATTTGGATATGGTTTTATATAGCCTCTTTATAGTGGATATCCAATGTCTACTGGATAATACTTTCCTGCATGATCGACACACTTTAATGAACAAAAATTAGGAAAAAGCAATAGATGAACTTTAATTATAACTTCATTAACTTTGGGGGTGTAAAAAGTTGTGCTTAAGATTGCTTATAGTAAAATTAAAAATTTGACTATCCTGCGCAGATCCCTCCCAACTAGTTATGGCGAAAGTAAAATACTTGTTGAAGTCATAAACAACCATTACATTTTGTGTAGTAGTTCCATAACTGCTAATATATGGTAGTTGATTTTTTAATTGGAATACATGCATACACATGTGTTCCATCAATGACACCAATGCAATCTTTAAAAACGGCATGTAACGTGCATCTTGTGTAACATCCCCATTTCTTCTAGACCCCTAGTATATGTTAAGGGCATGATATGTGGTAAGATATGTGAGTTAGGGCAAGAAGGTGACTCTAGGTTTCTTTGAACTACAGTGAACTCACACAGTGTACACAATGGAACATAAGTTAACATAAGTCAATTTATCTCAAATTGAACATACAAGTACAAATTGACCTCACCATTATGCCCATAACCCTAAGGGAGACTCAATTGACCATAGACCCCATGAGTTGGTCAACCAATTTGGCCAAATTGACCAAAGTCAAACATAGGTCAACATAGTCATATTCAATACTATTGGGCTTAGTTGACTTTCAATACCTCAAATTGACCTCGCCCATGCCCTCCTAATCACTAAGGGAGTCCATTAGGTCAATAATCATCCATTAGATACAGCCAATTTCATGATATTGACCCAAGTCAACTTTGGGTCAACTTAATTAAATCAACCCAATCATGGTTCAATTGGTCTTCAATTAGTCAAATTGACTTCACCCCCACTCCTTTAACCTTATTAGGGACCCAAGTTTTAACAAGAGACTTAATATGACATGTATGGAATCATGGATATAATTACCCGGTGACTATTGTTGTATGAAAACTCTATAAATGACAACAGTATCTTTGAAGGCTTTCATGTATCCAATATGCAATGACGAAGTAGGTCCTCCATAGTCTGGTTTGTGCATTCTATCTAGCCATAAGTATGAGGGTAGAAGGAGGTACTAAAAGTCAACCATGAACCCAAGTAATTTTGGACCGTCCTTCATTCCCTAGAAGTGAAGAGACCATCCTGATCCACATTATCGTCTCGGTTACCCTATGATACCTATCGTGCTGCTCCAAAAATAGTCATACCAAGAAGTTGACCGGAGTATCCTTCACGATCGAAATGAACTTGGCTACCTTCATCAACTGATCAACTATCACCCATATAGAATCGTACTTGAAGCAGGAGCGAGGTAAACCATGCATGTAGTCCATTGAAATGTCCTCGAACTTCCACTCTGGTATAGGCAGTAGCTGTAAAAAACCTTTGGGGCTCTTGCACCCGGCCTTAACACACTGGTAGGTCTCGCAGTGAGTCATAAAATATACGATGTCCTTTATACCAGGCCAGAACATGACCTTCTATAGGCCTACTGTCATCTTGGAGATCCCTATGTGCACCGAATATTTGGAATATTGTGCCTCTCTTAGAATATCCTCCTGGATCTCCCCTCTCGCTAGTATATACACTCGGCCCCAGTGATGAACAATGTAATCTCTCATTATGTAGTCTCTAGAAGTGCCCTCCCCCAAAGTCCTGATCACCGACTCTAGAATTGTGTCCTATCGCAGCCCCTCCCTAATGCGGTCCCGTATATCACCAATGATGCTCCTCGAAGCCAGGTACTTCGTATACACCTCCGGATCTGTCTTGGACACCAGTATAATTTGCATATCTTCTAGTGTATGGACCAACTATCACAACCCGCATTTTCTCCAAATTTAAATGAATATCAGAGTAAGAGAAAACATGTGCCGTGATGACACATCGTGCAGGGGATAACTGCAGTTGTTCAGACAAACTCCAATCCTAACACAATTTATGAAAGCAGCAAGTTATGATGTGAAGAAAACATGTCTTAAGTTAAATTTTGGATGACTATATCACTCACCTCAGTGGATTAACTAGTTCATAACTGAAAATATAAGTTTGCGCTGCGAAAAATACCTTGTTTACATTAATTGACATCCTACATGAGCAAAATATCCATATAGGACAACTCATGGTTTGCATGACTCTAGATTTAGTATAAGTATAAATATAGCTTTTACGTTCGTCAAACATAGTGGTTTTAGTTTTGAAAGATGGCATGTATGAATTAATATAGGTAATACTTTTATACTTTTAAAAATATCTAACATACAGTCTAGCATAAAACTTTCCTAGAGAGCAAGTAAGTCCACACATTCATATAGAAAAAGGCTTAACAGTTAGCAAGTACTTAACAATAAATAAAAATCTAGTGGGCGTCAACAATCCTCACACGAACCCACTAAAAATAGGTATGTCTGAACTAAATAACAAACAACAACACTATCTCACAGTCGGTGAGGAAAAGACAACCACAGAGCACTAGCCAAAACCAACCCTAGCCGCTCAACCGGCTACTTCTCCAAACTTGAGGCATTCAAAAAAAGAACAGCTTAGCAAGAATAAAAATACAAATGGTGATCAAAGATCGAATGGTTAGCAAAAACCAAAAAACGGAATAAAGGGTTACCAACCCAACATAAGAACGCTGATAAAACTCAGCAAATTATTCACATGACCATGGTAAAAGATTACTTATTGAGTTCAAAAGTAAGAAAGTTGCACCAAGTGCGAAACAAAACCATGCTTCAAGAATATCTGCAAAAGTAAGAAAAATAACACGAGGAAAGAGACTAGCAACTCTACTCACATGAATCATTAACACTGGTAAGAAATGGTCCTGAGCCGGTGACCACATTTTCCAACCCAAACCTACAGACCCAAAATATTTCAAGAAGGTACTGTGGTGGTGGCAACATTTTCCAATTATCTCAATAAGACACTAGGGTGGTGGCCTCAATATCCAACTTAACCATCAATCCAAACATATAAATAAGGTACTATGGTGATGGCCACTTTGTTCAACTTAACCCCGCAGTCCAAACATAACTCTAGCAGTGTAATGATTCATAATTTGGCACTAGGTTGGTGGTCCATTATCCATTGAAAACCCAAAGGCCACACTAAATGTAATACCCCAAAAAGGCATAGTGGTCATTAGGGCCTAACGCACCGTGATAGTCTTATCATAGGCGGTAGCTCAGTGATTTAAAAGACATAGCGCTCGGGTTGGGTACCACAAAGCTAGTGCACCACAGTAGCCACTCAACGCTTTGTCCACTCAAAGCTTTTGACCACTCAACACTTTCGAGCACTCAATGATGTCGAACAATCGTCGAGCGCGCAAGCAAATACTTTCCAAAGCATTATCATTATTTTGAAAGGCAAAAGGTTAAGGCTGAAGAACTCAAGAAGAAGGATCTTAAAGGAAATAAGCCAGCTGAAGACACTGAAGCTAGTGTACAGGCAAGGATTCAGTCTGGCAAAGACATTGTAATCAAGGAGCCTGATCAGCCATAGAATAGATTGACTAGATTTTAGAACTTTGTAATCTTTAGTTTTTAAAATCTATGTAATCTGTTGTTCAGAAACTTTCTGTAGTTCAACAAAACATTGATTCATGTTCTCTATATTTTATCATATTCTGTGATGATATAATATGCTGGTTTTGTTTATGTATTACCCTGTCAAATAATGCTCTTATACATCATGATCTCTATTTTATTATAAAGTGATGTATATCGTTGACTAAGGGTTATGACTTCTCTAAATAGGGGAGATTGTTGGGTACATTGGAAAATGTGTACATGATTTGGAGAAGCCTCACCTAACTCAATGATATTCATCAAGGTGTATTTGATGTGGTGTTGAGTTTCCATGTGTAGGTTAAGGAAATGAAAGAAAATTTTCTAAGTACAAGTGTCGACACTTGAGAAGCATTGTGTCGACACATGGGAAAGGCTGTGTCAACACCAGGAGCCAGTTTGTGTCGACACGCAGGATTTGTGTCCAGACACAGAGATTCTATCGACAACGACTATGTCGACACCAGTAGACAGTTTATGTCGACACACAGGACTTGTGTCGACACACAGGGATTCTGTCAACAACAACTGTGTCGACACACAGGACTTGTGTCGACACACAAAAAGCTCAGTCAACAACAACTTTATCGACACACAGGACTTGTGTCGACACACACAGAATTTTTGTTGAAGTCAACTATGTCAAGACAAGAAGTGATTGTGTCGACACACATGACTTATGTCGACACATTCTGTAGAAGCTATGTAAAGAAGATAGATACGTGCAGTGTCGACATTATGCAAGTTGTGTCGACATCACCAAGGATTGTGTCGACACATGAACTATTTGTGTCGACACATTTGTAGTATTGTCTCGATACTTTGCTGCTGAGCTGAAGTTTATTAAAGTATCAGATATAATGACTGGAGACTTGACATCTATCATGATCAATACAGCTGTTGTTTCTGTCAGAGCTGTCAGAAGGTCGTTATGAACCGGATCAGTCGGTAACCTCGGATGAAGCCTATATAAAGATGTGTTCTGTCATTAGATAGAAGAAGACAAGTACTGGAAGAATCTAAGGAGATAAAAATCCAACAAAAAGGAGAGAAGTCTTCATCTAGAGAGGGCAGATCCTGAACAATCTGTAAGAAGAAATAAGAACCACATCTGATTAGAAGAAGCTGGATTGAGGATCATCTCCAACTTCAAGAAGATCAACCTTACTTTGTTCAGATTCAAGAAGCTTTGAAGAAGCTAAGACAGGTTGATTCTAGAGAGGTCAGATCTATCAAGAACTGATCAAAAACGCTTCACCCTTTCTCTCTCTATCTGGGTGAAGGAATTTTTCTTTATATCATCAATTTTTTTGTAGGATCTTTTATAGATCTGAGTTGTAAGCCTAAATTTATAAAGGCTGAGGTAGGGCTGAGTGCCTGAGGTAGGAGATTAAGTTCTCTGAGTTGTAGGCCTAGTAAAAGGCTGAGGTAGGGCTTGAGTGCCTGAGTTGTAGGCCTTGTAGAAGAGGCTGAGGTAGGGCTTAATTGCCTGAGTTGTAGGAGTGTGGACTCACTCTGAGGTAGGATTCTCTGGGAGGATCTGAGTTGTAGGACTTGCATAAGTCTGAGATGTAGGGACCCTTTCAAGGTTCTGATTTGTAAGATCTGCGGATCTGAACAAAAAGAAGGAAGTTAGGCCGAATCTAGTACACTACTAGATAGGCGAAGGGGGAAAGTGGTTGTACCCATCACTTGGGGAACCACTATAAAACTGTGTGTCTTCTGTGTTGCTGTGTTGTTTATTCTATGCTGTGAACTGTTCTGTGCTGAATAATCTGTGATCTAACAGTAAAAAGATTATCTGCCTTAAGAAAAAGAATTGAACCTATTCGCCCCCCCTACTAGGTATTTAGGACATCTTGAAACCAATTCTTTCAGACCTTATGGTCATGGGCTTATTTTGTGTAAGGCCTTAAGGCCATATTTATACTCCTATTTTGTAGTGGATAACTTCTAGTTTGTTGGTATGTTTCTACTGTCGATTTATTCTGAGTTTTGAGTTGGGTAGTTAATATCATCTTTTAATGCTAAAGCCATGGCGTCCATATGTTGTGGGGCCCCTGCCAGACCCATATTATATGGTCATTACAGGGGAGGTGTTACACACAGCCTACTGGGCAGGAGCAGCCTGCAATGGTGCTAGAATAAGGTGGTGTGAGGCCAAAACATGTTGAGGCTGTTGTTGATCCACGAGCAGCTGAACGGCAGTTGAAGCAATTTATGAGCTTCAATCCTCCTACGCTTATGGGTGTGGGATCCCCAACGCAGGTGGAGGATTGGTTATCATGCGTCAAGCGAATATTGACGACGATAAGGATGGATGAAGAACAAAAAGTCACCTTGGCCACCTTCTTACTGGAAGGAGAGGCTCAGCTATGGTGGGATGAGATAGAGCAGCACCACTTGGCATGCAGACAACTGGCGGAAGTCTCGATCAAGGAGTTTTCGAGACTGTTTTTGGCAAAGCATTTGCCATCGGCTCAGCACATAGCCATGGAGAACGAATTCTAGCATCTAACTCAGGGGTAAAGTACTGTTGATACCTACTTGTATGAGTTTATAAGGTTGGGGTGCTATGCGGGAGCGATCTTTGCTGACGAAGAGCGTAAAACCAATAGGTTCTACGAAGGGTTGCAGGATGGGTTGAGAGTCCTGCTCTCGAGTTCGGTGAACCAGGGGCTTCAAGCATTGGTTGATACGGCTTGTGCGTTGTAGAAGGATGTGAAGCGGGTTCAGGGCAAGAGGGACTTGGCTGTGACAAAGCCAGAGTTCAAAGCGCCATACCCGGGAAAACCAAACTATCGTAAGAGATGGGGTAAGAGATCTAAGTCTTCTGGACAGGCTCCATCTATAGTTACGTCTGGAGAAACTTCGGGGCAAGGCCCGCATACTTTTTATACCTGCGGCAAGCCCGGACACTTTGCCCGTGAATGTCTATTTGGTCCTCCAATTGGGTGTTAAGAAGACAGGAGCAACCTATGCTGAGAAGGGAAAAATAGTGGCGGAGTCCTCTGCATCCCAAGCGCAGCCCTGAGTATATAATATTGGCCAACAAGAGGCCATCAAGCAAAGTAATGTTATCACAGGATTTATCATGATTCGGGGCTATCCGACGAGAGCACTGTTTGATACGGGTGCTTCACATTCATTTCTATCTGTGGACTTTGTGTCACAGATCAGTGTGTCGATTCATATGGTGGCATATAGTGTGAAAGTGTTATTACCAAACAGATGTGTGATGCATGAAGATAGAGCTTGCTTTGTGGAGGTACGAATAAGAAGTCAGGATTTCGGATTGGAAGCATCTATGCTGCCGCTATCGTAATTTGATGTTATCATTGGTATAGACTGGCTCTCGGAGCATCATGCCTATATAGATTACAATTCAAAGGAGGTCACACTGGGGCAGAACAACGAACGAGAGACTACATTCGCTGGTATACGAGAATCAAGCAGTACATTGTTGTATGTTATCCGAGTGGTCATAGCTGTTCAGAAAGGTGCAGAGTTGTTCTTGTTGGGTATTGTATCCACACTAACCCAGATTTGATGAAGTCACCCTTGAACTAAGATGAATTAAGTTGTATTTGATGCTTGGTTTGAGTTATGTGTTTGCAGGATTCTTATGGGAAGTGTAGACCAATGTCAGTCTACAAATGGGTCACCAAACACAGGACCATACAATGTAATTCCTCATTGTGTGTTCCAAAGTGTTGACTCATGTGTAGCCTCTCTATTGAGATACAATTCATATTCAAGCTCTAGGACTATGGGAAAAGACTTGATGCTGATTTCACCTTAGAAGAAGAAAAATTCTGTCAGAAATATTTTCCTAAGTAAAGTACTTGAGTAGTTCCTTACTTACTCGAGTAAGTTACTGACTGTATACTCGAGTAGTAATTCACTTACTCGAGTAGTTAAGATATACTCGAGTAGTCCAATTATGGCTCTCGAGTAGTTCATCTTATATACTCGAGTAGTATCCTTTTACCTCTCGAGTTTACAGAATTCTCTTCTAAAGTTTTCTAAGTTATATACTCGAGTAGTACTATAGTGTACTCGAGTAATTCTATCTTCTGTCTCGAGTTAATTGCATTCTGACTCTAGTGTAGTTCCTACTTACTCGAGTAGTCTAAATTATATACTCAAGTAGTTCATCTACTACTCGAGTAGTCAAATGCTTTTACTCGTGTAATCCAGATTCCAACTCCAGAAAATTTCTCTAAGTGAATTACTCGAGTAGTTCATGTTATATACTCGAGTAGTTCTAATTATCTCGAGTAATTCATCTTATATACTCGAGTAATTCCCTATGTCTCGAGTAGATTATCTTACATACTCGAGTAGTTCAGTTTTTCCTGTTCTAGAAATTTTATAAGTGTTTGTCTCGAGTAGTCTCTTATATACTCGAGTAGTTCATTCTTATATACTCGATAGTATTTCTTATACTCGAGTAATTTACTCCACCTCTCGTGTAAGTACTTAAGTACTCGAGTAAGCCATTTTTGTTACTCGAGTAACTGAGTCTTTCTCATTATTATTTACTCGAGTAGTTGACTCCATGTACTCGAGTAATGATTTCTTTTTCTCCCGAGTAATTTTTCTCATGTACTCGTGTAGTCATCTTCTACCTACTCGAGTAGTGCTGCATATACTCGAGTAGTTCTGCTTGACTCGAGTAATTTACTTTGACTTTTCAGAAATTCTTTAAGTCCAGACCTAACGGTCTTATTCTTAAACGTTGACGTGATTGGTCTACGTGTCTTTCATAATGACGCAATTATGGCTAATCTTTTCTTCTCCTATAAAAGGTCTTGTCAAACCGACAAACCCTAAGTTTTCAAAGAAAATTATTCTAAGAAGTTTTTGCAGCCGTACTCTCTCTCTAAGAAGATTTCTGTATCCTCTCTCTCTCCAAGAAATGGAAATCCATCGTCGTCGCTGTCTCTGATTTCCGACCGGCTAGGGTTTCTTCTTTTCAGAGGATTCAGATTAAGAAGACTCTACAGATCGAGATCTCCGCTCAACGCTTCATCTTCTCATTCGATCGTGTAATGTCGAGAATTTCCAGATCTGATATTGTCGAGATTCTTCTTCAATATTCTGATAAAGCCGCACGCTTAGAAGAAGGAATTTCTGATTTACTGTTGCAGATCTGAACCAGAGAATTTATTGTTTGTAATTTTGTACAAGTTTATTTCATTATTGTAGGATACGTTTTCTCCGAGTGTAGGAGTTCTCAACTCAGAGATTGTAGGAAGTTTTGCCTTCTGAGTGTAGATCCGTTTTGTGGATCGAGTTTGTAGGAACATTATTCCGAGGGTAGGATTGTTTTCCAATCCGAGATAGTGGAGTAGCCGAGTCTAGTGTATTGCAAGATCGGTGAGGGAAAGTGGATGTACCCAAGGTTGGGGAACCACTATAAATCTTGCCTCATCTGTGTTTGCTTGTTTGGTAGATAGATCTGTGCTTTGGTTGAGATTTTTTTTATTCCGCAAAAAGACGCACAACTTACATATTCACCCCCATCTAGGTGATTTAGGTTGGCAACTATTATCTTTCAATTGGTATCAGAGGGAGGTTAATCGTTAAAAGGTTAACACCTTGATCAGATCCTTAAATAGTTGCCATTTGATTTCTACCAAATGGACAAGGCTAAAGATTTTGCCAAGCTTCCTTTGTGCAACAAAAATAATTTCCCTATGTAGAAAGAGAGAATCAAGTTCTTCATGGAAGCTGTGGATCCAAGGATCTTCATGATAGTTGAAGAAGGTCCTTATATTCCCATGACCGTCTCCACTATAGATCCAACTAAGAAAGTCCCCAAGAAACTTATGGATCTAGATAAGGATGGGATTGCACTTGTCTCATTGGACAAAAAGGCGAAAAATATCATAGCAAGTGCAGTCGATGATTCAATGCTGCAAAATCTGATTCACTGCCAGTCTGCAAAGGAGATGTGGCAGTCATTAGTTACCCTGATGGAAGGTACAGAAGAAGTAAGGGATGATAGAAGATCCCTTCTAAATCAGAAGTATGAGGCTTTCCGACAAGGAAACAAAGAAACCATTGTTGACACCTTTGAGAATTTCTTCAAGATAGTGAATGGGCTAAGGGTCTATGACAGAGTCTTCACTAATGGAGAGCTAAATGATAAGTTCTTGAGATCTCTGACTAAGAAATGGGATAACAAGGTCTGTGCTATAAGGGAGTTTGGAAAACTAACCGAGACAGATCCTCAGAATCTCTTTAGGAAGCTGATGTCCTATGAGCTCCAACTCAACACCAGGAAGGCTGAAGAAGAGAAAAATAGGTCTGCATTCAAAGAGAAGTCTGTTGCTTTAAAGGCAGACACCTCTAAGAAGTCCAAGGTTGTTCCTCCTACTCCAGCACCAGAAGTTAGTGAAAAAGAAACCTCAGATCCAAGCACCTCCAACTCTGAACTATCAGAAGGATAGTTCTCAGTACTCTCTCGGCAATTCAAGAAATTCTTGAACAAGAAGAAGCAATGGAAAGGCAAGGATGCCTCTAATAGAAGATCACGACGCGATGGTGATCGACAAAGAAAAGGCTCAAGAAGCCATGACAGGTATAATTCTAAACAGAACAAACATATTTTGACTGACATTATTTGTTATTGTTGTAATAAGGCAGGACATGTCATTGTTAAATTTTCTCAACGTGGTCAGCAAGATAGCCCAAACGCGAAATTAATATCTTTGGAACTACCCAGTTCTCACGTTGAACCAGCGGAAAACCAAGGAACAAGGGTTAAACTCAACAAACAATGGAAGCACAAGCAGGTCTTTTATTCATTCCCTTCTTTACAACACGAGGCATACTTAGCGAGACATGATTTCGCTAGTATAACAGTTGTGAACAGAAAAGCAACAAATCCAAGCCGGGCGGACAGCACCGGAGTCCGCCGAGACCACGAGGTCGCCGAGGTCGCCGAGTCCGCTGAGATCGCCCGCACTTAGCTGCAATCCGCCGAATAGCCACGGAGTCCGCCGAAGCCGCGAGGCCGCGCGGACACACCGTTATTCGTCTCCTGCTGAGGCTGAACTGAGGAACACCCCCTACCCGCCTGAAGCCGGCGGACAGGTTATTCAAGCTGGCAAAGATGAAACAAAGCTGACAAGCCGCAGAGCGACCTCCTGCTAAGTCCGCAGAGACCGCACACTTCCAAGTACTTGACTGAAGTCACAGCCAAACTCTGTCTCCTTGAAGCAAACCGCGCGACCTGCACACAGCAAATGTCAGCACTGAAACAATCCGCACGGACAGACAAACTGAGACCTCAGCTCCTTGCCCAACCCAACTTACTGTTCACTCAAGTTTCTCAGATTACTGTAGACCTGCCAGGGGGTCCTATTTATAGGCGAGGTGAGGAGTGTGGTCACCGCCCTAGAGATAGAGACACCACCCCAGCCCGTGCGATAACAAACCACCGTCCGCCGAGTCCGCAAGGACTTAGCCGGATACCAAGGAAAACCGCGAGGAGCAAGGCAAACATTGGCGAACCCTCTCCAGTCCGCCCAAGCGATGCGGACAAGGCATCATCCCGCAAAGCTTCCGACCACTGCAGGACAGCAACCCCCTTCAATGGCTGTCCGCACCAACCCGAGGCAGTCCGTAAGACTCACACCTCAATCTGCCACAAGTCCACGACCAAAGGCAGATAGCAACAGTCCGCCCGGTCACAGCGGACTTGGCGGATACCGCGGACACCATGGTCTTGGCACAGTGTGACCAAGTCCAAAACCATCAAAGGCCAATGCGAGCATGGCGGACACAAACCCCCGTCCTCCAAACACTGAAGCACAGACCGCCAGTAGTCTGCCGGCTCCTCGCACTCCTGCCCCATCGCAGCAGCCATCTCCCGGACTCCAAACATAGTCCGCCAAAGACCTCCACAGCAAATCACCTACTGTACCACCAGAGCTCGACAAGGTCTCAGCCAAGCTCTAAGCCCAGTCCGCCACAGCCCACACCGCGGACACATCAGTCTGCAAGCTTCCCACAGACACGAGCCAAACTGCCTAACAGCACAAGCTTGCACCACGGCCACTGAGCAATGCACCAGTCCGCAAGCCTCTCTATCCGCAGATACCAGGCCGCATAGTCCGCAAACTCCATGCAAACAACTCGCTCAGAAGACAGCAGGCTTCCACTAGACTTTCCACCAGGCCGCATAACATAGACCGCCCAGTTCGCCTAGTCTGTCCCGTCAACCACTTCCACTTCACAAATTTCAACACTCCCCCTTGATGATGCTGGCTCGTCTCCCATCCCCTTGCCCGTTGATGCTAAGAGTGCTCGTGATCAAGTTGTTGTGGATGATGATCAAGTTGCTCGTGACCAAGTTGATGCGGCGCAACATAAAGATGCTCGACGACCTTCTACTGCGACTCGTGACCTTGGTGGCTACAATCTTCGTTCGCGGCGGGCTTAAGCCATTTCCTTATTTGCACCTTTATTTTCCTAGTTTAATGTTATCATTATTTCATGTTGTCTTTTATTTTGGACATGTTTAATTTTTGGTTTGCTCATAGCCATCCAATAGATGATAAATTGGATGGCTAGATTTTTTTTGCTTGTTTTGGGACTTGCCTATATATAGGCTTATTTGATGAGAAATGAAGGCATGCTATTTGAAAACCTAAATTAATCCTCTCTTGAGAATTTCGGCCACCTCCCATTGGGATTGCCTCCCCCCTCATCCTCCTTCTCCTCCTTGTTAGCCAATCGCTTGGGTGATCCAAGGCTTGTGAAACACGGAGGCGGATGCTTCTCGGTGTGACTCCGGCGAAGAAGAAGGTTGCCGCTCGGTGTGACGTCGGTGGTGCGTGGACGTGTTACTCTTCCACTTTCCTTGTGTGATCTTCACCCCATCTTGGGGAGGGTAATATCTACATCTTTCCTTTGTGAGTTCTTGTGAGATTTGGAATGGATGCAATGGCTTTTTATCCGCGATCTTGAATACGATCTTTTGGATTTAATCGAAAACCTTCTTGCGTTTATTTTCGAAACCTTGCAAGAAGCCGGATCAGGTGGATCCTTTTGCTTGAGGAAGATCTTGGCATATAATTATTGATCTTCCTTTCAAAAAGATGTGGCGACCTTTGCTTTCGATCTTCGGTGGGAAAGGATTGGACTTTAATTAGATCGTCGCTTTTAGTCCACTCCCCTCCGCGTGTTTGTGCGGGATGAGGGTGAATCGTGCGGCTAGAATGTTTGTGTTAGGACGCGTTAGAACGTGTTACGTGGGCTTGAGTTGTAAGAAAATCCGTATGCTATTTTAATCCGACGAATCCCTTCATCAATTTGGTATCAAAGCGAGGTTCTCGTCAGTTTCCTAATTGGCACTCCTCCCCCGCTCAAAATTCAAATTTCAAATTTTGGGATTCAAATTTCGAATTTCAAATTTCAAATTTTAAATTTCAAAGAAAAAATTCAAAATTCAAATTTCGAATTTCAAATTTCGAATTTCAAATTTCAAATTTTAAATTTCAAATTTCAAAAAAAAATTCAAAATTCAAATTTCGAATTTCAAATTTCAAATTTCGAATTTCAAATTTCGAATTTCAAATTTCGAATTTCAAATTTTAAATTTCAAATTTCAAAAAAATTTCAAAATTCAAATTTCGAATTTCAAATTTCAAATTTCGAATTTCAAATATCAAATTTTAAAATTTCAAATTTTAAATTTCAAATTTCAAAAAAAATTTCAAATTTCAAATTTCGAATTTCAAATTTCAAATTTTAAATTTCAAATTTCAAAAAAATTCAAAATTCAAATTTCGAATTTCAAATTTCAAATTTTGAATTTCAAATTTCAAATTTCAAACTTCAAAATTTTTTTTTCTCAAATTTCAAATTTCAAATTTCAAATTTCAAAATTCAAAATTTCAAAATTCAAAATTCAAAAAAACAAAGAGAAAACTGTGCTCTAGCCTTTGGTTTTTAGGGTGTTAATGCGTACTCGGCACGGTACGGAGTACACGAACCCGTCTACCACCACTATGGCTGAACACCCTGATGAGGAAACTAATCCTACGACTATCACTGAGCTTAGGCAAGAATTAGGAGAGTTGAGGGGTTTGCTGACACAACTTTTGGCGAACCAAGCTGCTCAAACACCACCACCACCTAACCATGGACAAGCCCCCCGACCACCCCCGGTGTATGTTGCGGAACATGATGGGTACTTCCCCGGAGCAGCCCGTCAAGTTCCCGATCTGGAAAGAGAGTTTGATATAACAAAAGCGATTCGTATGGAAGCCCCCTCTTACGATTGTATGGGAGACCCCCAAGTCTTCCTTACATGGGTGGTTGACATAGAATGCTATTTTGATTGGTATCACCTTACCGATGAGAAAAAGGTTCAAGTAGCTCGTATGAAATTAAACGGGAGGGCCAAGACCTTTTGGTTAAATGAGGAGCGACGTTTAGGGACCGGTCATGGTGTACCCCTAGTTGGTTGGACGATTATGAAAAATTTGCTCACCGACCAATACGTGCCCGCTTACCACCGAACTCAAATGTTCGACGATCTTGTCACCCTTCGGCAAGGTCCAAAATCGGTGGCTGATTACATGGGTGAGTTAAAGGATAAGATGGTGCGGTGTGAGATCCAAGAGATGCCAGAGGTTACGCTTTCTAGGTTCCGTAAGGGACTTAATCCGGACATTCAGAAGAAGCTTCTTTGATATGGCCACACTGATATTAATACTACTTTCAATGCCGCCTTGGACATTGAAAAACATCTGGCCATGAAAACCCAACCCCGTTACTCCCAACAAAAGGGAAAGGCCCCCATAGGCGCCCTTTCCTCCACTTATTATGATAAGGGTAAGGCGAAGGTTGGGGAGTCCAAACCAATTGTCGTGACTGCGAGAAACCCTAGGCAGCCTAATAGTGAGAGAATCCCTATTAGCAAGGTGAGCAAGGCTAACACCACGTGTTACTCTTGCGATATTCAAGGCCACTATGCCTATGCGTGCCCCACCAAGGCCAAGGCTACTTTAGCTCTTCTAGACGAGTGCACTAGTGACTTTGCAGATTTAGTGATTGAGGCAGATGAGGGTTATGAGACGGATGATGTGCCTAGTGATATGGAGGATGGACACCTACTTAGCGTTATGCATTGTATTCTGACGACCCCTCGCCCATTTGACGATTGGAAGAGGTCCACTATTTTCTCCCTCATCTTTAAGAGTGGGGACAAATATTATAAGCTCATCATTGATAGCGGCAGCTGCATGAATGTTGTTTCCGAGAACGCCGTTATGCGGATGCATTTGGCTACCGAGCCTCATCCTACCTCTTACCAAGTGGCTTGGGTCAACATGGTAACCATCCCGGTCACCAAGCGTTGCCTAGTTCCACTTACGATCAAGTCATATACGGATGAGGTGTGGTGTGATGTCATCCCTATGGATGCTTGTCATGTGTTGTTAGGCCGCCCTTGGATCTATGACCGTGATGTCACCCACTACGGGAGGGCAAACACTTATGAGTTCAAATATAATGGGAAGGTAGTCACGTTAAAACCCACGGCCCCAAAGGAACCCAATAGCCCGAGTACGAATACCACAATCCCAGTCGAGAAGAAATTGGTAAGCCTAATGGGTAGGAGAAAATTTGAGAGGGACCCCTTTGTGGATGAGATTATTTATGCACTGGTTCTTTTGAATAATAATAAAGAAAATGGGGTTTTAGAAGATTTACCCAAAGAATTAAAAAAACTGCTGGAAGAGTATAAGGATGTCTACCCGGACGAGTTGCCCCCTACGTTGCCCCCTCTACGTGATATCCAACATGCCATTGACTTTATGTCGGGCGCCTCATTGCCTAATTAACCCCATTATAGGTTGCACCCCGCAGCCCATGAGGAGCTCCAAGCCCAAATTTCGGATTTATTGGCGAAGGGGTTCATTAGGAACAGCAAGAGTCCGTGTGCGGTACCGGCTTTGTTGGCTCCAAAAAAGGATGGTACGTGGCGTATGTGTGTAGACAGTAGAGCCCTAAATAAGATCACTATCAAGTATAGGTTTCCCATCCCTAGATTGGACGATCTTTTGGATATGTTGTCTGGTGCCTCGATCTTCATGAAATTGGATTTGCGGAGTGGTTACCATCAGATTCGGATACGTGATGGGGATGAATGGAAAACTGCATTTAAATCTAAGGACGGGCTCTACGAGTGGTTGGTCATGCCATTTGGGTTGTCAAATGCTCCAAGCACCTTCTCACGAATGATGACCCACGTATTCCAACCATACATGGGACGATTTGTGGTGGTGTACTTTGATGACATATTGATTTATAGCACCACTTTTGACTCACATGTGTCTCACCTACGGATTATTCTATCTACCCTGCGGGACGAAAAATTATATTTAAATTTAAAGAAGTGTATATTTTATGTAAAGGAAGTGGAATTTTTGGGCTACCTGGTTGGATCTGAGGGAATAAAGGTAGACCCCAGTAAGGTGAAAGCAATTCTGGAGTGGCCCGAACCCACAAGCTTGAGAGATGTTAGGAGTTTCCACGGGTTAGCCTCATTTTATAGACGATTTATTCGGGATTTTAGTACTATTATGGCTCCCGTGACGGAATGCATGAAAAGGGGTGAGTTTAAATGGACGCCAGCAGCTACCCAGGCATTCCAACACATTAAGAAGATGATGACTGAGGCTCCTATTTTGCGCTTACCAGATTTTAATAAAGTATTTGAATTGACATGTGACGCATCCGGAGTAGGAGTAGGAGGTGTCTTAAACCAAGAGGGACACCCAATAAGTTATTTTAGCGAGAAATTGGCGGGTGCAAAACTTAATTATTCCAATTACGATAGAGAGTTCTATGCCATCATTAGATGCCTACACCAGTGGAGACACTACCTCCTTTCCAAGGAGTTCGTGATTCTCTCTGACCATGATGCACTTAGGCACATTAATGGGCAATCTAAAATCAGCCCCCGTCATGCAAAATGGGTATCTTATCTGCAAGAGTTTTCGTTCACCTTAAAACACCTTAAGGGCACTGAAAATCGTGTGGCCGACGCGCTTAGTAGAGTGACACTTTTATTGTCGATCATGGAAGTAAAGGTTGTCGGATTTGAGAGAATAAAGGATGAATATGCCATGTGTCCTGATTTTGGAGAAGTGTATCTAGCGGCACACGATGACTCACCAATGATAGTGTCAGCATATATATTGAGAGACGGTTATTTATTTCGGCACGCTAAGCTATGTATTCCCCGTACCTCCCTACGCCATCACATAGTATGGGAACTACATAGTGGCGGGTTGAGCGGCCATTTTGGGCGGGATAAAACGATAGCCTTAGTCGAGGAGAAATTTTATTGGCCTAAACTTCGCGTTTTAGTTGGGAAAATCGTGAGTAGTTGTCGGGTTTGTCAAGTGTCTAAAGGGGGAAAGACTAATGTGGGACTATACACTCCGTTGCCTATTCCATCTAGACCTTGGGAGGACGTGAGTATGGACTTTATTTTGGGGCTTCCTCCAACCCAGCGACGACACGATTCCATTTTTGTGGTGGTTGATAGGTTCTCTAAGATGGCTTATTTCATACCCTGTAGTAAGACTAATGACGCGTCTCACATTGCAAAATTATATTTTAAAGAGGTGGTGAGTCACCGCGGCGTTCCTAAGACCATTGTCTCGGATCGCGACGTTAAATTCACAAGTTATTTTTGGAAGATGCTTTGGACATTAATGGGAATGAAGTTGTTGTTTTCCGCCACCTATCACTCACAAACTGATGGGCAGACGGAAGTGGTAAATAGGAGTTTGGGAAACTTGTTGCGTTGTCTTGTGGGTGACCACAAAGGCACTTGGGATTTGCTCCTCCCCCAAGCCCAATTAGCCTACAACAACTCTACCAATCGGTCTACGGGTATGTCACCAAATGAAGTAGTGCACGGGTACCTTGCGAATGTGCCCATTGACTTGATTCTGTTACCTCCATCTTATCATACAAGTCAATTTGCACAATCTTTTGCCGAGCAGATACATGACTTACACGCCCAAATACGAACAACTTTAGCTACCACGTATGAGTCGTATCGATCCCAAGCGAATTTACATCGGAGGGAGTCTAACTTCCAAGTTGGCGATCTTGTTTTAGTGCGCCTTATTCCCACGCGGCTGCCTTCTGGCACCATTAAGAAGTTGGCACCAAAGCGAGCCGGCCCGTTTCGAATTATTAAGAGGCTAGGAGATAATGCATTTGTTTTGGATTTGCCAACGGATTGGGGTATTTCACCCATTTTCAATGTTTCGGACTTAACGTCGTATGTTTCCATTCCAACTGAGTTGACATCTACGCCTTCTTTTTCCCCCAATATTTCTTCCTCCACAAATGTCTCTTCTGGGTTGGTGAGTGGTAGTTCCGTGAGTCATTCTTCCATTGCACCTACAGGCCTAGCGCCGGGTGGTAAGTCTTCTACTTTGCTTCCACATGCTGATATGTTTCCTAGATTTTCCCGTACATTTCTTGTCCCAGCTCAGATACTTGCAGATGGCTACACTTCTCCAGCTGATGGCGGCCATCGCCGCTTCCTCGTTCGTTGGCGTGATCGTCTGCCCTCCGACGACTCCTGGGTTATTGAGTCGGATCTCTTTCGCTTGGATGAGGACCTCTTCCGCCGCTACCTTGCAGCCCACTCATCGGTGTTGAGTGACTTTAAGGGGGGGAGGATTGATGCCGGCTCGTCTCCCATCCCCTTGCCCGTTGATGCTAAGAGTGCTCGTGATCAAGTTGCTGTGGATGATGATCAAGTTGCTCGTGACCAAGTTGATGCGGCGCAACATAAAGATGCTCGATGACCTTCTACCGCGACTCGTGACCTTGGTGGCTACAATCTTCGTTCGCGGCGGGCTTAAGCCATTTCCTTATTTGCACCTTTATTTTCCTAGTTTAATGTTATCATTATTTCATGTTGTCTTTTATTTTGGACATGTTTAATTTTTGGTGTGCTCATAGCCATCCAATAGATGATAAATTGGATGGCTAGATTTTTTTTGCTTGTTTTGGGACTTGCCTATATATAGGCTTATTTGATGAGAAATGAAGGCATGCTATTTGAAAACCTAAATTAATCCTCTCTTGAGAATTTCGGCCACCTCCCATTGGGATTGCCGCCCCCCCCTCATCCTCCTTCTCCTCCTTGTTATCCAATCGCTTGGGTGATCCAAGGCTTGTGAAACGCGGAGGCGGATGCTTCTCGGTGTGACTCCGGCGAAGAAGAAGGTTGCCGCTCGGTGTGACGCCGGTGGTGCGTGGACGTGTGACTCTTCCGCTTTCCTTGTGTGATCTTCACCCCATCTTGGGGAGGGTAATATCTACATCTTTCCTTTGTGAGTTCTTGTGAGATTTGGAATGGATGCAATGGCTTTTTATCCGCGATCTTGAATACGATCTTTTGGATTTAATCGAAAACCTTCTTGCGTTTATTTTCGAAACCTTGCAAGAAGCCGTTTCGGGTGGATCCTTTTGCTTGAGGAAGATCTTGGCATATAGTTATTGATCTTCCTTTCAAAAAGGTGTGGCGACCTTTGCTTTCGATCTTCGGTGGGAAAGGATTGGACTTTAATTAGATCGTCGCTTTTAGTCCACTCCCCTCCGCGTGTTTGTGCGGGATGACGGTGAATCGTGCGGCTAGAATGTTTGTGTTAGGACGCGTTAGAACGTGTTACGTGGGCTTGAGTTGTAAGAAAATTCGTACGCTATTTTAATCCGACGAATCCCTTCATCACTTGAAGTGAGAAGTGGTGACCAAGCCCAGCAAGCTGCGCAAGCGTTCAAAAGTCCCCTTCGACAGCGGCTTCGTGAAGATGTCAGCAAGATTATCTTCACTCCGAACATGCCCGACCAGCAGAGATCCTTCCAACACCTTCTCCCCGATGAAATGGTGATCAATCTCTATATGCTTGGTCCTGGCGTGACACACTGGATTGTTAACCAGTTTGAGAGCACTCTCGTTGTCACCCCGGAGTAAAGTAGGCCCTTGCACTTCTTCATGAACATCCTCTATAAGTCTTCTCAACCAAACGGCTTCCCGAGCAGCCAAGGCCGAAGCCTTATACTCCGCCTCCGTGGTTGAAACCGACACTGAGTCCTGCTTCTTGCTACACCACGAGATGCTAGCTGAACCGCAAGTGAACACATAACCTGAAGTAGACCTCCGATCATCCGAATCACCACCATAGTCAGCATCCGTGTACCCGAGCAACGCAAACTCCGAGTCCCTTCCATAGAGGAGTCCCATGTCAGAAGTCACCTTGACATACTTCAGAATTCCCTTTGCCGCCACTAGATGAGATTGCCTTGGTTCAGCCATATACCGACTTACTCGGCCAACAACATAAGAAATGTATGGCCTTGTAATCGTCAAGTAAATCAAGCTCCCAACAAGAGCCCTGAACACCAAGGGATCATGAAGAACCCTTCCCTCATCTCGTCGAAGCTTCAGCCCAGGTTCCAGTGGAGTAGAGCACTTCTTCCCTTCACCCATGCTGAACCGCTTCACAATGCTATCAGCATACCCTTTCTGGCTAATGAGAATCCCGCTCTCCTTCCTCTCCACTTCCAGACCAAGAAAGTGATGCAACTCTCCCAAGTCTTTCATCTCGAAGCATATAGCAAGTTCAGCCCTGAGCTTTGCTACTTCGCCCTCCGAATTCCCTGTGATGATCATGTCATCCACATACAGCAGGACCAAGACTCGTAGATCTCCCTTCTTCTTGACGAACAAGCTTGAATCCGAGTTAGAAGCAAGGTATCCACAGAATTGCAAGTACTCTGCAATCTTCCCATACCACGCTCTAGGAGCTTGCTTCAACCCATAAAGAGCCTTCCTGAGTTTGCAGACATAGTCTGGATGCTTTTCAGAGACAAAACCAAGCGGCTGATCCATGAAGATGTCCTTGTCAATCTCTCCGTAAAGAAAGGCATTCTTCACATCGAGTTGCCACAACCTCCATCCCTTGCTAGCAGCCAAGGCGATCACCACTCTTACTGAAGTCATCTTCACAACTGGACTGAATGTCTCCTCATAGTCTTCTCCATACTGCTGTGAGAATCCTCTAGCGACCAGGCGAGCCTTGAACCGATCAATGCTCCCATCAGCCTTCTTCTTCAACTTATACACCCACTTGCAAGTAACCGGAGTAATGACATCAACCTTGGGCACAAGGTCCCAGGTTTCATTCTTCTTCAGAGCATCAATCTCTTCCTTCATGGCACCTTCCCACTCCTTCACTCCAGTGGCCTCATTGAAGTTTGCAGGCTCTCGCTCATCCAGAGGACCTGCAAAGAAGCAGGAGACAAAGCTCACTGCATTCCCATCACAGTACCGAGCCGGTGGCTTAACCACCCTCTTCGATCTCCGAAGAATCGGCTCCTTGCTCACGGCTTCCATTACTTCTTCAGGCTCCACTCCTACCTGGGGCAAGCATTGAGCAGTGCTCCCCCTGCTTCCTGAGCCAGAAGGCTTAGCCTCGGAGTTAGAAGCAACAGAGCTGCTGGTTAAACAGCAAGCTCCTCTTCTAAGCCTTCAGCAGCCACCACCGGTGCTTCATCAACATTGCTACTTCTGGTTAGCTCCACCGAGCCACCTCCATATGACGTCAGCTCGTCAAAGACAATGTCTCTTGATACCACGAACTTCTTCATCACAGGGTCCATGCATTTCCACCCCTTCTTCCGCTCATCGTAGCCAACAAAAATAAGTTTCCTTGCCTTCGCATCCAGCTTTGTCCGTGAAGCATCCGGGACATGCACGTAGCAAGTTGAACCGAACACCCTAAGGTATCCAACACTCGGCTTCTCCTTCAGCAACAGCTCAATAGGAGTCTTCATGTTGATAGGGCTGAGTGGCATCCGGTTGATAACATAAGCAGCACAAGACATTCCCTTCGCCCAAAAGGACCTTGGGATATCTTTTGTATGAAGCCAGCATTTGCAGGTCTCCGTCAGATGACGGATCTTCCGCTCCGCTACCCCCATTTTGTTGTGGAGTGTGAGCACAAGTAAGCTCCCGTTGGATCCCGTGCTTCCTGCAGAAGTTAGAAAACTCGGAGGAAACAAATTCACCCACGTTATCAGTTCTAAGCTTCTTAATCCGCAAGCCAAGCTGACCTTCTACCAACTCCTTGAACTCCACAAACAAACGGAAGGCTTCTGACTTCTCCTTTAAGAAGTACACCCAAGTATACCTTGAGTAGTCATCAACCAAGACAAGCATGTATCTGCTTCCACCAAGGCTGGCAGTAACCGTCGGTCCCATCAAGTCGCCATGAATGCACTCCAATGGTTTCTTGCTCCTTGTTTGTGATTTATCAAACGGAAGGCGATGTGCCTTACCGTATTGACAGCTCGCACAAACATGCCCATCACCAAACGAGGACAACATCGGCAACCCCCTCACCAGACTTCTACTAGCCATTGCCTTCAGCTTGTCCATGCCAACATGTCCCAGCCTCTCATGCCAGATAGCAGCACTATCATTGGCTCTCATTCTATCAACATAAGCACTGGTGGAAAGAACAAACAAGTTCTTCACCCTCCTCCCAACATGAGCAACATCAGCCTTAACCGCTGATACGTTGCGAATGAACCTCACATCTGTTGGCCCAAATAGAACGTGATACCCAGCGCCCACCGCATTGGTCACCGAGAAGAGGTTCTTCTTCACGCCCGGCACGTGATACACACTCCTTAACGTGAGTGGCCCCTGATCACTACCCAAAGACACGATCCCTCTTTCTCTACTGCATAAACAGTATTATCAGCAGTGATAATAGCTTCATTGCCTGAGTAAGCCTGCATGGAGGTGAACTTCGATTTATCTCTGGTGAGGTGATGACCACACCCGGAGTCCACGATCCACTCACTGTTGCAGTCCTCAGCAGACAAGGCCCGGACACAAGTGCCCGTCATAAAAGCTCCGCCCCATCCTGCTTCTTCACTTCTCGAGCAAGCTTCCTCCTTTCCCGCAGCATGCCCAGGCTGTAGTTTGACCTTGCAGTCCCTCTTGAAGTGCCCTCGCTGATGACACCGGTAGCACTTCAAGTTCTTCTTCCAGTCCTTAGGAGCATTGCTCCTCTCCGGCTGATATGAAGATGAAGTCTCCTTCTCACCAACGACATGCACCTTCTTCTTTTTCTTCCCTTCCCATCCTTACTTCTTGCCTGAGAAGAGAGCTTCACTGCCTTCCTGATTCAGGTTCACTCCAGCCATCTGCCTTGCCAAGCTCTCCTGCGATGCAAGCAGATTCTCCAGCTCCAGCAAAGACGGCTGAGTAGCCCACCCTTGAACAGATGTGACAAAGGCCACATACTCCTTCCGCAAGCCGCGGATAATGTGCCTTTTCATCTTAGCCTCAGAGATAGGATCATCAGGATCCAGTGC
Organism: Platanthera guangdongensis; assembly: GCA_039583875.1. Lineage (NCBI taxonomy): Eukaryota > Viridiplantae > Streptophyta > Magnoliopsida > Asparagales > Orchidaceae > Platanthera > Platanthera guangdongensis. The sequence continues at coordinate 129,912,603 of CM077164.1, forward strand.
CGACAGCTCAGCACACAAGCTCTTCATCTTTAAAAAGTAGTTGGAGATGGAAAGGTCTCCCTGAGTTGCCCTGGCTAACTCATTCTCCAGGAACTGAAGCTGCGCCACATTCTTCCTATTGAACAACTCATCAATGGTTGTCCAAATATCAGCAGCCGACTCACACCCAACGATGTGATCAAACAGTTCCGGAGACACAGCTCTCTTCAGAATGAACTCTGTCTTAGCATTTGTTCTTCTCTAGAGCCTAACCTGCTCAGCAGTACCGAACGCAGCAGTCACTTCCTGTCTGTCGTCACCACCGACGACTTCCCACAGCTCCTCGCCAAGAAGATAACTCTTCATGCACGACTTCCACTTCTTGAAGTTAGTCGTCGTTAAGAGTTCAATGCCCAGACCTCTTGCAAAACTCCCTTCCATTGCAACACCTGTTGGCACCCTTTCAGAAGATCCAAGCAACAACACAGGTTAAGCACCACTCAATCATTGAGTAACAACACTGGTTGACTTCCGCTCACGCAACTGAACCTCGCTCTGATACCATGTTAAATTTTCTCAATGTGGTCAGTAAGATAGCCCAAATGCCAAATTAATATCTTCGGACGCAACCCCCCGTCCGCCAAACACCGAAGCACAGACTGCCAGCAGTCCGCAGGCTCCTCGCACTCCTGCCCCATCGCAGCAGCCATCTCCCGGACTCTAAACACAGTCCACCAAAGACCTCCACAGCAAAGCACCTGCTGTACCACCAGAGCTCGACAAGGTCTCAGCCAAGCTCTAAGCCCAGTCTGCCACAACCCACACCGCAGACACATCAGTCCGCAAGCTTCCCGCGAACACGAGCCAAACCGCCTAATAGCACAAGCTTGCACCACGGCCACTGAGCAATGCACCAGTCTACAAGCCTCTCTATCCGCAGATACCAGGCCGCATAGTCCGCTAACTCCATGCAAACAACCCGCTCAGAAGACAGCCGACTTCCACCAGACTTTTCACCAGGCCGCACAACACAGTCCGCCCAGTCCGCCTAGTCTGTCCCGTCAACCACTTCCACTTCACAAATTTCAACAGTCATCGCTGACTGCCCTCACAAGAAGAAGGAGGGTGGTAGAAGAGAGGAAAAGAAGTCCTCGTATAATAAGAAGAGGACGGAGAAGAGCTTGATGGCCAAAAATGGCAAAACTCTTAGTGACTCTGACTCATCTGAGTTGAGTGAAGAAGAAGAAGCCTATTTTGGACTCATGACTCAAACTGATGATGAACAAGAGCCCCAGTTGACTGGGAAGGTAAACTCTCACACTCCTCTCTCTGATTCTGAAGTTTCTGAACATGATTGTGAGGATAGCTCTTCTAACAATGAGTCAAAACTCATGGCCCAATATAAGGAGTTAAACACGGCTTACGATAAATGTCGCCGAGTTGTGAAAACTCAGGTTAAAGAGATAAAGTCTCTCAAAGCTGAAGAGAGCGTCTTGAGAGAGAAAGTCGCAAAGACTGACTCGCTCGAAGCGAACTTCAATAATGCTATTGAAGAATATAATAAGGCTCTTGAGCACCTTGACCTCAAAGAGAAAATCATCAAGGAACTGGAAGCCCAACTTGCTGCTGAAAAGAAACTTGTTGAAAGTTTATCAAAGCCCAACACAGTTCTTCCATTCGTTGTTGAATTCTCAGCCAAGGTCAAGGGTGCTGGATTAGGCCATGAAGAAGCTCCTAGTAAATCCCCTAGGAGAAATAAGGCTCAACTAAAGAATAAGTTCGCCAAAAAGGCCTTAGCCAAAGAGAAGGGGAAAGCCCCTCAAGATCAGACCACGTTCAAGAATGTTATATTTCCTCCAAATGAGTTTGATTTTGACTCATCCTACGGGCACTTTGCTAGGCCTACCTATGTAGAGCCAAAGTCCCGTTATCAAGGATGGACTCGACCCAGAATCTTTGGAGAAAGTATCTTTAAGGCACCTTATGAAGAAGTCATTCTTCAGAGCTATGGCCATAACTTCAAGAAGGCACCAAAGGCAAAGCCTGTTGTAGAAAAGCCTGTAAAGGAGAAGAAGCCATGTGATTGTCATCATCATGAGGCATCTTACTCCAAGAATGCTGCCCCTGCTAGAACACTATTCCAAAAGGTCAAGCAGGAGAACTTAAGGCGAAGATACAACAAATTTGACTGTTGGTGTCGTGGCAGAATTGGTCACTTTGCCATTGATTGTTGGTTTAATCCTAGAAATGCTGCAACCCCACATGTTGGCAATATAAGGAAGACCACTCATAATGCTAATATTCGTAGGGGAGTTCTCTAACACGAGACCAAAGACCCAAACGTATTTGAGTTCCTAAGGCTAACTGATTGTGATTGCAGGAATGTCCAAAGGCCAACAAAACGCCAATCTGGTATTTGTACAGTGGATGCTCTCGGCATATGACCGGGACAAGAAGCCTTATTCAGAAATTTACTCCAATTATGAACGGACCGAAGGTCATCTTTGGAGGTTCAGACCGTGGAATTACTAGAGGCTATGGTATGATTACTAACGGTAATGTATCATTCTCAGATGTGGCTTACGTTGAAGGTTTGTAACATAACCTTATAAGCATTAGCCAACTCTGCGATAAAAGATACATAGTTGAGTTTCACGCTGACAAGTGCTTGATAAAATCTGTTGACAATATGGAAATGATTCTATCCGGGACTCGAAGTAGAAACATTTTATGTTTGAATTTCATTTGTATAGATTCTTCAACACCAGTGTGTTTTTAGCAAAAGATAGTGCGTCTCTTGGTGACCAATGACACAAGAGATTTGCACATATTAATTCCAAAACTATAAATAAATTATTTTCAATGAACTTAGTACGTGATGCCCCAAATGTCAAGTACGTCAAAGATGGACCTTGTCATGCACGTGTAAAAGGCAAGCAAACAAGGGCTACCTTTAAAAGCGTTATTGACAAGGATTCTAATAGATGTCTTCATCTACTGCATATGGACTTGTTTGGTCCACTACAAATTAGAAGTTTGGAAGGTAAGGATTATACATTGGTAATTGTTGATGATTACTCGCGCTTTGTGTGGGTGTTCTTTCTGAAACACAAGTCAGATACCTTCGACATCTTTACTAATTTTTTCAGGCAAGTCCAGAATGAGTACAACTGCTCCATAGTCAAAATCAAAAGTGACAATGGAACAGAGTTTAAGTCTTGGGCCATGACAGAATTTTGTGAAAGCTTAGGTATCTCTCATGAGTTTTCCTCTCCTCGTACTCCACAACAAAATGGAGTGGCCGAGAGAAGGAATAGAACGCTCATAGAGGTCTGCAGGACCATGTTGAGTGATGCTTCACTCTCGGAATATTTTTGGGCTGAAGCCGTCAACACTGCATGCCACGTGAAAAATCGAGCTCTCATAAACAAAAACCATGATAAGATACCTTACGAACTTCTGAAGGGCAGAAAACCAACAGTCTCATATTTTAGAATTTTTGGCTGTAAATGCTTCGTGCTAAACAATAGCAAGTATCATACTAATAAGTTTAGCGAAAAGAGTTTTGAAGGTATTTTTGTAGGTTATAGTAGCCATAGTAAGGCATATAGGATATTTAATAGAAAAATCCTGGTGGTAGAAGAATCGATACATGTTGTATTTGATGAGATGAGTTTGCTGCAAAGCAACTCTTCTAGTGTGCCTATTAAAGATGCAGGTGCAAAACTAAAAAAAATTAGCTTGGATGAACCGTCCGAAGACAAAGGTGAAAAGTTCATCAAGATCACCACTCCAACCCCTATTGGAGAGGCTGATGATCAAGATAAAGAAGTCATCCAAGATGAATAAGTCACTCTGGTGATAGTAGATAATCCAAATGCAAGGACTCTAGAGCTCAGACATTTGAAGGATCATCTCATGGACCAGATCATAGGAGATCCTCGATATGGTGTCAGAACTCGTAGAGGTACAACTAATGAGAATCTATATTTAAGTTTTCTCTCGTAGGTTGAACTAAAGAAGTTTGAGGAAGCAAACACAAATGCATCGTGGATAATGGCAATGAAAGAAGAACTGAACCAGTTCAAGCGCTGCAAAGTATGGAAGCTTGTTCCAAGACCCAAAGGTAAGAACGTCATTGGGACAAAATGGGTCTACTGGAACAAGATGGACGAGGATGGAACGATGGTAAATAACAAGGCCAGACTTGTCGTGTAACGCCCCGAAACTCAAAGGAGCAAAGGGGGACGTTTTGGGCCAGTTTTGGTTTCTGGCTGAAGGCACACGGCCTGGGACACGGGCGTGTCCCAGGGCGTGTCAAGCATGTGTCGACACTTAGCCGCGAAGTCGTCGAGTTATTCTCGACGATTCGTCGAGAATGGGCACACGGCCTGCGACACGGGCGTGTCGCAGGGCGTGTCGACCCGTGTCGACACTTAGCCGTGAAATCGTCGAGTTATTCTCGACGATTCGTCGAGAATGGGCACACGGCCCGCGACACGGGCGTGTCGTCGGGCGTGTCGACCCGTGTCGACGAGCGTCAAGGTGAAATCGTCGAGATTCACTCGACGATCGTCGAGACAAGGCACACGGCCTCGGACACGGGCGTGTCCAAGGCCGTGTCAGCGAGTCGTCGTTCTCCCCTCGACGAAATGTCCCGTGTACACGGCCTGGGGGCCCAGGCGTGTCAATGTGACACGGGCAAGGACACGGGCGTGTCCTAGAACCCGTGCAGTGCTCGGGTTGGAAACGGGGGAAAAATCATGGGTACACGGCCGGCTACACGGCCGTGTCAGCTGGAACACGGGCGTGTCAGCTCGAACACGGGCGTGTTCGATACCCGTGTGCGTGTTCAGAAGATTCGATTTTGACGGCGAATGCGGCACACGGCCCTGGACACGGGCGTGTGCCAAGCCGTGTTCGGCCCAGATTGGGCATTTCAGCCCCGAATCAAAGCCGCTCGTTTTCTTAGGTTGAGATCCGACGGCTGGGGATGATTCCTGGGAGGATATACACGGGTTTGACTTAAGAAAAATCCACTTTTCATTACTTATCCTCTCTCCAAACCCTTGGAGAAAGAAGAGCTAAGGCAAGAGGAAGAGGAGCTAGATCCGCCATTGGAGGAGCTTCGGAGCTCCGAATCGCAAGCCGACTCCGGATCCACGGAGGCAACGCAATGCGGTGATTTCTATCCGATTACATTTCGATGGCGCCAAAGAGGAACGCAAGGGTAACGATCCTCACTTTTGAGCATGATAGCTCTCTTTCTTAGCATAGGAAGCCCTCTCTCGCGAGTTGGCGAAGAGTTGGAGGCGTTCCTTCGGGTAGATATGTAAAGTCCCCGTTGTTTAGCGTCCGTATGCGAGAACGGACATAGGCATTTTGGTTGAAGCCTACCCGGACATGTAGTTCGGATCGGTGATGTTGCATTGCATAAGGCCGGAGAAGACTCCGTGCTATTTGGTGTTTTTCGGGTTTTCTACGCGGTAGATTGCAGCAGGGAGCCTTGGGGACTAACCCAAAGGTGCACCCGGAAAACTGGGCGGACACGAGGTCTTGCCAACTTGGTGGCCTGAGAGCCAACTTGAACATAACGGGGTTATGTGACTTGTGATAGAATGGGACTCGGTGAAAGTTTGACCGCGCAAATGGCTTAAATTGCCGTTGCGATGTGAGCACGGGTTAGATGGAGCCGTACCCGCTTTATGTCGTTCGGGTTAGAGAGACCTAAAGTTACATGGCACTCGCCGTTGGCATAGATGTGAGTCTTCGGTGGTCAATGGCTTAAATTGACGTGACCAATACCATGAAGACGAATTGCTCATAGGATTGGCCGTCTAAGTGGCGGTGGTGAGTCCGGAATGTTAATGGCTTTAATTGACGTAACATCGACCGGTTCACCGAGAATGTGCCCTGAGTGCACGGGACGTGTGGCCGTACGAGCCAACGTCTGTGTTGAAATGGCTATGGTTATATGCATTGCTCGCTTGTGCTAATGAAATGCAGGGAAGGAGCATCGCCGCCCCGAGTTGGGGGCGGGATCGTTATAATTTGGTCAGCATTGCTGACCGTTGCTTTGTTTGCCACCGTGCGGTGGTTTGTTTGCTTGCAGGTGCAGCTGGACCAAGCGGTCAATAGCGGGCTAAAGCCCTTTTTGCGAAGCTGGCCCTCGAAGGCCCAAGTGGAAATGTTTTCTATTTTATTCATGTATGGCCGGCCTGCGTGCCGAGGTTGGTAAATCATGTAATAGACAAGTGAAACATCTTGTAAGGCCTTAAGGCCGACTTTTGAGTATTTTGTAATAACATTCCTATTATCCTGTTAGTGGACATTCATGCTTGTGCTGGGTTCTTGTTTTGCAACTTATAAACTGCTTCCGCTAGAATGCTCTGTGTAGGACGTTGAGATTGGTTGGATGGTTTCCATACGTAACCACCCGGTCTGTCTGTGGTATATGGCGTCGGGCCCCGGCCGGACCTACTGCTATATGCTATGCGACGGATAGGGGGTGTTACAATTTGGTATCAGACTACTGGTTTTGGTCGGGCTTAAAGTGAATTCGTGGGCGAATTCTTTTTAAGGGGTGGTGAGCACATTGTGTGCGTCATCGTTATAACAGTAAAAAGAACCCATGAATGTCCACTTAGGAATGAAAATACTCGTGTTTGAGGAACCTGCGTGTTCCTATAATTGCTGTTTGCAATGTTATTTGGTCGCTTAACGGTGTTTTGTACCACTATAGGTGACCCGAAGTGGTGTTGGGCCGTCAGAACGCCGAGGTTCTGAGGCTAGTAGTGCACCAGAAGTTGCTCCCGCAACACCTTTGTCGGCTGAAAATATAAGATTGGTGGCTGAAGCGGTGTTGGCCGTGATCAATGCGCAGCCTGGGAGGCAAGCGCAGCAGCCCGCTCCTGTGATGGAGCAAGTACCTCTTCAAGAGGCTGAGCCGAGGAGGATGGAGCAAGTGGTTGTAGAACCAATAGTGCCAAGGAGGGCGACTGAGAGGCAGTTGAAGCATGTAATGAGCTTTAACCCTCCGTTATTCTCGGGGTTGGGAACCCCATCGCAGGCTGAAGACTGGCTCTCTAGGGTGAAGAGAGTCATGACAGCGACGGAGACGGAGGAGTGGCAGATGACCACCATTGCTACGTTCCTGTTGGACGGTGAAGCAAGGATGTGGTGGGAAGGTTTGGAGCTGCATCATCTGCGAGGTAGACAACTGATAGACGTTCCGATGGAAGAGTTCTCGGAATTGTTCTTAGCAAGATACCTCCCTTCTACTCAGAGGATTTCAATGGAGAATGAGTTCCTGAGGTTGGTGCAGGGTGAGCGAAGCGTGGATGAATATCTCCACGAGTTTACGCGGTTGAGTCGTTATGCGAGCTCTACCATCATGGATGAGGAGCGCAAGACTAATCGCTTCTACGAAGGTCTGAGAGATGAGCTGAGACTATTACTGTCGGGGCCGATGACGCAGGGTTTCTTGACCTTGGTCAATACTGCCCGGTCCTTGGAGAAGGACATGAAGAGTGTACAAGCGAAGAAAGGCTTGGTTGAAAAGAAATCTGAGTTTAAAGTGCCGACTACTTCGAAGTCTGGCTATCGGAGGACTTTCAAGAAGCATAGGACTTCGGGTCCAGCTCCTTCTGGTGCTTCTGGGGCGACTACGAGTCGGACCCCGGGCGCGTGCTTCACTTGTGGCAAGACGGGGCATTTCGCCCGTGATTGTTGGAGCGGACGTCCTAAGTCCGAAAGGAGGCCAGGAGCTACCTACGAAGAGAAGGGAAAGGCGGTGGAGTCGACCGCATCCCACTATGCTCCGGCCCAACCAAGGGTTTACAATCTTGGCCAACAGGAGGCCATTAAACAAGCTGACGTGGTGACAGGTACGGTTTAATTTATAGCAAGTCAATTCCTTTATATGCTTGTTATGTATATGTTACCTTACCACTGCTTGTTTAGGATTCGTAATGATTTGTGAAAATCCCGCACGAGCACTCTTCGATACGGGAGCTTCACACTCCTTCTTGTCCGAAGGATTTATATCACGCATCGGAGTCCCTTCTTCGATGGCGAAGGACAAGTTGGATGTGTTGTTGCCCAATGGGTGTTCGATGCGAGCGGTTAGGATCTGCGAGGTTAAGACTCGTATTGGAGAGCAGGAGTTCGACCTGCGGGCGTCTTTACTTCCGTTAGTGGAGTTCGACGTCATATTTGGCATGGACTGGCTCTCGGAGCAGCAGGCCCATATAGATTGCGGTAGCAAGGAAGTCAAGCTGGGAGCGAGTCGTGAGACGACGTTTAACGGGCTTAAAGGGGTCGAGCAAGACGTTGATGTCTGCTCTTCAGGTGGGTGAAGGCGGTTCGTGCCGGAGCAGAACTGTTCTTTACACTAGTGGAGGTTGCAAAGCCGAAGCCCGCTATGGATTGTATTTCAGTGGTATCGGAATACCCTGATGTGTTCCCTGCAGATCTTCCTGGAGCCCCGCCTCAACGGGAGATAGATTTTACGATCGAGCTAGTGCCAGGTGCAAAGCCTGTGTCACGATCTCCGTATCGGCTAGCGCCTAAGGAAATGGCGGAGCTGAAAGTTCAACTGCAAGAGTTGTTGGAGCAAGGGTATGTGCGCCCGAGTTCTTCGCCTTGGAGCGCACCGGTCCTCTTTGTTAAGAAGAAGGACGGAAGCTTGAGATTGTGTATTGATTATCGGGAGCTAAACAAGCTGACTGAGAAGAACAAGTACCCGATCCCCCGGATTGATGATCTCTTTGATCAGTTAGTCGGGTCGACGGTGTACTCGAAGTTAGATCTCAAGTCTGGGTACTATCAGCTGCGGATAAGGGAGAGTGATATCCCGAAGACAGCGTTTAGTACGAGATACGGGCATTATGAGTTTACGGTCATGCCGTTTGGGCTGACTAATGCGCCGTCAGTATTTATGGATTTGATGAACAGGACGTTCAGGGAGTACCTAGACCATTTCGTGATCGTCTTCATCGACGATATTTTGGTGTACTCGCAAAGTGAGGAGGATCACTTCAAGCATCTCCATTTGGTGTTGGAGACACTCAGGAGAAACCAGTTGTATGCCAAGTTCTCGAAGTGCGAGTTTTGGCTATCCTCAGTAGCGTTCCTCGGGCATATAGTGAGTGGAGAGGGTATTGCGGTGGATCCGGCGAAGATTGTTGCGATACGGGAGTGGCCTGAGCTTGCTACGGTAGCAGAAGTCCGGAGCTTTTTGGGGCTTGCCGGTTATTATAGGCGCTTCGTAGAGAACTTCTCGCGGATAGCGCTACCTCTCACTACTTTGACGAGGAAGGATCATAAGTTCGTTTGGACGCCGGAGTGCGCGCGAGCTTTTGAGGAGTTAAAGTGTCGGTTGACCACGGCGCCTGTGTTGAGTTCGCCGGTTGGGACCGAAGGCTATGAGATATATAGCGATGCTTCAGGCAGCGGTTTGGGTTGTGTGCTACTGCAGCACGGAAGCGTGATAGCTTATGGCTCGAGACAGCTAAAAGTGCACGAGAGGAATTATCCGGTCCATGACTTGGAGTTAGCGGCCGTGATTTTTGCCTTGAAGCTGTGGAGACACTATTTGTACGGTGTGAAGATTGATATCTACACCGATCACAAGAGCCTAAAGTACCTGATTGATCAGAAGGATCTGAATATGCGGCAGCGTAGGTGGATGGAGTTCCTGGGGGACTATACTTTTAAGATCCACTACGTGCCTGGCAAAGGGAATGCGGTTGCGGATGCATTGAGTCGCCGAGCCCCAGCTCAAGCGAATTGGCTATCAGTGCATGATGAGCGGTTGGTGCAGGAGCTGGAGGCGTTGGAGATTGTTTGTGTGGATAGACAATCTAGTGCTGAAGCAGTGCTGAATTGGACTGAAGTCCAATATGACCTGGCTGATCGGATTCGGCAGGCTTTGGATATGGATGCTCATATGAAGCAGTTCATGATAGAGGCTCTGGATGGGTCAAATTCCCAATTCGTCGTGGAGGACGGATTGCTTTGGAAAGACGGTCGTTTGTGCGTCCCAAGTGTGGGCAATTTACGGGTGGAGTTGTTGTACGAGGCACACCATACCAAGTACTCGATTCACCCGGGGAGCACGAAGATGTACCGCGATATCAAGAAGCTATTTTGGTGGCCGGGTTTGAAGAAGGATGTGGCGCTATACGTAGCGAAGTGCCAAACCTGCGCCTTAGTAAAGGCGGAGTGCCAAAAGCCGGGAGGATTTCTTAAGTCCTTGCCTATTCCGGAGTGGAAATTCGACGACATCTCTATGGACTTTGTGCATGGTTTGCCAAGGTCGCAGAAGGGGAACGACGCCATTTGGGTGGTGGTCGATCGATTAACGAAGGTGTCGCACTTTATTCCGCATAGGAAGGACGATCCGGTGGAGAAGCTGGCGAAGCTTTATGTAGATAATATAGTACGGCTTCATGGTGTACCCCGCAGCATCGTGAGTGACCGTGATGGGCGGTTCACGTCCAATGATTGGAGGCTGGTGCAGCAAATGTTGGGAACAAAGCTGAAGTTTAGCACAGCCTTCCATCCACAAACGGATGGGCAGACCGAGAGGGTCAATAGAACCATGGAAGACATGCTTCGCATGTGTGTCTTGGACTTTGGAAAGCAATGGGAGGACCATCTTTATTTGGTGGAGTTCGCATACAACAACAGCTACCAAGCAAGTATTCAGATGGCGCCTTTCGAGGCCCTTTATGGTAGAAGATGTCGCACGCCGTTGTCTTGGTTAGAAACGGGCGAGTCAAAGTTGTATAAGCGATCGGAAGTGGAGATGCTACTTCCTTGGTAAGAACCATTCGGGAGAGGTTGCTCATGGCTCAGGACCGGCAAGCAAAGTACTATAATGCCAAGCACAGGAACGTGGAGTTCGCTGTGGGCGATTATGTATACTTGAAGATCAAGCCGTTCAAGGGTGTCTCGCGGGTGCGGCGATTGAAAAAGCTAAGCCCGAGGTACCTTGGACCGTTCGAGGTTCTGGAGCGAGTGGGAGAAGCGGCCTATAGGTTGAAGCTTTCAGTGGAGCTAAGTGGTTTACACGATGTATTCCACATTTCGGTACTTAGGAAGGCGGTGCAAGAGCCTACGCAAGTGATCGCGGTCGATCAAGTGCCGGTGGATAGTGGGCTAACGACAAAGGTCAAGCCCGTGCGGATTGAAGGACTCGGAGGTCAAGCGGCTACGCAATAAAGAGATCAGGATGGTCAAAGTCCGGTGGGACAATTGCGGTCGTGAGGAGCTCTCCTGGGAGCGAGAGCAGACGATGCTTGACGAATATCCGGAGTTGTTCCGCTCAGGTACAAATTTTGTTTTGTACATGTTTTTCCCTTTATGTAATTTCGTGGGCGAAATTCTTTTAAGAGGGGTAGAGTTGTAACGCCCCGAAACTCAAAGGAGCAAAGGGGACGTTTTGGGCCAGTTTTGGTTTCTGGCTGAAGGCACACGGCCTGGGACACGGGCGTGTCCCAGGGCGTGTCAAGCGTGTGTCGACACTTAGCCGCGAAGTCGTCGAGTTATTCTCGACGATTCGTCGAGAATGGGCACACGGCCTGCGACACGGGCGTGTCGCAGGGCGTGTCGACCCGTGTCGACACTTAGCCGTGAAATCGTCGAGTTATTCTCGACGATTCGTCGAGAATGGGCACACGGCCCGCGACACGGGCGTGTCGTCGGGCGTGTCGACCCGTGTCGACGAGCGTCAAGGTGAAATCGTCGAGATTCACTCGACGATCGTCGAGACAAGGCACACGGCCTCGGACACGGGCGTGTCCAAGGCCGTGTCAGCGAGTCGTCGTTCTCCCCTCGACGAAATGTCCCGTGTACACGGCCTGGGGGCCCAGGCGTGTCAATGTGACACGGGCAAGGACACGGGCGTGTCCTAGAACCCGTGCAGTGCTCGGGTTGGAAACGGGGGAAAAATCATGGGTACACGGCCGGCTACACGGCCGTGTCAGCTGGAACACGGGCGTGTCAGCTCGAACACGGGCGTGTTCGATACCCGTGTGCGTGTTCAGAAGATTCGATTTTGACGGTGAATGCGGCACACGGCCCTGGACACGGGCGTGTGCCAAGCCGTGTTCGGCCCAGATTGGGCATTTCAGCCCCGAATCAAAGCCGCTCGTTTTCTTAGGTTGAGATCCGACGGCTGGGGATGATTCCTGGGAGGATATACACGGGTTTGACTTAGAAAAATCCACTTTTCATTACTTATCCTCTCTCCAAACCCTTGGAGAAAGAAGAGCTAAGGCAAGAGGAAGAGGAGCTAGATCCGCCATTGGAGGAGCTTCGGAGCTCCGAATCGCAAGCCGACTCCGGATCCACGGAGGCAACGCAAGCGCGGTGATTTCTATCCGATTACATTTCGATGGCGCCAAAGAGGAACGCAAGGGTAACGATCCTCACTTTTGAGCATGATAGCTCTCTTTCTTAGCATAGGAAGCCCTCTCTCGCGAGTTGGCGAAGAGTTGGAGGCATTCCTTCGGGTAGATATGTAAAGTCCCCGTTGTTTAGCGTCCGTATGCGAGAACGGACATAGGCATTTTGGTTGAAGCCTACCCGGACATGTAGTTCGGATCGGTGATGTTGCATTGCATAAGGCCGGAGAAGACTCCGTGCTATTTGGTGTTTTTCGGGTTTTCTACGCGGTAGATTGCAGCAGGGAGCCTTGGGGACTAACCCAAAGGTGCACCCGGAAAACTGGGCGGACACGAGGTCTTGCCAACTTGGTGGCCTGAGAGCCAACTTGAACATAACGGGGTTATGTGACTTGTGATAGAATGGGACTCGGTGAAAGTTTGACCCGCGCAAATGGCTTAAATTGCCGTTGCGATGTGAGCACGGGTTAGATGGAGCCGTACCCGCTTTATGTCGTTCGGGTTAGAGAGACCTAAAGTTACATGGCACTCGCCGTTGGCATAGATGTGAGTCTTCGGTGGTCAATGGCTTAAATTGACGTGACCAATACCATGAAGACGAATTGCTCATAGGATTGGCCGTCTAAGTGGCGGTGGTGAGTCCGGAATGTTAATGGCTTTAATTGACGTAACATCGACCGGTTCACCGAGAATGTGCCCTGAGTGCACGGGACGTGTGGCCGTACGAGCCAACGTCTGTGTTGAAATGGCTATGGTTATATGCATTGCTCGCTTGTGCTAATGAAATGCAGGGAAGGAGCATCGCCGCCCCGAGTTGGGGGCGGGATCGTTATAATTTGGTCAGCATTGCTGACCGTTGCTTTGTTTGCCACCGTGCGGTGGTTTGTTTGCTTGCAGGTGCAGCTGGACCAAGCGGTCAATAGCGGGCTAAAGCCCTTTTTGCGAAGCTGGCCCTCGAAGGCCCAAGTGGAAATGTTTTCTATTTTATTCATGTATGGCCGGCCTGCGTGCCGAGGTTGGTAAATCATGTAAAGACAAATGAAACATCTTGTAAGGCCTTAAGGCCGACTTTTGAGTATTTTGTAATAACATTCCTATTATCCTGTTAGTGGACATTCATGCTTGTGCTGGGTTCTTGTTTTGCAACTTATAAACTGCTTCCGCTAGAATGCTCTGTGTAGGACGTTGAGATTGGTTGGATGGTTTCCATACGTAACCACCCGGTCTGTCTGTGGTATATGGCGTCGGGCCCCGGCCGGACCTACTGCTATATGCTATGCGACGGATAGGGGGTGTTACATGTCGCCAAAGGTTATCGTCAAGAAGAAGGAATCGATTTCGACCAAACGTACGCTCCAGTGGCAAGGCTGGAGTCTATAAGGTTATTCCTAGCATATGCTGCACTCAAAGGCTTCACTGTCTACCAGATGGACATGAAGTCTGCCTTCCTTAATGGTGACATAAAGGAAGAGGTGTATGTGGAACAACCTCCAGGTTTCGTTGATTCTAACTTTCCGGATTACGTTTATTTACTGCATAAATCATTATATGGTCTGAAACAAGCTCCTCGAGCTTAGTATGAGACGTTGTCTAGCTTTCTACTTGAGAATAAGTTAACAAGGGGAAAGATAGACAAGACATTATTTCTTAGGGAAATTAAAGGCAAGATTTTGCTAGTACAAATCTATGTCGATGACATTATTTTTGGCTTTACTGATGATAACCTCTGCAAGAAGTTTTCAAAACTTATGCAAGGGAAGTTTGAAATGAGCAGTAAGGGCGAGCTGAAGTATTTCTTAGGGCTTCAAGTGAAACAGTCTGAATATGGAATTTTCATCTCACAGACAAAGTTCACCAAAGAGCTAATTAAGAAATTCGGAATGGAGAACGCAACCTTGATGAGTACTCTAATGGGTTCAACAATGTCTTTGGACAAGGATGAAAAAGGGAAACCTTTTGATGAAACCAAGTACAGAAGCATTATTGGATCCTTACTCTACCTTACTGCTAGTAGACCTGACATAATGTTCTCAACATGTGTCTGTGCTAGATTTCAAGTGAACTTTAAGGAATCTCACTACGCTGCTGCGAAGCAGATTTTGAGATACCGTAAAGGTACACAAATCTTGGCTTATGGTACCAAAGAAGTAATGATAGCAAACTAATAGGTTTTTCATATGCAGATTTTGCAGGTAGCAAAGATAATAGGAAAAGCACTTCAGGGACTTGTCAATTCTTTGGAAGAAGGCTTATCTCCTGGAGTAGCAAGAAGCAAAACTGTGAGGCAATCTCAACGGCCGAGTCAGAGTACATCTCTGCAGGCAGTTGCTGTGCACAGTTACTTTGGATAAAGAATCAGTTCGAAGACTACAACATGAAGTTTGAAAAAATTCCATTGTTTTGCGACTCCTCAAGCGCAATAGCAATAGCCAACAACTCAGTCTCGCACAGCCAGACAAAGCATATAGAGCTAAGGTATCACTTCATACGGGAGCATGTGGAGCATGGGGACATAGACCTTCAATATGTCCCTACAGATAGGCAAATTGCAGATATTTTCACGAAACCGCTGGACAAGACCAAGTTCTCGTTCTTCAAAATAGAACTTGGGATGCTCAACAAGGAAGAGTAGAAGAAGCTATACTGTCAAGAAGGCTGAAGGCTTAAAGGTTAGTCAAAAATTGGAGTTTTCCAAAAGTTTAAGTTTTTGACTCGAGTAAGTAACAACATACTCGAGTAAGTTTATGACCTACTCGAGTAATAGAATGCCATACTCGAGTAGTCTACTTGACCTACTCGAGTAGCAGACTGACATACTCGAGTAGTCAACTTCACATACTCGAGTACCTCTCTCACCTACTCGAGTACTTCTGGTTACCTACTCGAGTAGCTCCTGTTTCTTCTACTCGTGTATGTGCCGAGTCATTTCTTATTCAAATTTTCTTATGCGCAAACCAAAGTCTTATGCCACATATTCTATGGTTTACTTCAGTATTTTTTTTTTCAAATAATTAGACCTAAACCTAGGGTTATATAAATAAGAAAATCCTGAAATTTCATCTACACGAAATCATTTCCGTCACTCGAGTACCCGACTGGCTCTTCGCCTTCCTCCATCAGTTGCAGAGCCGTGCCCTTTTCGT
This sequence comes from Platanthera guangdongensis, assembly GCA_039583875.1. Taxonomy (NCBI): domain Eukaryota; kingdom Viridiplantae; phylum Streptophyta; class Magnoliopsida; order Asparagales; family Orchidaceae; genus Platanthera; species Platanthera guangdongensis. Next base: position 129,928,135 of record CM077164.1, read on the forward strand.
CTCCCCGTCGACGCTTTCTAGGGTTTCTCCATCTCCAAGACTTCTGAATCATGGCCGCCTCATCTAAGATAGGTGTTGGTTCAGAATTAGTCATCGCCGGGATTGCAGACCTATCCGTCGATTTCCATAATCTCCTGATTTTGCTCGACACCGCCGGCCTAACATTCGTTCTCCAAGAACCATGTCATATCCTCTTCCCCGAAGTTGTAGAGTTTTTCAGGAATGTCAAGGTCAAGCACCATGGCACAGTTTTGAAGTCTTCAGTCAAAGGTATCAACATTAAACTCACTCCAACCTCTGTTTCTCGACTTCTCCGACTGCCATCTCCAGATGCAGATGATTTTCTGAGTGATGAAGACTATTCAAGAACTTGCTCATTCTGTGGACTTTCTGATGATGTTAAATACATCAATAGGTCTGATATGCATGTTGAAGGAAAATTCTTGGTTGATGTCAATGGTAAGATTCTTTTATGCAAAACCAACTCCATCAGGGTCATACCCCTTTATTTATTTGAATTGATGCAAGCTATAATCTGTAGAAAAGCCTTTCAGTTTGGCTTGTTGATTCTGAATAAGATTAAGGAGAGTATAAAGTCCCCTAACTATGCAAGGATAATTTCCCTGCTTCTCCATGAGATCAATCCAGAGGTTTTCAGTCTCTCCAAGGTAAGTATCATTCACCACATGAAGAAGGTCTCCATCTCCTCCATACAGAGATGGGAGTTAAAGTTGCAAAATCTCTCTCAAGCTGCCAAAGTTACTGAAGCTATAGACACAGAGGACAGGACTCCATCTCCTTCTCCATCTCAGGTCCCCAGCTCCTCTGGTTCAAGCCAGGATGCCTCCTCCTCCTCCACCTCCTCCTCCACCAGTCACTCCAAAAGATATCCTCTCAGATCAAAAAGTTCAAGAAGCACTATTATCTATTGATGCTGTCATAAATGAAATGATAGAAGAACTAACTGCAGATGAAACACCTCCTCATCTCTTTACAAATGCTCCAGTCACTGCCATTCCCAAGGACACAACTCCTCTACAGTCTCCAACAAAATCTCTAGTACAGTCTCCAACAAGGTATCCAGACACTTCTCCAGCTAGAACTCTAGCAAAATCTCCCGATGCCCCCAAAGAACAGCCAGAAACAATTCTCATTTCTGATGAGCTCTCACCTGAGCCTGCTGAAGCTCCTCTCAGGAATTTGGATTTCACTATCCCTCAGATAATGGATGAAGAGGATGCCATGTTACCCACTACAAGATCTCAGAGCTCAGTCACCCTCTCTGAAATAGCTCCATGGGTGGCTTCTCCTATTCCTTCTGCTCCATCAACTTCTGCTCCTCCTGCTGCTACAGCTCCTGCCTCCTCAGACTTGATGTCTCAGATTGTACTTCTTCTTCAAGACCAGAGATCATACTTTGATACTTGTATCAAAACTGTAACTGATAAGGTAATTGCTCTAGAACATGAGATGAGCAGAGGATTTGCTGAAATACAGCATAATACTGATCAACTCAGACATCTGTTCCAAATGTGTGGAAAAGCCTTAGATCACACCATCACCAGTGTTGGACAGGTTATGGAGCAAGGTCTGACTCTTGCCAATAATCAAATGGAACTGGACAAAAGAGCTGAGGCCACTAAGATGAAAATATGTGAAGAAGTTGGCACTTTCAAAGATGATGCCATCTCCCAGCTATTTGTTGAAGTCAGAAAGGGGGAGAATTTGGTAAAAGAATATTTAGAAAAATCTGATGCCCTCAAGAAAGAACTATTGGAAGCCAAAGTTAAAGAGATCCATGATGATGTTCTAGCTCAGATATAGAGTGTCAAATTCCACACATATGACACTGCTGTTTGGATGCACAACCAGATCCTTCCAGAATTTGCTGCTGATCCTACCATTATCCCTCATCACCTAATCCCTCTAGCTGCTGATGATGCTCCTTCTCCTGCTCCTCCTCTGCAACCTACCTTTTCTCCAAGGCCCGGAGACTCAGTTGCTCCTCCAGAGTCATATGTTCAGGATTGGGAAGATGATCCTGTAGATATCTTTCTCAAAGCCCCTACTAAGATACTGACTTATAAGAAGAAAAGAAAATATGGTGAAGGTCCTTCTGCCAGCAAGTCTGTTCCTGCTAATGCTCCTGAACATGCTGAGGTTTGGTATCCCACTTTAAATCACTCATCCTGGAAACTCTCAAATTAGTTTTGGATTTCCATGAGAGCAGAAATATTCACTACAGTTCCCATGAATGGGAGTTGTATGAGAAGTCCATGACCACGAGAAGGATATATGACAGAGAATATGGAAGAAATAATCCAGCAGCTCCTCCCAGACCCCCCAAGTATTATCTTAAACCTTACAGCTATCAAAGAAGACAGTAAGAGAAACAAGACAAGCAACTTCATCAGAGCTAGCCCAAAGGACTCATGAGTTGTGGAAATGGATTTTTGTTGTTAATGTTATTTTTGTGATAATCATATTTATATAATTCAAAGTTTTTGATCTTATTATCTTTTTCATAGTTCCTTGATTGCTTACACTACTTGATTACTTAGCATTCTTTTTATGTCCATAATTCACCTTTGTGTAAAGGGTTCTGACTTCTACAAATAAGGGGAGATTGTTGGGTATTATATCCACACTAACCCAGATTTGATGAAGTCACCGTTTAACTAAGATGAATTAAGTTGTATTTGATGCTTGGTTTGAGTTATGTGTTTGCAGGATTCTTATAGGAAGTGTAGACCAATGTCAGTCTACAATGGGTCACCAAACACAGGACCATACAATGTAATCCCTCATTGTGTGTTCCAAAGTGTTGACTCATGTGTAGCCCCTCTATTGGGATACACTTCATATTCAAGCTCTAGGACTATGGGAAAAGACTTGATGCTGATTTCACCTTAGAAGAAGAAAAATTCTGTCAGAAATAATTTCCTAAGTAAAGTACTCGAGTAGTTTCTTACTTACTCGAGTAAGTTACTGAGTGTATACTCGAGTAGTAATTCACTTGCTCGAGTAGTTAAGATATACTCGAGTTGTCCAATTATGGCTATCAAGTAGTTCATCTTATATACTCGAGTAGTTTCAATTTACCTCTCGAGTTTACAAAATTCTCTTCTAATGTTTTTTTAAGTTATATACTCGAGTAGTACTATAGTGTACTCGAGTAGTTCTATCTTTTGTCTCGAGTTAATTGTATTCTGACTCTCGTGTAGTTCCTACTTACTCAAGTAGTCTAAATCATATACTCGAGTAGTTCATCTACTACTCGAGTAGTCAAATGATTTTACTCGTGTAATCCAGATTCCCCCTTCAGAAAATTTCTCTAAGTGAATTACTCGAGTAGTTCATGTTATATACTCGAGTAGTTCTAATTGTCTCGAGTAATTCATCTTATATACTCGAATAATTCCCTATGTCTCGAGTAGATTATCTTACATACTCGAGTAGTTCAGTTTTTCCTATTCCAGAAATTTTATAAGTGTTTGTATCGAGCAATCTCTTATATATTCAAGTAGTTCATTCTTATATACTCGAGTAGTATTTCTTGTACTCGAGTAATTTACTCCACCTCTCGGGTAAGTACTTAAGCACTCGAGTAAGTCATTTTTGTTACTCGAGTAACTGAGTCTTTCTCATTCTTATTTACTCGAGTAGTTGACTCCATGTACTCGAGTAATGATTTCTTTTTCTCCCGAGAAATTTTTCTTATGTACTCGAGTAGTCATCTTCTACCTACTCGAGTAGTGCTGCATATACTCGAGTAGTTTTGCTTGACTCGAGTAATTTAATTTGACTTTTCAGAAATTCTTTAAGTCCAGACCTAACGGTCTTATTATTAAACGTTGACGTGATTTGTCCACGTGTCTTTCATAATGACGTAATTATGGCTAATCTTTTCTTCTCCTATAAAAGGTCTTCTCAAACTGACAAACCCTAAGTTTTCAAAGAAAATTATTCTAAGAAGTTTTTGCAGTCGTACTCTCTCTAAGAAGATTTCTGTCTCCTCTCTCTCTCTCTCACCAAGAAACGGAAATCCACCATCGTCGTTGTCTCTGATTTCTGATCGGCTAGGGTTTCTTCTTTTCAGAGGATTCAGATTAAGAAGACTCTATAGATCGAGATCTCCGCTCAACGCTTCATCTTCTCATTCGATCGTGTAAAGTCCAGAAGTTCCAGATCTAATATTTCCGAGATTCTTCTTCAATATTCTGATAAAGTCGCACGCCTAGAAGAAGGAATTTATGATTTACTGTTGCAGATCTGAACTAGAGAATTTACTGTTTGTAATTCTGTACAAATTTATTTCATTATTGTAGGAGAAGTTTTCTCCGAGTGTAGGAGTTCTCAACTCTGAGAATGTAGGAAGTTTTGCCTTCCGAGTGTAGATCCGTTTTGTGGATCGAGTTTGTAAGAACATTGTTCCGAGGGTAGGATTGTTTTCCAATCCGAGATAGTGGAGTAGCCGAGTCTAGTGTATTACTAGATCGGTGAGGGAAAGTGGATGTACCCAAGGTTGGGGAACCACTATAAATCTTGCCTCATCTATGTTTGCTTTTTGGTAGATAGATCTGTGCTTTGGTTGAGATTTTTTTTATTCCGCCAAAAGACGCACAACTCACCTATTCACCCCCCTCTAGGTGATTTAGGTTGGCAACTATTATCTTTCAGTTATTCACGCTTATTGAGGCTGTTGAGCCAAAAGCCAGTGTGAGTGATGTTCCGATTATTTCAAAGTTTGCTGATGTGTTTCCGAAAGAGCTTCCGGGGTTACCACCACATCGAGAGATTGATTTCTCGATAGAGTTGGTGCTAGGTGCAAAACCTGTGGCCCGCTCGCCATATCGAGTAGTGCCAAAGGAAATGGAAGAACTCAAAGTACAACTACAAGATTTATTGGAACAGGGATATATACGCCCAAGTATGTCAACTTGGAGCGCACATGTTCTCTTTGTGAAAAAGAAGGACGGTAGCTTGCGGTTGTGCATCGACTATTGCAAATTGAATAAGCTGATGGAGAAGAACAAGTATCCAATACCTCGATTTGATGACTTGTTTGATCAGCTCATGGGATCAACTATCTATTCTAAACTAGACTTGAAGTCTGGTTACTACCAGTTGAGGATTTAGGAAGGTGACATTCCAAAGACAGCATTTGGCACCAGCTACGGTCACTACGAGTTCACGGTAATGTCGTTTGGGCTAACAAATGCACCCTCGATGTTCATGGACTTATTACACCGAACATTTCGAGAGTACTTGGAATTGTTTGTAATTGTCTTTATTGATGATATTTTGGTGTACTCTCAGTCTGAAGATGATCATGCGAACCATTTATGATTGGTGTTACACACCCTGAGGAGAAACAAGCTCTACGCCAAGTTCTCAAAGTGTGAGTTTTGGCGGTCGTCAGTGGCTTTTCTTGGCCATGTGGTGAGTGGAGAGGGCATTACGGTGGATCCGTCAAAGATAAAAGCCATACGGGAGTGGCCAGTGTTGTCTTCTGTGGCTGAAGTCAGGAGTTTCCTTAGACTAGCGGGCTACTACAGTCGTTTCATAGAAAACTTCTCACGGATCTCTTTGCCTCTTACCAAACTAACGAGGAAGGATCAGAAGTTCGTTTGGACGCCAGAGTGCGCACGAGCTTTTGAAGAGCTAAAGAGTTGCTTGACCGCGACTCCAATCTTGACGTCGCCATGTGGTTCGGACGACTTTGAAATCTATAGTGATGCGTTCGGGAGCGGCTTAGGTTGCGTTCTTCTTTAATTAGGTGATCGTTTATGGCTCGTGCCAGTTAAAAGTGCATGAGCGGAAATATCCCGTCCATGACTTGGAGTTGGCGGCGGTGATTTTTGCACTTAAACTGTGACATCACTTTTATATGGCGTGAAGGTGGATATATTCACGAACCATAAAAGCCTAAAGTATTTATTGGATTAGAAAGATCTTAACATGTGACAATGAAGATGAATGGAGTTACTCTAGGACTACACCTTCCAGATTCATTATACTCTAGGGAACAGAAGTGTCGTCGCAGATGCCTTGAGTCGTAGCACTCCGACAAGAGTAACTTGGTTACAGATGCATGATGAGCATCTGATCCAGGAATTGGAAGTGTTAGAGATTTCTTATGTTGATAAGAATTCCACAGCAAATGCGTGCTTGACCTAGACGGAGGTACAGTATGAACTTGCGGACAGGGTTCGGCGGGCAACGGAACTTGATGAAAGTTTGCAACGTTATGTAGTGGATGGAGTAAATGGCCAATTCTCTTGGGATGACGGCCTTTTGCAAAAAGATGATCGTTTGTGCGTCCCGAAGATGGGTAAGTTAAGAGAGAAATTGATGTATGAAGCTCACTTCACTAAATACTCAATTCACCCAGGGAGCACAAAAATGTATAAAGACATGAAGAAGTTGTTCTGGTGGCCGGGTTTGAAGAAAGACATAGCACTATACGTGGATAAATGTCAGACTTGTGCCTTGGTGAAAGCGGAATGCCAGAAGCCTGGAGGTTTCCTGAAGTCGCTACCTATTCCGTAATGGAAGTTTGATGATATTTCGATGGATTTCATGCATGGTTTGCCGAGATCTCAATGCGGTAACGATTCGATTTGGGTGATCGTGGACCAGTTGACGAAAGTGGCTCACTTCATTTCGAATAAGAGGGACGATTCAGTGGAAGTTTTGGCTAAGCTTTTTGTTGAACAAATAGTACGGTTGCACGGTGTTCCCCGTAGCATCGTAAGTGATCGAGATGGGGGCTTCACTTCGAATGATTGGAGGCTAATCCATCATTTGTTGTGGACAAAGTTAACATTCAATATGGCCTTTCATCCATAAACGGATGGCCAAACTGAAAGGACTAACCGAGCGATGGAAGATATGCTCTGAATGTGCGCTTTGGATTTCGGGAAGAGATGGGAAGATCATCTCTATATGGTAGAGTTCGCCTATAATAATAGCTATCAAGCGAGTTTAAATATGACACCTTTTGATGCTTTGTATGGTAGGAAGTGTCGTACACTGTTAGATTGGGCGGAAACATGAGAATCTAAGTTGTACAAGTGTAAGGAAGTCGAAGAAGCTAATTCAACAATACGCTCTCTTCGGGAGAGGCTATTAATAGCCCAAGTCCGGCAGGCAAAGTATTATAATGACAAGCACCAAAACGTAGAGTTTGCGGTTGTCGAATGGGTATATCTGAAAATTAAGCCATTTAAAGGCATATCCAGGATTCAGTGCTTGAAAAAGCTGAGTCCAAGGTATTTTGACCCATTTGAAGTAGTGGAACGAGTTGGATAAGCTGCCTATCGGCTAGCTCTTTCAAAGGAATTGAATGGAATGCATGATGTGTTCCACATATCAGTGCTTCGAAAAGCCGTGAAGGATCCAACGCAAGTGATTGCGAATGATCGCGTACCGGTTGAATCTGGTCTAACGACGAAGGTTAAGCCCATTCAGATCGAGGATAAAGTAGTTAAGCAGCTGCAGAACAAGACAATCGGGATGGTCAAGGTCTGGTGGGAGAACTATGGCCGTGGAGAGCTGACATGGGAGCGGGAGTAGACCATGCATGCGAAATATCCCGAGTTGTTTAACTAAAAGGTTGTAACATTTGGTTTTGTTGAGTAGAAACTATTTGTTGTAACAAAGTTGTTACTAGTTGCTGTGTTCTGGTGTCATATGCAAATTTCAGGACGAAATTATTGTAAGGGGGGATTGTAACACCCCAAAAAGGCATAATGGTCATTAGGGGCTAATGCGTCGCAATAGTCTTATCGGAGGCGGTAGCTCAGTGATTTAAAAGACATAGCGCTCGGGTTGGGTACCGCGAAGCTACCACTCCGCGGTAGCCACACAACGCTTCGACCACTCAACGCTTTCGACCACTCAACGTTATCGAACAATCGTCAAGCACACTAACGCCAGGCTATAGGGGTTACCATGCCATGCTACGCGCTCGACGAACGTCGAACGGTTTACCGCTAATCACTAAAGTGTTATCACGGGGCGCTGACTCTGATAGCAGCACCGACTGGTCGAAGCAGTTACTGCCTATGTTACCGCGCGACGGTAGTAGTTACCACGCGACAGTATCTTGTGTGTAAGGATGGACTTGAGATTTTATTCTCATCTTCTCATATACTTTCTTTGCTGGGAAGGAAGAGGAGGAACATACAGGAGCTTGTGTGAAGATTGATCCAAGGTTTGCTTGTTATTGGAATCACTAGCCGACGCTAGATCCGCGGAGAGCAAGTTATGGCAATCAATCCATCCCGATCATAGATCACGGTCATGGCTATGAAGAGGTCTTTAAGGGTAACGATCTTCTTCCTTGGACATGTGAAGTCCTTATTTGGCATATGCATGGATTTCCCCCACTAAAAGGTGGAATACTGAGGTATTTCCGTTGGGTTGATTCTTGAGATCCCCAAGAGGTCTTGCATATAGATCTGAAAATGTGTAGTACGAAATAGGCATACTGTTTGAAGCTCATCTGGATAGGTTGGTCTGGATTGGTGATGTTTTATTTTGCGCACCAGAAGACTTCGCGTATAAACGAGTATTTTCTGGAGTCGGTGGGTTGTGCCTGTGACGTGGAGTCGCAGGAAGTACTGGAGTTGAATTCCAGGAAACTACCCTCAAAGTGTATGTGTTGTATGCTATGAAAGTCCAGTGTTTCTGTCACTGCAGGTGGCTGCATGGATTTCAGGATGGTTGGTCCAGTTATGGTTATGGTTGGGGACAGAAAGAGAGTTCTGTCGCTAACGGCGGGTGATAGTGATTATCGATGGCGATAGATCCTAGCTAACCTGTGATTGTGAAGCCAGTCCTTGGTGGACAGTGTGGCTATTGTGAGCTATGAGCCCTTAAAAGGCTTCGTGCCAAACGGATAAGGGAGAAGCCGACCCGCGCTACTTGTAGCAATTTGAGCAATGGGTAGGGCTGACTTGTCTCCGCATTATGGTTGTCAACTTGAGTTGCCCGGGTTATTGGGCATTTGTTGTAACACATAATGAGAGTCTTAGGCATGCGTGTCATTAAGACTAAAGTCTCCGGGTGTAGGCCATAGAGTGCAATGCTCAAGGTTGCCATTGGAAACGGTGGTCGGGCCTTACACTTCGGCACATCGAATATGTGCCCTGAGTGCACAGAACATTTGGTCGTTGAGGCATTCGTTTGTGATATGTTGAATTGTGCGTGAGTGCACGTTCTTGTGATATATCTTCTTGTGAAATGCTATGCCTACAGGGAAGGAATACTGCTACCCCGGGTAAGGGGTAAGCTCATCATAAATTGGTCAGCTGAATGCTAACTGTTACTTTGTTTGTCACCATTGCGGTGGTTTGTTCCCGTGCAGGTGCAGGAGAGCCGAGCGGATAATAGGGGGTTGAAGCCCTTGCTGTTGTTGCTACTGCTACTGCTATGCTGGCCCTCGAAGGCCAAAGAAATAAATGTTTTGTGATTTTCATGTGTGACCGGCCTGCATGCCGATTATGTAATACACAGGTATGAAGAAAACTTGTAAGACCTTAAGGCCAAACATTTTGTGTATTTTGTAAACATTCCTTGGAGATATATAAATATGGTTATTTATGTATAGTGGACATTAATGATAGCTGAGTTCAATCTAAACCCTTAATGCTTCTGCTAGAATGCTCTGAGTTAGGATGCCTATGCTGGCTTTTATATTCATACGTAATGTCCATGATTGCCCTTGGAATATGGCGTGGGGCCCCGGTCAGACCTTCTATTATATTTCATGTGACAGACGGAGGTGTTGCACTAAACACCCATAAACATCAATAAAACTCTAACCAAAACACTAGATCTCCCCTATAACAAAAGGGAATAAAAATCCCAAAAGAAAACCATCCTAAACATACTCGACAAATTAGGCCCGATTCGGAGAAAATTTCGAAGTCCACACTGATTCGTCGAGTATACTCAACGAATATAGTAGATATACGACGAATTTTACTTGACAAAACTTGTCTACTAGCAATATATAATGATTCGGCAAAAAACCTAAATCCACGAAAAAAGCGGCGAGTCAACTCGATGTCGCCTGGAGTGCATTCAATGCACTAGACGCCAATCAGCTAAACTCAATGAATCTGCCTTCACTCAAGGCCAAGGCTTGACTCAATGCCAAACTTGCATTACTCGATGAATTCGTTGAGATTACTAGACAAATTTGACTTAGACTCAAATCACACTCAACGCCAAGGCTTATACTCGACTGACTCAACGCTTAATACTCAACGAACTCAACGCCAAGTTAACCTCACTCAACGCCAAGCTGATATTTAGCGAATTCATCGAGATTAATCAACGCTTTGGACTTAACTCAATGCCAAGTATTACCCGACGAGTTTACATCGGATACTCGATGAATTTCACTTTGCTCTTACTGAAACTCGCCAAATTTTACTTAGACCAATCTCAACCTATATCTAACGAATTCTACCTACCTATATTTGACGAATTTGACTTATGTTAACAATTATACAACGAAAAGTCAGCTTAAGTCAACAGTTCTATACTCGACAGATTATCCCAGTCTAACAGTCTAGTGCGACAAAAATACCTTACTAGATTTATCCCATAATCTATTCTCCCAGCTATCACCTACAGAATCAACTAGTCTAAACCTTGCTGAAAAACTACACTGACTAGCAGGTCGACGAGGGCCGAACTTGACGATACTCCCAAATACTAAGGAGGAAGAGATAGAAGCAGGAAATACACCATGAAAGGAAAACTTGGCAAGGGGAAGAAGTCACCACTTGCCTTGATCTTTCCAAAATCTGGCCGCACAAACACTCCTCTTCACGGATCCGGCCGCAAGAACACATAAACAACAAATCCTGAAACTTTTCAGGACGAAGGAGGGTCAAAACGGAATTCCTAACACCAAAAATTTCAGAAACGGGAAAAACGCGCAGTAGAAATGTAGATCTTGGTGAGTGTTATCCGGATCTCTTCTCCGATGATGATTTCGAGCACCAAATATCCTTCAATCGGCGACTGAAAGACTAGAAGTGTTTGTCGTTCTCGCTCTTTCGCAAAACAGGCCGACGATTTCGGGAAGAAGATGATGAATAGGGTTATGTCTAATCGCAAGGCTATTTATAGAGACTAAACAATATAATATATTATTATTATAATTAAAACGTCTGACTGACCAAAACTCGCACTAATTCAGATTTCTATGAAAATCGCACCGTAGCTAAATACTGATGCTATGACTCCAATGGCAAAGTCAAAATCGAAATCCGACAAACCAAACTTGGGTAAACAATCCCTGAAGTTAAAAAACAACATTCTCAAAAAAGGCTCCGACGTGTTCCAAAATGAACGTCGGCTCACAAGGGATATAAAAACTCACAAGAAATTAGCCATGCTAATATTCTAAGTCAAAACCTCGGGTACCAATGAGAAAAAAGTCACGCTCCGACAATGGCACCCATTAATCAAGCGTCAAAGTAACGTCTTGACGTCAAAATACGTCATTAAAGGAATTTAAATAAACCATAGAAAATCAGGGGTGTTACAACCACTACCCCAAAAAGAAAGTTTCGTCCTGAAACTTTACGAATAAAAGATTCCACCATGAAAGGAAAATAATCAAAGATTATATAATAGAAATACTTACCAAAAAAAATTAGGAGAACAGATGAGGATGAGCCTCCCTCATAGCTGACTCCAACTCCCAAGTCACGCTTTCCACGTCTTGGTTCTGCCACAAAACATTAACCATTGGTGTGGTCTTCCTTCACAACACTAGATCTTGCATATTCAGAATGCGAACAGGCATCTCAACATAAGAAAGGTTAGGCTCCAACTGGGGAACATCATTAAGAATCTGTCGGTCGTTAATCACAAACTTGTGCAACTAGCTTACATGAAACACATCGTGCACACCAGGAAAACTCGCGGGCAAATCCAGCCTATAAGCTGACATTCCAATACGTTCAATAATCTCGAAGGGTCCCGCATACCTAAAATCCAACTTATGAATCTTACCGAACCTCTTGAAGCCAGACATTGGGAAAACTTTAAGAAACCGTAAATTCCAAGTCGGTCCTCCGTCATATAGCATTCTTTTCATAATGCTCCTAAGCTATACAAAGCTTTTCTCTAATATGCATTACAGAAGTATTCATCTCTTCTAAAGCTTTCAGACCCTACAACGGTCCTTCACTAACCTCGGCCCAAAACAAGGGAGTTCTACAATGTCTACCATATAAAGCCTCAAACGGGGTCATCTACAAACTCTCTTGATAACTGTTATTATAAGCAAATTCCACCAGTCTGAAATGCTCGTCCCACGCTCCTCCGTGGTCCAAAATATTACATCTTATCATGTCTTCCACAATCTGATTAACTCGTTTTGTTTGACCATTTGTCTGTGGATGATAAGCGGTGGAATACCTTAGATCAGTACCCAATCCTTCTTTTAAACTTTTCCAAAAATGAGACATAAACCTGGAGTCTCGATGTATCACAATACTAACAGGTACTCTGTAGGAACAAGAGCATACCCAACTGTTCCAAATACCCGGACTGTTGGAAAGGGTGCTATTTATTTTCTTAAATAAGTAGCAGAGCGCCACGGATCAAGTGAAGGAATGCTGGACCCAACAATCCCCCCCCCCCCCCCCGACGTCCAACAAAACCTGTCGGCTCAGAGGTAGAGTTACCACATGGCCCACACGGCTCAGAGGTGGGGTTACCATATGTCCATGGTTGCCTGACCCGTCGGACCCATACAAGTAGAAGGGAAAAATCGGGATTTAATAGCGCCCCACCCCCCCCCCCCCCCCCCCCCCCGATCTTGAACTCGTGACCTCCTCTAATACCAAATGTAGAATCAAGCACATATCCAACTGTTCCAAAAGACCGGACTGTTGGAAAGGGTGCTATTTAATTTCTTAAATAAGTAGCAGAGCGCCACGGATCAAGTGAAGGAATGTCAGACCCAACATACTCCATGTAACCTGATAACCTCATCAAAGTACAACTTTGCTATCTTCTTCATGGAGTAATCAATCTTGAACGGCATGAAGTAAGCACACTTCATCAGTCTGTCTACTATAACCCATACAGAATCATGTCCTTTGGGAGACCTCGGTAAACCGGTAATGAAGTCCATAGAAATACTCCCCCACATTCAACTTGGAATCTCTAATGGCGTCAACTTGCCACCAGGCCTTCCATGATCGACCTCAACTCGCTTACAGGTGAAGCACTCAGATACGAACTTGGTTATATCCTTCTTCATACCATACCACCAAATGATCTACTTCAGATCTATATACATCTTCGTAGAACAAGGGTGGTAGGCAATACTGGATCCATACACCTCACTGCACTGCTTAACTCTAATATCCTCAACAGCGGGGATACAATATCTATAGCTATACTTCAAAGTATTCGCATCATCAATCGAAAAGTCTGGTAACTCCCCTTTCTCAGTTCTATTATAGAGGTGCAGCAAATCATGATCATCCTTTTGATGTAGCCTTGTAAGCGTAATCCATGAAGGCTCTGCTACATCCAAACTGCTCGACAAGTCACTACTTCCAACCAAGATACCCATCAACAGAAATTCCTCAACCAAGGATTCCACAAAAAGTCCAAAGATTTGCGCAGTCTTCGCACTCAGGGCATCGACTACCACATTAGCTTTGCCCGGATGGTATTGGATCTCAACATCATAATCCACGACATATTCTAATCATCTCTGCTGGCGCAAATTAACTCATTCCGAGTGAATACGTACTTCAAACTCTTATGATCCGTGTAAATTTTGCACAATGCGCCATACAACAGATGTCTTCAGAGCTTCAAGGCATAAATCACAGCAACAAACTCTAAGTCATGCATAGGATAATTTCTTTCATGCATCTTTAACTGCCTCGACCCATACACAATCACTTTTACTTTTTGCATCAACACGCAACCAAGCCCAACATGTGATACATCTACATAAACAACATATTCTACTCCCTCGGTAGGCAAGGACAATACTAGAGCAGTGCACAATCTCCTTTTTAACTCCTGAAAGGCTTCTTCGCACTTATCGCTCCAAATGAATGTTGCGTTCTTCTAAGTGAGCTTAGTCAGTGGCGCAAATATCGTAGAAAATCCATTCACAAACCTCCTATAATATCCTGCAAACCCTAGGAAACTTCTTATCTCTTTGGGTGTGGTAGGTCTGTTCCAATCCATTACAACATAAATCTTCTTTAAGTCAACATAAATTCCATCCTTGTTAACAACATGACCTAAGAATGAAACTTGAGGAAGCCAAAACTCACACTTACTCAACTTGGCAAACAACTTATCCTCCCTCAAAGCAGACAAAACCAAACGCAAGTGCTGGGCATGCTCTTCAGCACTCCGGGAATACACCCGAACATCATCTATAAACACGACCACAAAATGGTCCAGAAAATCCTTGAACACTATGTTCATCATGTTCATGGAGGTAGAGGGTGTGTTAGTCAAACCAAAGCACATCATCAACAACTCAAAATGTCCATGCCGAGAACGAAAAGCGGTCCATGGAATATCCGTCTCACGAATCCTCAACTGATGGTAGCCTGAACGAAGGTCAATCTTTGAAAACACAGTACTACCATGCAACTGATCAAATAAATCATCTATTCATGGCAAGGTATACCTGTTCTTGATAGTTACCTTATTCAATTCCCAATAATCTATGCACAGCCTCATAGACTCATCTTTCTTCTTTACAAACAACACGAGAGCATCCCATGGTGAAGAACTTGGTCTAATAAATCCATTCTGCAACAACTCATCCAGCTGGGTAGACAACTCATCCAGCTCACGAGGGGCCATACCGTACGGTGCCTTAGTAATAGGACAAGTACCCGACTCAAGGTCTATAACAAAATCTACATCTCTCTCAGGTGGAAGACCATGAAGGCTATCAGGAAAAAGATCCAAAAACTCATGCACCACCGGAACCTCCTCGACACGCGACAAACTACTAATGGTTCCGAAAATAGAAACCAAGTAAGCAAAGCAACCGGAATCTAAAATCCTCCAAGCACATACCACATAAATAATTGGGGAATCCTGGCGCGGATAACCATAAACACTCCTGGGATGACCATTGTCCATCTTGAAGTCCAAGTGCTTGACCTTGCACTGAATGACCACATCATATCTAGACAGGCAGTCCATGCCCAATATCACATCGAAGTCTTCAAAGTCTATCACCTTCAAATAGGTAATAGCTAGGAAATTGCCTAAAAGAATAGGACAACCCATGATACCTTGGTCCGACACCACCGAATCACCAGAGGGAAACTTGACAAGAAATGCATCGCCAACTTGATCCAGAGTCAGACGATGACGCTCTATAAAGGCCCTAGCCACAAACGAGTGGGTAGCACTAGAATTCAAAAAGAACACGTGCCTAACGGTTGTTTACCTCAAACTTCCCTATAAAATCGCATACATAACTAATCAAACAACATCGAAACTACAACTACGAGCTAAAAGGAACAAAACTATGTTAGAAACTGAAAGTGAGGGATAGTTCTACTTTACACTAGAGGGGGGTGAATAGTGTATATTAAAAACTTTGATTTTATTTAAGAGCACTTTAGAAAATAGGTGATATATATATAGATAAATAAAATCCACATCACAAGAATAAAAAGGAAATCAAACACAGACGACACAAAGAATTTTATAGTAGTTCCCTAATAAATATGGGTACGTCTACTCTTCTACAACCCTGGTAGGAATCCACTACAGGTTTTTGATCAGGTGCTCTGCCACCAGAAGATCTAATCTCTAAGGGAGATCTAACAACCCTTTGAGCTTTTGATCAGGTGCCCAAAAACCAAGCTTAAGTGTTTCGATCAGGTGACTTAGGAACCAAGAGGTTAACTTTTGAAGGGAGTTATAATCCTGTACATAGTTTAGGAAAGAAGTTTAGATGTTGTCTTCTCTTTCAAGTTTATCTGAGAAGACTAAGTGGATTGATGTTGCAAAAAGCTCCCCATGAGTTGAGTAGAATTTATGATTAAGGGAGAAGAGCTTTTCTTCAGGGTGTATGCCTTCTTGAGTGTTTTTTTCTCCCCAGTAGAAATATGTTGTCTCTTGGAGAGTCTTAGGCAGAATAAACTCTATGTATCACAAACTTGTATGACTCTAAGTCAGTCTTGTAACACTTTGAAGTAGAAATAATATGAATATATAATCTCTGAGGAGAATCCATTCTGAAACATTTGAAGAATCTCTGAGGATTGTGACTTCCCTGGGTAATAAATTAGAATTAAACTCTGTGATAAATCCATATTTAATACTGCCTGAAATGGCTATATTCATTTAGAATATTTAGCATTAAATATCAGAGTTGTAACTGATATAATTAAGCTTTAGTAATCATTCTGCCTTCTGAAATTAGAAACTGCCTGAACGTCGAACTGAGTAAGGAATTCGTCGACCTGAGCTTGACCTTTGTCGAATAGAGCTTGGATGAACTGAGCAATACATTCGTCGAGTTGAGCTCTACTTTCGTCGATCTGAGCCTGGAGTTCGTTGAACTGAGGTTGGATTTCATCGAGCTAAGGTTTTGAGCTGAGAACAAAGTTCGTCGAATGGATCTCAACGTTTGTCGAGCTAAACTCAGAGAAAGAAACTTGAGTTTGTCAAACTTAGCTCGTCGTTCGTCGAACAGAATTCTGTGTTCGTCGATCTGGACTTCTCTGGAATTCTTCTGAAGGAGCAACCGTGGAAATAAACCTATGCCTAGACTATACATATTGGGTCAAACTAATCATCCTAAATAATAGTGATCCTAGCCCAAATCAGTAATAGTGTTCCAACAAAAACTAACCCAAGATCACTTGGGTAGACATCCGCGCTTTCTCCAAGGTCACCATGTCTAACTTGGCCTTCCCTTTGTCTAAATGCTGCGGCGGTGGCAAAGCCTGAAGTGGAACTGGCTGCAACGTGGGCTGAGACTATGGGCACTTTGACTTAACATGCCCTTTCTATCCACACTGGAAGCAGACCTTGTCCTTAAACCAGCAATGGGCAGCATCGTGCCCCTTTCTCTTGCACAGAGTACATACCAGATCTCCTTTGGGAGAGCCTTGAATAACATGCACTTGCTCCTTCTTTTGAGCTCTCAATCTCTTAAAACATTTCTTGAACGGATGGCCCGGCTGGCCACAAAAACTGCACGCTTCCTTGCTTCTCTTCCTTGAAGCAGAACCAGATTCCTTAGAGTTCTTGCCCTCATCAGACTTCCTTTTATCCTTCCACATCTGTTGACCTCGATTCTTAGCATTATTGATCGCTTCGACTTTTAGGGCGGCTTCTACCACTTCAGCATAACTTTCTGATCCATAAGCACTGGCCAGCTGTTGGATGTCATTCCTTAGACCACCCAAAAAATGTTTTACCCTACTAGATTCCGAGGATACTAAATCATGGGAAAATCTGCTCAATTTACAAAACTTAATCTCATACTCACTAACTGTTAGTTGCCTTTGCTTTAGGTGTATAAAATTGTTCATAAAACGGTCCTACTCGACTGACGTCAGAAACTTTCTAAGCAATATCTCCTTGAAGGCTTCCCACGAACATCTGTCCTTCAAATTCTCCTTCTCTCAACCACCAGCTCTTAGCCAGACCCTTTAGCTAGTGGGCAGCGACCATCACTCTCTGGTCGACAGAAACCACTGAGTAAGAGAACATCTCCTCGATAGTGAAAATCCAATCGTCCAAAGCCATTAAATCCGCTCTACCATTGTAGGTAGGAGGTCCTAATCGCTGGAAATGCGAGATAAAGTTCATCTCTAGTGGCAACACAGCTAGGGGCACCAGAGAAGGTGGGGGAATAGGAATAGCTTGACACACAACAAGGTATTACACTTTAATCGGCTGCCTGGAAACAATAGACAACAAAGCCTGGATCTGAGACTGCATCTCCAAAATTTACTTAGACATAGCCTCATTACTCTGTCACAGTCCTTCTATCACGGCCACATTCTGAGCTTCGGACGACTCGCCCTTAGACTGGGGAGTTGACCTCATCGTAGGATGCCTCGACATTCTAATAACACAACAAACAACTAATCAAAACCTAGCTTACCGCTAAAACTACACTACTTAGTTCAGACAATACATGTACAAATACTTGCTTAAGCTACTAACTTGCTCTGGGAATTTCATTAATGATGTCATGCCTAAACTTAGGATGATATATCGTCATCCTACTGACTCATGTGCCTAAACAATAAATGCATGAATTATTATTCTTTTTTTGACCCAAAACCATATGTGTATATATGTCATCATATAAATCTTTAGCTTGGCACGTGTGCTAATACAATGCTATGTCATGCATGTTGTGCTATGCAATCTAATAAAGGCCTTAGTGCATGTTATGAGCGGCGTACACAAGAAATATTATGCATCCCATACTACATAATATAACATGCAATGAAAAGAAAAAATCTAATGTGCATTCATGTGATGATTGTTATGCATACCATACTACATAATAGTCACATGTTGCCTCCTCTAAGGATCCATATACAAACATATATTATGCATCACATACTACATAATATGCCCTGTATACTTCTTGTCATGCTTATGAGTGTACTGTTTATACTTCAGCCAAGACATACTGATGACACATCAGTGTGTGTATGCAATGGAACAAGACAACTAAAACTAACTTGAGATGGTTGCTCGACCAATTGTCAAACAACTCATCCCTCTTATACCAACTATCACACCCACATTTTATTCGAATTTAAATGAATATCAGAGTAAGATAAAATATGCGCCGTGACGCCATGTCGTGCAGGAGATAACTACAGACGTTCAGGCAAACTCCAATCCTAATACAGTTTATGAAAACACCAAGTTATGATGTGAAGAGAACATGTTTAAAATTAAATTTTGGATGGCCATATCCCTCGGCTCAGTGGATCAACTAGTCCACAACAAAAAAAATATAATTTTGCGCTATGGAAAATACTTTGTTTACATTAATTGACATCCTACATGAGCAAAAACATTCATATAGGATAACTCATGGTCTGCATGTGTAATACCCCAAAAAGGAGTATGAAGTAATAAGCTAAAAATTGGAACCGGCGTTCGATGAATATAGTTCTGTTATCCTTTCGACAATCATGGTGATGTTATCCTTCTTGTCTACTTTCGGCGAACATCAAACGATATTCAACGAACGTTGAACGAAAGGGGTTCTCCCGTAATAGTGGCGCATTCTTTTGAAAAACGCATTGCATTCTTTCGATGAACGTCAAAAGGATTTCCAAAGTAACAGCAGCGCCAGCTAGCTGGTCAAAGCGGTCAGGTTGACTTTCAACACCACTCCAGGCCAATGCTTCATTTTGATGGATGGATCGTGTGGCTGGGGTCTACCCGAGGCCACATATGCAGAGGGTTGGGATGAGGAAATCGTTATTTCCTTCTCACTCTCTCTCTCTCTCTCTTCATTTCATTCAAGTTCTGGAGAAGAGAACTCACGACTGGAGCAAGGGTTTGGGCTGACCTTTGTGAAGGTGCTGAAGGAGATTCCCTCATTAGAGGCCGGATCCAAGGCTAGATCCGCGAAGTGGAAAGTGAGACGCTCATTTCCATCCGTGTAGAAAAGCTTCGGCATGGCTCCGAAGAGAATGACAAGGGTAACAATCTTCCTTCTTGGACAAGTGAAGTCCTTATTTTGCCATATGCATGGAATCCCCCACCAATAGGTGGAGAATCGAGTTAGTTCCTTTGGGTTGATTCTTGTAATCCCTAGTAATTCTTGCATATAGATCCGGAAATGTGTAGTACGGAATATGCATACTGTGTGAACCACATATGGATAGGTTGGTCTGGATTGGTGATGTTTTATTTTGCGAACCGAAGAAGGCTCCGAGTATACATGAGTAATTTACAATGTATGAGGGGTTGTACCTATGAACTGGAAGTCGCAGAAAGTACTGGAGTTGCACTCCAGGAAAATACCCATAAAATACCACAGTTTGGATAACTGTTGGACATCGCCGGGCGATAGTGAGTATCGCCAATGATGATATCTCTTGGTGAGCTATTTGTGCTGTGAAAGTCCAGTGTTTCTAGCACTGCAGGTGGATGCAGGGTTTTTTGGATAGTTGGTCCAGTTATGGTTGGGGCTGGGTAGAGAAAGTGTGTTATGTCGCTAACACCAGGCGATAGTGGTTGTTGCTGTCAATAGCTCCCAAATAACCTGTGATTGTGAAAGCCTATCTTTGGGAGACTGTGAGGCTACTTTGTGAGCTGCGAGCTTCTAAAGGTCAGTGAGCCGAATGGACAAGGGGAAGCCGACCCTCGTCATACTAGCCTTAAATTTGACGAGTTGAGCAACAGACAAAGGCTGAATTGTATCCACGTTATGGATGTCTAACCTAAATGCCTAACTTATATGTGTTCATTAGTATCACATAATGAGAGTCTTAGGCTATATACCGTAAAGACTGGGAATGCTCAATATTTACTGTTGGGTCTGGGACCTCAAAACGGTGGTGGGACCCTGGTTTTTCGGTACACCGATAATGTGCCCTGAGTGCACGGAGCGTCGGGTCGTGCGACTGACATTTGTGATATATTGAAATGTGCGTGAGTGCACGTTTTGTGATATATCTGCTTGTGTTAATGTTATGCCTGTAGGGAAGGAATATCACTGCCCCGGTAAAGGGGTATGGTCATTAAAAATTGGTCGGCTGAATGCTGACCGTTGCCTTGTTTGCCACCATTGCAATGGACTGCCCTTATGCAGGTGCTGGAGAGCCGAGCGGGGGCGGGAAATAGCGGGCTAAAACCCACGCAACTGCTATGCTAGCCCTTGAAGGCCAAATGAAGAACTTTTACTTCTTTTCATGTATGGCCGGTGTTGCACCCCAAATCTCAGTGTTGACTGGGCTGAGGAGAGTGTGTAATACGGCCTGGGACACGGGCATGTCCCCAAGCCGTGTCCTACCCTATGTGAGGTACACGATCGGGGACATGGGCATGTCCATGGCTGTGTCCTACACTCGAGTGCTGCAGGGTAGTCTCGAGTGAGCTCGATGAAATACGGTCGACGATCCTCGAGTGGGGTACATATCTTGTGACACGGGCGTGTCTAGGGCCATGTCCTACTATGCACTCGACGAGTTCTCGAGTGAATTCAACGAAATGCACTCGACAATCCTCGAGTGGGGCACACAACCTGTGACACGGGCGTGTAAAGGGTCGTGTCCTTCTCTGTGCTTGGGCAGACTAATGTACACGGACAGGACACGACCGTGTCCTGGTCTGGTTAAGGTAGTTTCTTTGCCGCTTAAGGTACACGTCCTGTGACACGGGCGTGTCACAAGCCATGTCTAGCCCAGGAAACTGATTTTCAGGGCTTTTCGTGGTCATCTATTCCTTTCAAAGGGGATCCAATGGCCCCGATTTCTCCCTGCTACTGAGAAGGCAAAGAGTTGAGGATAAACTCTCTCATTTTCTTAAGGCCTTTCTCTTTCTTCAAGTGTTAGAGAGTAGGGAGAGCAAGGGAGAAGGAGGAGGAATCCGGCTGCCCGTGGAGGTTTAGAGCCACAAAGTGCGTGCCAAGGCCATATTCGTGGAGGCAAGGCCGTTGCGGTGCTTTTCATCCGACCAGTTTTCCATGGCTCCAAAGCGATCGTCAAGGGTAACGATCTTTCTTCCTTGGACATCTGAAGTCCTTGATTTGGCATATGCATATGTTTCCCCGGCCCCCACCAAAAGGTGGCTTATTGAGGGATTCCCCCTTGGGTTGATTCTGGAGATCCCCAAGATGTCTTGCATGTAGATCCGGAAACGTGAAGTACGGAATATGCATACTGTGTGAAGCCCATCTGTACAGGTTGGTCCGGATTGGTGATGTTTTTTTGCACACCAGAGAAGACTCCGCGTATAAATGAATATGTTTACGGATTCGGTGGGTTGTGCCTGTGAAGGATAGTAGCAGGAAGTACTCGAGTGAAAGTCCAGGAAAATACCCGCAAGTGCTTGTGTTGTATGCTATGAAAGACCAGCGTTCCTGGCACTGCAGATGACTGCAGGGACTACTTGATTTAGATAAGGTTAGGGCTAGGGATGGAATGTGAGTTTTATCACTAACGCCGGGCGAGAGTGAGTGTCGCTAGCGATGGCTCCTAGTTAACCTGTGATTGTGACGCCAGTCCTTCGGGGACAGTGTGGCTGTTTGTTAGCTTTGTGAGCTCATGCTGAACAGACAAAGGGATGTCGACCCGCGTCAGTGAACTGACGATTTGAGCAACGGGAAACGGCTGAACTGTATACGTATTATGATTGTCTTCCATGAGTACCTGGGCGCCTGACATTCAGTAGATTCGCATAATGAGAGTCTTAGACATGTACGCCACTCAGTAGCGATGTTATGGGGGGCTACGATCCAAATCCAGGGTCGTTATAATATTACGAGAGGCTTAGGCCTGCGCGCCATGATGCCATGGGGGGCTATAGGCCAATCTCGGGTCATTACACTAAGACTAAAGTCTCTGGCTGAAGGCCGTGGAGCAAAATGCTCAAGTTTGTTGTTGGGCTTCGGGCCTTGAATGGCGGTGGGCGACTGGTTTATCCGTACACCAACAATGTGCCCTAAGTGCACAGAGCGTCGGGCCATATGGGCGATGTTTGTGATATATTGATTGTGCGTGAATGCGCATTGTGTGAGATATCTGCTTGTGAAATGCTATGCTTATAGGGAAGGAATGTCACTACCCCGGGTAAGGGGTAGGGTCATTATAAATTGGTCAGCTGAATGCTGACCGCTGCCTTGTTTGCCACCCTTGCGGTGGATTGTCCCGTGCAAGTGCAGGAGAGCCGAGTGGAAAATAGGGGGTTGAAGACCTTGTTGTTGCTATTGTTGCAACTGTTATGCTGGCCCTCGAAGGCCAAAGAAGTTTATATGATAGTATATTCATGTGTGGTCGTCCTGCGTGCTGTATGAAAGCTATATGTATAAAGCTTAACTATAAGGCCATAAGGCCAGACTTGTTATGTATTTGGAGTACATTCCTTCGTGATGTATATATAAATGCTAGTTTATATATTGTGGACATTCTGATGAGCTGAGTTCAATTAAATTAAAAGCTTCTGCTAGAATACTCTAAGTTAGGATGTGCAACATTGATATTAATTCATAACTTTGCCGCCTGTTTGTGGCATATGGTGTGGGGCCCATACAGGACCTTCTATTATATGCCATGCAACAGATGGTGGTGTTACAGCCGTCCTACGTGCCGATGTTTGTAATCCACACTGGTGAAATGTAACTATAAGTCCTTAAGGCCATAACCTTTGTGTATTTGTATCTGACATTCTTGTGCTTGATATATAAATGGTGGTTTATATACTGTGGACATTCAAATGAGTTTGATTTCAAGTAACCCTAAAGCTTCCGCTAGAATGCTCTGAGTTATGATGCATATAATAGTCTGTGATATTAACCTGTAACCTCGCCGCTTGTTCATGGAATATGGTGTGGGGCCCTGGCTGGACACTCTATTATATTTCATGTGTCGGACAGAGATGTTGATGCAGTGACCCAGAGCCGACCCGCTCTGTCGACCAGGCCTCGCACCTGGCCTAGCCAGAGGCCCACGTCTGGCGGCCCACTGCCGGGCCTACCATGGCGTCACACCATGGCATCCCTTTTATCAGGCTCGCGGTCCGTACACCCCAACCCTTCTCTGGGCCCAACCACAGGCGCACGGTAGTTTGTTGAGGCTAGGTTTCGAACCCCTGACCTCCTTGATAAAGAGCTTTCAGGCAAGCTCTCATCAACCAACTGATCCGCGGATTAGTTGGTTGATGAGAGCTTGCCTGAAAGCTCTTTATCAAGGAGGTCAGGGGTTCGAAACCTGGCCTCAACAACCTACCGTGCGCCTGTGGTTGGGACCAGAGATGGGTTGGGGTGTACGGCCCGCGAGACTGATAAAAGGGACGCCATGGTGTGACGCCTTGGTGGGCCCGGCAGTGGGCCGCCAGACGTGGGCCTCTGGCTAGGCCAGGTGCGAGGCCTGGTCGACAGAGCGGGTCGGCTCTGGGTCACTGCATCATAAAAGCGCAGATCAGTTGGTTGATGAGAGCTTGCCTGAAAGCTCTTTATCAAGGAGGTCAGGGGTTCAAAACCTGGCCTCAACAACCTACCGTGCGCATGTGGTTGGGCCTGGAGATGGGTTTGGGTGTACGGCCCGTGGGCCTGATAAAAGGGATGCCATGGTGTGACGCCATGGTGGGCCCGGCAGTGGGCCGCCAGACCTGGGCCTCTGGCTAGGCCAGGTGCAAGGCCTGGTCGACAGAGCGGGTCGGCTCTGGGTCACTGCACAGATGTTACATTTTTGTATCAGCTTGTCTTGGTCTTCCTCCTTCAAATTTGTGGTTGAATTCTTTTGAGGGGGTGGCGAGCACGTGTACGTGCAACCCGTTATCACATAAATGAACTCAAGAATGTCCACTTAGAAATGAAAATACATCTGTTTGAGGAACCTGCGCATTCCTATAAAGTTGTTGTTGCTTTTGAAAAGTCGCTAAAGTTTGTCTTTTACACATATAGGTGACTCGAAGTGGCGTGGGGCAGTCTGAGCCCCAGCGTTCTGATAAGAGTATGACACCAGCTGTGGTGCCTACACATCCTCCGTCTGCAGAGATAGTGTGCTTAGTTGCTGAGGCGTTGTTTGAATTGATTCAAGCACAACCTACTGGGAAGGCGCAGCCTGCGGTGGTGCCAGTACAAGTTGGCATGAGGTCAGTACCTATTGATGCTATTGTAGATCCACGAGCAGTGGAACGACAACTGAAGCATTTTATGACCTTTAATCCTCCTACGTTCGCGGGGGCAGGATCCCAACGCAGGTAGAGGATTGTCTTGCACGAGTCAAGAGGATTTTGACGGCAATAAGAATTGAGGAGGAACTGAAAGTCACCTTGGACACTATCTTATTGGAAGGAGAGGCTCGGATTTGGTGGGACGAAATGGAGCTGCACCACTTAGCGGGCAGACAACTAACAGAAGTCTTGATAGTGGAGTTTTCAAGACTATTCTTGGCAAAACACCTGCCGTCGGCACAACGCATAACCATGGAAAATGAGTTCCAGCGTCTAACTCAGGGAGAAAGTAGTGTCAATACCTACTTACATGAGTTTACAAGGTTGGGACATTATACGGGGTCTATCTTTGCTAACAACGAGCGTAAAACCAATAGGTTCTACGAAGGGCTATGGGATGAGCTGAGATTCCTGCTCTCGAGTTCGATGAACCATAGGTTTCAAGCATTGGTGGATACGGATCGTGCATTGCAGAAAGATATGAAGAGGGTACATGGCAAAAGTGACTTGGCTGCGGCAAAGCCTGAGTTCAAAGTGCCGCACCTAGGAAAATCGAACTACCGAAGGAAATGGGGTAAGAGATCCAAGTCTTCTGGACAGGCTCCCTTTACTGTTGCTTCTAGATCAACTTCTGGGCAAAGCCCGCGTACATGTTATACCTGCGGCAAACTCGGACACTTTTCCTGCGATTGTCAGAGTGGTCCTCCAAAGTGTGAGAAAAAGATAGGAGCCACATATGCTGAGAAGGGAAAGATAGTGGTGGAGTCCTCTGCATCCCAGGTACATCCCCGAGTGTACAATCTTGGCCAACAGGAGGCCATAAAGCAAAGTGAAGTTGTCACAGGTACGAGTTAAGATATTGTTTTACTGCTTTTTATACTTCCTACCTTATGCGTAGCTTGTGTATGATGGGTGTAAATTAGGCTTTGTCCTTATTTGGGACTGTCCGGCGAGAGCACTATTTGAAACGCGTGCTTTGAATTCGTTTCCATCTGTGTACTTCATGTCACGGATCAGAGTGCCTATTCTTATGACATCATATAATGTGAAGGTTTTATTGTCTAACAGATGTGTGATGCATGCGAATAGGGCTTGCTATGTGAAGGTACATATATGAAGTGGTGTTTTCGGATTGGAAGCATCTGTGCTGCCGATATCAGAATTTGATGTAATCTTTGGTATGGACTGGCTCTCGGAGCAGCGTGCCTTTATCGATTGCAACTCAAAGGAGATCACATTGGGAAAGAATACCGAGCTATAGACAAAATTTGCTAGTATTCGAGGATCGAGCAAGTTGTTGATGTCTGCTCTGCAAGTTATCAAAGCTATTCTGAAGGACACGGAGTTATTCTTCATGCTTATAAGGGTTGTTGAGCTAAAAGCCAGTATGACTGATATTTCGATTGCGTCGGAGTATGCTGATGTGTTCCCTAAGGATCTTCTGGGGTTACCGCCCCAGCGGGAGATTGACTTCTTTATTGAGTTGGTGCCAGGTGCAAAACCTGTGGACCGCTCGCCATATCGTGTTGCACTAAAGGAAATGGTGGAACTAAAATTTCAATTACAAGAACTGTTAGAGTGGGGATATATACGACCAAGTATATCACCTTGGGGCACACCTGTTCTCTTTGTGAAAACGAAGGATGGTAGTCTGCATTTGTGCATCGACTATCGAGAATTGAATAAGCTGATGGAGAAGAACAAGTATCTGGTACCATGAATTGATGACTTGCTGGATCAACTAGTGGGATCAACTGTCTATTCTAAGTTGGACTTAAATTCTGGTTATTACCAGTTGAGGATTCGGGAATATGACATTCCCAAGATACCGTTTGGAACACGCTATGGTCATTATGAGTTCACAGTATTTCTGTTTGGGCTAACAAATGCGCCATCAGTATTCATGGACCTCATGTACCGAACATTTCGAGAGTACTAATCATCTTTATTAATGACATTCTGGTGTACTCTCAGTCTGAAGAATACCATGTGCACCATTTACGGATGGTGTTGCACATCCTGAGGAGGAACAAGCTCTACGCCAAGCTCTCAAAGTGTGGGTTCTAGCTATCGTCAGTGGCTTTTCTTGGCAATGTGGTGAGTGGAGAAGGCATTGTGGTGGATCCGTCAAAGATAGTAGCAATATGGGAGTGGCCGGTGTTGTCTTCTATTGCTGAAGTCAGGAGTTTCCTTGGACTGGCGGGCTACTATAAACGTTTCGTAGAAAACTTCTCACATATCGCCTTGCCTCTTACAACACTAACGAGGAATGATCAGAAGTTTGTCTGGACGACGGAGTGCGCGCGAGCTTTTGAAGAGCTGAAGAGTCGCTTGACCAGGACGCCAATCTGCATGTCACCATGTGGTTCAGATGGCTTTGAAGTCTACAGTGATGCATCAGGGAGTGACTTGAGCTGCGTTCTTCTTCAATTTGTAAAGGTGATTGCTTATGGCCCATGCCAGTTGAAAGTGCATGAGCGAAACTATCCCGTACATGACTTGGTGTTGGCGGCGGTGATATTTTCACTTAAACTGTGGAGTCATTATTTATATGTCGTGAAAGTGGATATATTCATGGACCATAAGAGCCTAAAGTATCTTTTGCATCAGAAGGATCTCAACATGCGACAACATAGGTGGATTGAATTCCTCAAGGACTACACCTTCCAAATTCATTACTCTCCCGGGAAGGTAAATGTCGTCGTAGATGTCTTGAGTCGTAGGACTCTAGCAAGGGCAAACTTGTTGCAGATACATGATGAGCGTCTGATCCAGGAGCTGGAAGCTTTAGACATTTCTTGTGTTGACAAGAATTCCACTATAAATGCATGCCTGAACTAGACGAAGGTATAATATGACCTTGCGGATATGGTTCAGCAAGCAACATAACTTGATCAAAGTCTACAGCGCTATGCAGTGGATGAGTCAAATGCCCAATTTTCCTTGGATGACGGTCTTTGTTGAAAAGACGGTCGATTTTGCGCCCCCAACGTTAGAAAATTATGGGAGGAGTTGATGTACGAAGCACATTTTACAAAGTACTCAATCCACCCGGGGAGCACTAAGATGTACAAAGACATGAAGAGGCTGTTCTGGTGGTTGAGCATGAAGAAAGACATAGCACATTACGTAGCTAAATTTCAGACCTGTGCCTTAGTAGAAGCATAATGTCAGAAGCCTGGAGGTTTCCTGAAGTTGCTACCTATTTCGGAATGGAAGTTTGATGACATTTTGATGGATTCCGTGCATGGGATGCCAAGGTCGTAGAGCGAAAATGATGTTGTGTCGGTGATCGTTGACCATCTAACAAAAGTATGGCACTTCATACCAAACCGAAAAGACGACTAAGTGGAAAATTGGCCAAACTGTACATGTATAACATTATACGATTGCACGGCGTGCCCCGTAGCATCGTTAGTGTCCGAGATGGGCGTTTCACTTCAAGTGATTGGAGGCCAATCCAACAACTGTTGGGTACTAAGTTACAATTTAGTACAACCTTTCATCCTAAAATGGATGGTCAGACCAAAAGGACCAACAGAACAATGGAGGATATGCTTTGAATGTGCGCGCTTTATTTCGAGAAAAGAAGGGAAGATCATCTTTATATGATTGAATTCGCCTACAACAACTATCAAGCTACATACAAATGGCGCCTTTTGAAGCTTTGTATCGTAGGAAGTGCGTACATCGTTAGCTTGGGCGGAAATAGGCGAGTCTAAGTTGTATAAGCGTAAGGAAGTCGAAGAGGTTATTCAACCATACACTCTATCCGGGAGAGGCTACTGATAGCCCAGGATAGGTATGCAAAGTACTACAACGCCAAGCACCGAAACGTAGAGTTTGCGGTTGGCGAGTGGGTATACTTGAAAATCAAACCATTCAAGTCTGTGTCCAGGATTCGGTGATTGAAAATGTTAGGTCCGAGGTATCTTGGTCCATTCAACGTAGTGAAGTGAGTTGGAGAAGCTATCTATCGTTTAGCTCTTTCCGCAGAACTAAGTGGCTTGCATAATGTGTTCCACATATCAGTACTTCAAAAAGCCGTAAAAGAGCCAGCTCAGGTTATTGCGAATGATCGACTACCGGTTGAATCTGGGCTAACGACGAAGGTTAGGCCCATTCAGATCGAGGATAAGGCGTTTAAGCAGCTACAGAACAAGATAATCGGGATGGTCAAGGTCCGATGGGACAATTTTGGCTGTGAGGAGCTAACATGGGAGTTATAGTAAACCATGCTTGCTGAATTTCCCGAGTTGTTTGTATAAAATGTTGTAACATTATTTTTGTGAAGACAATATATGTTGTAACATATTTGTTGTTGTCTTTCTATGAAAATTTCGGGATGAAATTTCTGTAAGGAAGGGAGGATTGTAAGACCCCAAAAAGGAGTAGGAAGTAACAGGCTAAAAAGTCGAGCCGGCGCTGGACGAACGTCGAGCCGGCGCTCGACAAATGTAGTTCTGTTATCCTATCGACGATCATGGTGCTATTATCCTTCTTGTCTTCTTTCGGCGAACATCGAACGAAAGGAATTCTCGCATAACATCGACACATTCTTTTGACAAACGTGCTGTATTCTTTCGATGAATGTCGAAAGGATTTTGAATGTAACAGCGACGCCGGCTAGCTGGTCAAAGCGGTTAGGTTGACTTTCAACTCCACTCCAGGCCAATGCTTCATTTTAATGGATTGATCGTGTGGTTGGGGTTTACTCGAGGCCACATATGCAGAGGGTTGGGATGAGGAAATCATTATTTCCTTCTCACTCTCTCTCTTCATTTCATCCAAGTTTTGAAGAAGAGAACTCACGGCTGGAGCTAAGGGTTTGGGCTGACCTTTGTGAAGGTGCTGAAGGATATTGCCTCATTAAAGGCAGGAACCGAGGCAGGAACAGTGAAGGGGAAAGTGAGATGCTCATTTTCATCCATGTAGAAAAGCTTTGTTATGGCTCTTAAGAGAACGACAAGTGTAACGATCTTCCTTCTTGGACAAGTGAAGTACTTATTTTGGCATATGCATGGAATCCCCCACCAACAGGTGGAGAATTAAGGGAGTTCCTTTGGGTTAATTCATGTAATCCCTAGTAAGTCTTGTATATAGATCCAGAGATGTGTAGTACGGAATAAGCATGCTGTGTGAAGCCCATCTAGATAGGTTGGTATGGATTGGTTATGTTTTATTTTGCGAATCGGAGAAGACTCCGAGTATAAACGAGTAATTTACAGAGTCTGCGGGGTTGTACTTGTGAACTGGAAGTTGCAGGAAGTACTGGAGCTGCACTCCAGGAAAATAGCCATGAAATAGCACAGTTTGGATGAATATTGGATGTCGTCGGCGACAGTGAGTTTCGCCAACGACGATAGCACTTGGTGAGCTATTTGTGCTGTGAAATTCCAGTGTTTCTGGAACTATAGGTGGCTGCATGGTTTTTTGGATAGTTGGTCCAGTTATGGTTGGGGATGGGTGCAGAAAGTGTGTTCTGTCGCTAACGCCAGACGATAGTTGTTGTCGTTGGCGATATCTCCCAGATAACCTGTGATTGTGAAAGCCTGTCTCTGGGAGACTATGAGGCTACTTTATGAGCTACGACCTCCTAAATGCCAGTGAGTCGAACGGACAAGGGAAAGCCGACCCGCGTCATACTAGCCTTAGATTTGACGAGTTGAGCAGTGGGCAAATGCTGAACAGTATCTGCATTATGGATGTCTAACCTAAATGCCTAAGTTATTGGTGTTTGTTAGTATCGCATAATGAGAGTCTTAGGTTGTACGTCGTAAATACTGGGAATGCTCAATGTTTACCGTTGGGTCTGGGACCTCGGAACGGTGGTGGGACCCTGGTTTTCCCGTACACCGATAATGTGCCTTGAGTGAACGGAGCCTCGGGCCGTACAGCCGACGTTTGTGATATATTAAACTGTGCATTAGTGCACATTCTGTGATATATCTTCTTGTGTTAATGCTATGCCTGCAGGGAAGGAATACCACTGTCCCGGGAAAGGGGTAGGGTCGTTATAAATTGATGAGCTGAATGCTGACCGTTACCTTGTTTGTCACCGTTGTGGTGGACTGCCCTTATGCAGGTGCTGGAGAGCCGTGCGGGAGCAGGAAATAGCGGGCTAAAGCCAATACTTCTGCTATGTTGGCCCTTGAAGGCCAAATGAAGAACTTTTATTTCTTTTCATGTGTGGTCGGCCTGCGTGCCGATGTTTGTAATCCACACTGGTGAAATGTAACTGTAAGGCCTTAAGGCTATAACCTTTGTGTATTTGTATTTGATATTCCTGTGCTTGATATATAAATGGTGGTTTATATACTGTGGACATTCAAATGAGTTTGTGTTCAAGTAACCCTAAAGCTTCCACTAGAATGCTCTGAGTTAGGATGCATGTAATAGTCTGTGATATTAACCTGTAACCTCGCCTCCTGTTCGTGGAATATGGTGTGGGGCCCCGACTGGACCCTCTATTATATTTCATGTGACGGACAAAGATGTTACAGCATGACTCTAGATTTAGTATAAGTATAAATATAGCTTTTACGTTCGTCAAACATAGCGGTTTTAGTTTTGAAAGATGACATGTATGAAGTAATAGAATTAATACTTTTATACTTTTAAAAATATCTAACATGTAAACTTGCATAAAACCTTCCCAGAGAGCAAGTCCACACAATCATATAGAAAAAAGCTTAGAAGTTAGCAAGTACTTAACATTAAATAAAAATCCAGTGGACATCAACAATCCTGACACGAACCCACTAAAAATAGGTATGTTTGAACTAAACGACAAAACAACAACACTACCTCACAGCCGGTGAGGAAAAGACAGCTGTAGAATACTAGCCAAAACCAATCCTAGACTGTCAACTGTCTACTCCTCCAAACCCGAGGCATTCAAAGAAAGAACACCTCTACAAGAATGCAAATAAAAATGGTGATCAAAGATCAAAGGGTTAGCAAAAACCAAAAAAAGGAATAAAGGGTTACCAACCCAATATAAGGAAGCTAATAAATCTCAAGAAATTATTCATATGACCATGGTAAAAGATTACTTATTGTGTTCCAAAGTAAGAAATTTGCACCAAGTGCGAAATGAAGCCATGCTTCGAGAATATCTGCAAAGGTAAGCAGAATAACATATATCTGTACAACACGAGGAAAGAGATTTAACAACTCTACTCATGTGAATCATTGACACTGATAAGAAATGGCCCTGAATTGGTGGCCACATTGTCCAACCTGAACTTACAGACCCAAAATATTTCAAGAAGGTACTGTGGTGGTGGCAACGATGTCCAACACAGCCATGCAGTCCAATTGTCTCAGTAAGATGCTAGGGTGGTGGCCTCCATATCCAACTCAACCCATCAATCCAAACATATAAATAAGGTACTGTGGTGATGGCCACTTTGTCCAACTTAACCCCACAGTCCAATGATAACTCTAGTAGTGTAATGATTCACAATTTGGCACTAGGTTGGTGGTCCTTTATCCATTATCAACCCAAAGGCCACACTAAACACCCATAAACATCAATAAAACTCTAAGCAAAATGCTAGATCTCCCCCATAACAAAAGTGAAGAAAACCATCCTAAGACATACTTGACGAATTAGACCCAATTCGTCGAAAATTTCTAAGTACACACTGATTCATCGAGTATACTCGACGAATATAGTAGATACACGACGAATTTTACTAGGCAAAACTTGACTACTAGCAATATACAACAATTCAGCGAAAAACCTAAGTCCATGGAAAAATCGATAAGTCAACTCGACAGTGAGTTGAGTAATGCACTCAACGCCAATCATCTAAACTCAACGATTCTGCCTTCGCTCAATGCCAAGGCTTCACTCAACACCAAACTGGCATTACCCGATGAATTTGTCGAGATTACTCGACGAATTGGACTTAGACTCAAATCTCACTCAATGCCAAGGCTTATACTCGACGGACTCAACACTTAATACTCGACAAACTCAATGCCAAGTTAACCTCACTCAACGCCAAGCTGATATTCGACAAATTCGTTGAGTTTACTCGACGATTTGGACTTAACTCAATGTCAAGCATTACCCGACGAGTTTACATCAGATACTCGACGAATTTGACTTTGCTCCTACTGAAACTTGCCTAATTTTACTTAGACCAATCTCAGCCTATATCTGATGAATTCTACCTACCCATATTCGACGAATTTGACTTAAGTTAACAATTATACAATGAAAATTTTGCTCAAGTCAATAGTTCTATACTCGACAAATTATCCTTGCCTAATTGTCTTGTGTGACGGAAATACCTTACTAGATTTATCCCATAATCCATTCACCCGGCTATCACTTACAGAATCAACTAGGCTAAAACTGGCTAGAAAACTACATTGACTAGCAGGTCGGCAAGGGCCAAAGCTGCGGTTACTCCCAAATACTAAGGAGGAAGAGATAGAAGCAGGAAATACACCATGAAAGGAAAACTTGACAAATGGAAGAAGTCACCACTTGCCTCGATCTTGCCGAAATCCGGTCGCACAACCACTCCTCTTTACGTATCTAGCTGTAAGAACACCTAAACAATAAATCTGGAAACTTTTCAGGACGAAGGAGGGTCAAAACAAAATTTCGAACACCCAAAATTTCATGAAATGGGAAAAACTCACCATAAAAACATAGATCTTTGTGAGAGCTATCCGGATCTACTCTCCAACGACGATTTCGAGCACCAAAGCTCCTGCAATCAGCGACAAAAAGCCTAGAAGTGTACGCCATTCTCACTCTTTCGCAAAATTGGCCGACGATTTCGGGAAGAAAAGCTAAACTAGAATGCACACAATCACGTAGGTGTTCATAACCCAAAAGCATACACTATGTCGACATGATTGATCGTTTCTCTTCCAATAAGGTACAGAGCCCCGCGAGCCTTATCGATGTTGCAGTCGGTGACAGTGGCCGGTCCTGCCACTATTGGGTGTGAACATACTGTACTACCTAGGCCCCAATGTACAACCTCGTGTACTCCTGGACATGGGAGATGTTCGTCAATAATTGAATTTGACCAACCAGCGGAGGGACCCAACGAGGCATATAAAATACAGTCGAGCTCCCGAGGTACGCATCTCCCTATTGCCTAGGGTTGTTATCCTTCCCGCACCAGTGCGTACGGTCTAAGGGCATGACCGACCCACCAATTTTCACAGCAAGCAATTCACAAGCATTACCATAAATAAACAAAAAACACATTTTACGTCTACGACGGCTTGCCCTACTTGACAAGAAATAATTTAGGAAGACGACCGTCTCACATGTAGCATGATCCTATCGCTTCAACTCTTGATGAGGAGCATAACGATCGAGGGAACCCATTACTTGGAAGAATATATTATCCCCAAGTTAACCCTAACTAGGGCTCAACCAACTAACCTGCTTAACCGAGCGGGACCCATAATAAAATATAAAATGCGATAAATGATTTGCTGCAAAAGTAAGTACAGGAATTGAATATACTGGAAAGAACTACAGTAACAATAAAATGATGACTGAAATGAACTGTTGTAAATAAAATACTGAACTGAAATAAGAGCAGTACAAAAAAGTGTAGAAACTGAAATACTAAATAAAAGAGCAACATAATAAAAAATTTAGTTCCATCTCCGTTCATAGAAGGCAAATTTAGTTACATCTCCATTCAAAGGAAGCAAGTTTAGTTCCATGTTCGTTCATTTGAGGCAATTTTAGTTCCATCTCTATCATAGGAGGCAAGTTCAGTTTCGTCACTGTTCATAGAAGACAAGTCCAGTTCCATCTTCTTTCTTAAGAGGCAAGTTCAGTTACATCTACATTCATAGGAGACAAGTTTAGTTTCATATTCGTTCATAGGAGGCAAGTTCTGATAATTCTGTGGCATGTTCTTCATACTTTATCGTGTTAGATACCACTGATTATCGAAGTCCGATAATTGCTTTAGTTTCATCTTTTTAGGATGTCTTATTGGATTTGCGTTAATCCGTTAGAGCTTATTATATTAACAAGCCTCTTATAAACACATGATTTAATTGTTAAGATTTTCAAAATTCTGTAATAGGTTTAACACGAGATTCTTTTAACCTCTATTTCTTATATCGGGTCGAATTAAGTTTCTATATTAAGCATAATATCATTTCTTCTGATTTAAACCCCCTTTATGCAATAATTACAAAAAGTCAAAAATTGATGAAACTAGAGGTTGAAATCGTCCTAACATAAACCCCATATATTTCTGGAGTCATTTTGAGCTTTGATTGAGCTTTGATAATTTATTGTCTCGAATAAACCCTTATTTATATATTTCAAAATAAGACATTTCAAATCACCAACCATGACAATGAGTTTAAAATACAAACTCCTTAAAATAATCTATATCCCTTTTAAATCTTACATAGCCTCTAACATTTTTAAAGTAGGCTCGAGTCATTTTAAATCATTTTGAGGTCTTACATAGCCTTTAATATTAAGTATCCCTGAGTCACTTTTGTTAAATCATTAAAAATACTAGGAATGCCTCCAAAATTTCCCAAATATTTCAAATGCATGTATTTTGCTGATAAAAACTTCTTGTAATACTACAAGACATTTTGATCGGGTAATTTTTAACCTTTTAACTTTTAAGCATGCTCGTGTATAAATTAAAATATAAAACAAATAGCAGGAATGCCTGAAAAAATCTCAATTTTTATCGGGACATGCTTTTAGTAAATACAAATCAAGCATATGTTTTAATATATTTTAATTGGAGGAATTAGCATCTATTATTTTCTAAAAGTGAAATCCATCATGTTAAATGCTTGAAAAGTATCAAATCTTAAACAAAAATCTTCAAATCAATATAGAGTATGTATGAGGGCTTCAATTGAGAATTTTAATTGATTTTTATGGGCATTTTAGGGACCTCAAATCAGTTAAATAAAA
This sequence comes from Platanthera guangdongensis, assembly GCA_039583875.1. Classification (NCBI taxonomy): domain Eukaryota; kingdom Viridiplantae; phylum Streptophyta; class Magnoliopsida; order Asparagales; family Orchidaceae; genus Platanthera; species Platanthera guangdongensis. The sequence continues at coordinate 129,964,007 of CM077164.1, forward strand.
TTTATTTCAATTTTAAAAAATACCAAACGGTAATAGAAAAATTCTAATTTTTGTGGAAATAGATCTCATAAAATTACACAACTTTTATGTTCAAAACTTTGATTTGAGCTCTGGTTTAGTCCACAAAAAAATCCCTTTATTTTAAAATTGTAAAAATTTTATGATTTCTCTTGTACGGGCTATATGCAACTCGTGTGTTTACAGGGTTCTGTCGTCGATGATCAGCCCCCGCTCAGGCATGGCTCCGCCCCTGGCCGACTCACCTGGGGACCTGCGCTCCCTCTGGCGGAGGTTCGATGTTTCAGATTCTGAGAGAATAGTGTGCGCATTTACCTTCCCATGGTACTTGGAGTCGCCCACTTCCTCATCAGATTGAGTCATAAGTCCAAAGTAAGCTTCTTCATTTTCAGAGCTCCACTCACTCGAGTCATTGTCGCTGAGAGACTTCGACTTTTTAGCGACGAAGCTCTTTTCTTCTTTCTTCTTCCCTTTGAAGGATTTCTTCTCGTCCTTCCTGGAGCTATCCTTCTTCTTGTAAGGACACTCCACAATCATATGACCTGATTTATTACAGCAGTAGCAAACAACGTCAGAGGGAAACTGTTTGTTCAGTTTGGTTTTGTACCTATCCTCTTTGTTGTAGCTTTTCGTCGTTCGATCACCATCATGATGTGATCTTCTGGAATCTGAGGAGGATGACCTATTTTTCATTTGTCCCCTCTTGCTCAGTAGCTTCTCGAGCTATTTGGAGATGAGGGAAAACTCTCCATCTGACATCTCAGAGCCAGAGGTGCTTGGCTCAGAGTCTTCTAGAGTGTTAGGAGCTCATGTGCTTATAGGTGACACAGCTTTAGATTTTCTCGACACTTCCGCCTTCAGAGCCAAAGACTTTTCTCTGCTAGACATTTTTTTTAGTCTTCTCCTCCTTCTTACGTGTATTCATTTGAATCTCATAGGAGATCAGCTCTCGGAACAGGTTCTGAGGGTCTATCTCTGGCAGCAACAAACTTGGTGTCTCATTCCATAGTCGGGGATCTTAGAAACTTGTCGTTGATTTCGCCATTAGTGAATGTGCGACCATAGTTCCTGAGGCCGTTGACGATCTTGAAAATATTTTTGAAGCTGTCAGCTATGGAATCATCGGCACCTTGCTTGAAGGCTTCGTACTCCTGGTTCAACAATGATTTGCGATCGTCTCTCACTTCTTCAGTACCTTCCATCAGGAAAACAGAACTGTCCCACATCTCTTTGGCAGATTTGCTGTGGAATAAGTTCTGGAGCATTAAATCGTCCACTGCACTTTCTATGATATTCTTTGTCTTCTTGTCTAGGAAGACTAAGGCAATCTCATCCTTAGTGAGATCCATCATTTTCTTGGGAATCATAATTGCTGGATTTATCGTTGAAGCTTGTGTCGGCATGTGTGGTCCTTCCTCCACTATCTGAAAAATCCTTGGATCAACAGCTTCCATGAAGAACTGTACTCGTTCTTTCCACATGGGAAAGTTTTCCTTGATGCACACCGATAGCTTCATAGATGACATATCTTTGCTTCGATCAATGGTGAATATGCGGAATCTCTTAATGCTAGATCAGGGATCTTGATTATGGTGTTAACCTTATCGACCAAAATTCCCCTCTGATACTAATTGAAAGTATCTAACATCTACCTAAATCACTTAGAGGGGGGTGAATAGGTGATGTTTGTGTTTTTTTACGGAATAAAAATTATCTAAAAATTTAAGCACACAAACACAGAGATTTATAGTGGTTCCTTATATTGGGTATGTCCACTGTCTTGCCTCGCCTATCTACCACGAAGGGTAAGATTTGACTACTTCACCTTACTCAGATTATCACAATCTTACAACTCGGAGCAATGCTCATACACCTCGGAGATAAAACACTCCTACACACTCAATCCCACAAACGCATCTACACCTCGATCCACAAACCGGATCTACAAACTCGATCCACTAAAGGATCTACACTCGACCATGGAGGTTCCCAAATTACAAAAGTGCCTCTCTCGAGAATACGCTCCCGAATAAACTTAGGTTGATCGATTAAGACCTCTTAGCCAGTCGAAACCCATAAGCTTTCTTTATGCGGTGAACCCCACTATTAGATTTGACTCCAATCCGGAAGATTCATGTCTTCCTCTCTCAAGGAGTGCATGCAAATCCTTCTACCCTTGAGTGATCTACTCATATTCACAACCTCCCGATAAATCTAAGATACGGATCTAAGATCAAAATTATGAAATATAAATCAAATATAGATCGAAGCGATAAAATGCAAAGCTTGTCAAAAAGAAGAAATTTAATTAATTTCAAAGTTCATCACGATCAAGTGCTAATGAAATTTAGCTACTTGTCATAATGAAAAACCTCATAAAAGAGAAAAAAAACAACATATTTGCTAGAAGAAGAAGTGCTTGAATTAAACTTGATGCAAACCTAAACTATGAAATTGAAATTACATAAAAGAAGTGCAAGAAAACTACTGAAATTGGATAACAATCTACTCATAATTGACTCCTTCGATCCCCCTCAGCACCTGGCTCTGTCTAAAATTTATAGCAATTTTTCTAGAGAGTCATGCCCCTAGGTCCCGCCCATGACTATGAGGCATGTAAGATGTGGAACCGTCGTCTTGAAAGCCTGCGAACGTTGGAGGAAAATTGCCAAAATTTGTTATTTTGGAGGTCACGCCCCTAGGTCACGCTGTGACCTAGGGCGTGTCAGGTACGTGATGAGTTAATATTCGTACTTTTCAGTACTTTATTTAGGTGGTTTAAGTTTATTTTCGTTACTTTTAGTTACTTTTGTTCAATAAAATGTTCCTTTTTTGTATGTACTCTTCTAACTTAGCTTTATATTTGTTTTCCAGAAATTTTAGGAAAAAGTCCAAAATTTTCAAAGTACATACCCGTGTCCATTGGGTCACGCCCATGACCTGGGCGTGTCACTTTGATTCCAGTGGAAAGCTTCCGTCTGCTAAGGAAAAATCAAGTCACGCATGACACGACCGTGTCCCATCCGACATGCCCTTTTCCCGTCCGACACGCCCGTGTAACGCCACTCGACACTCAACGCAAGTCAACACTCAATGCCACCGACATGCCCGTGTCCATCCTGGAGTTTTCAACCCAATCCAAATGTCCTGTCAGACCCAAAGTACATGCCCGTGTCATTCGGTGAACTCCCATGACCGCCTCAACTTTTCCAGACAAGATTCCCCAGCGAGGCAAGGACTCGATACTTTCGCCAGTCACACCCTCCATACACGCCCGTGACCGCCAAATACGCCCGTGACTGCCAAGTACGCCCGTGACCACCACGTGAAACTTCCCGAAAAAGCCCCGAAGTCAACCACCAATAACTATTCAGCTTATCCATCCACCGGATCTTACACACCCCCGTTACACACTTGTGACCAGGGAAACAATGATTTGCGATCGTCTCTCACTTCTTCAGTACCTTCCATTAGGACAACAGAACAATCCCACATCTTTTTGGCAGATTTGCTGTGGAATAAGTTCTAGAGCATTAAATCGTCCACTATACTTGCTATGATATTCTTTGCCTTCTTGTCTAGGGAGACAAAGGCAATCTCATCCTTAGTGAGATCCATCATTTTCTTGGGAATCATAATTGCTGGATTTATCGTTGAAGCTTGTGTCGGGATGTGTGGTTCTTCCTCCACTATCTGAAAAATCCTTGGATCAATAGCTTCCATGAAGAACCGTACTCATTCTTTCCATATGAGAAAGTTTTCCTTGATGCACACCGATAGCTTCATAGATGACATATCTTTGCTTCGATCCATGGTGAATATGCGGAATCTCTTAATGCTAGATCAGGGATCTTAATTAAGGTGTTAACCTTATCGACCAAAATGCCCCTCTGATACCAATTGAAAGTATCTAACATCTACCTAAATCACTTAGAGGGGAGTGAATAGGTGATGTTTGTGTTTTTTACGGAATAAAAATTATCTAAAAATTCAAGCACACAAACATAGAGATTTATAGTGGTTCCTTATATTGGGTATGTCCACTGTCCTGCCTCGCCTATCTACCACGAAGGGTAAGATTCGACTATTTCACCTTACTCAGATTATCATAATCTTACAACTCGGAGCAATGCTCATACATCTCGGAGATAAAACACTCATATACACTCAATCCCACAAATGGATCGACACCTCGATCCACAAACCGGATCTACAAACTCGATCCACTAACGGATCTACACTAGACCATGGAGGTTACCAATTTTCAAAAGCGCCTCTCTCGAGAATACGCTCCCGACTAAACTTAGGTTGATCGATTAAGACCTATCGGCCAGTCGAAACCCCTAAGCTTGCTTTATGCGGTGAACCCCACTATTAGATTTGACTCCAATCCGGAAGATTCATGCCTTCCTCTCTCGAGGAGTGCATGCAAATCCTTCTACCCTTGAGTGATCTACTCATATTCACAACCTCTCGGTAAATCTAAGATACGGATCTAAGATCAAAATCATGAAATATAAATCAAAGATAGATTGAATCGATAAAATGGAAAGCTTGTCAAAAAGAAGAAATTTAATTAATTTCAGAGTTCATCACGATCAAGTGCTAATGAAATTTAGCTACTTGTCATAATGAAAAAACTACATAAAAGAGAAAAACAACATATTTGCTAGAAGAAGAAGTGCTTTAATTAAACTTGATGCAAACCTAAACTATGAAATTTAAATTACATAAAAGAAGTGCAAGAAAACTACTGAAATTGGATAACAATCTACTCATAATTGACTCCTTCGATCCCCCTCAGCACCTGGCTCTGTCTAGAATTTATAGAAATTTTTCTGAAGGGTCACGCCCCTTGGTCACGCCCATGACTATGAGGCATGTAAGATGCGGAACCATCGTCTTGAAAGCCTGGGAACATTGGAGGAAAATTGCCAAAATTTGCTATTTTGCAGGCCACGCCCCTAGGTCACGCTGTGACCTAGGGCATGTCAGGTACGTGATGAGTTATAAATATTCATACTTTTCAGTACTTTATTTAGGTGGTTTAAGTTTATTTTCGTTATTTTTAGTTACTTTTGTTCAATAAAATGTTCCTTTTCTGTATGTACTCTTCTAACTTAGCTTTATATTTGTTTTCTAGAAATTTCAGGAAAAAGTCGAAATTTTCAAAGTACACACCCGTGTCCATTGGGTCATGCCCGTGACCTGGGAGTGTCACTTTGATTCTAGTGGAAATCTGCCATCTGCTAAGGAAAAATCAAGTCACGCATAACATGCCTGTGTCCCATCCGACACGCCCTTTTCCCGTCCGACACGCCTGTGTCATGCCACTCGACACTCAACGCAAGTTGACACTCAACGCCACTTACACGCATGTGTCCGTCCTGGAGTTTTCAACCCAGTCCAAATGTCCTGTCAGACCCATAGTATATGCTCGTGTCATTCAGTGAACTCCCATGACTGCCTCAACTTTTCCAGACAAGATGCTCCAGCGAGGCAAGGACTCGATGCTTTCGCCAGTCACGCCCTCCATACACGCACGTGACCGCCAAATACGCTCGTGACCGCCACGTGGAACTTCCCGAAAAAGCCCCGAAGTCAACCAACAATAAGTATTAAGCTTATCCATCCGCCGGATCTGACACACCCCCGTTACACACTCGTGACCAGTGCGTGTAATTTGAAATTTTTTGCTCATAAATAGAAGTTTTTTGTTTGAGCCAAGTGTTCAACCTTTTGAGCCATTTTGTTGTTGGAATGCTGCTTGGGTGCCTTTTTGAGCTATGTAAGGAAACTTTCTCCCTTTTTATGTGTGTTTGCTTTAACTTTTTGTAACTCTGCTTTTGTTATTGATAAAAATATGATAGTTTTTCTCTCCTTATGTTGTATTGGAATGCATCTGAGTGCCCCTCTTTCAGTGATCTTTTATATCTTTGTTTTTCTTTTTTAAAATGGATGTGTGTGTGTATGAGAGTAATATTAGGTTTTATGGTTTCAAGCATTTTTTGCTTAGTTTTGTAGTAGATTTCTTCTTAGTTTTTAGCTGTCTTGCTAGCTTTTCTTATCTTGTCTCTTAGCTTTGTTTAGGTTTAGTTTCTTGTATTCATTTTTTTATGAATTTATAAAAGTGTTTTTAAAAGTGATTTTGATTTTTCTTTAACTTGCTTTTTTTAATATGTAAAACTTTTTGTTCTTTTTAAATTTATTTCCACTTTTTAAACACATTTATGAAGTTATAAGAATGAATTAGTAATCATTTTAATTTTTGGTCACCTTTGATTTTTGCATTTATTTGAAAACCTTTTTGCTCCTTTAATTTTTATTTCTTCTTTTTATACATTTTAGCAAGTTCTACTGGTAGAAATGTAATCGTTTTAATTTTTCGATCACTTTGATTTTCTCTATTTTTGTTGTGTATGAGTATATGAGTTAGTCTGTTTTAGCTTTCTTTATCGCTTTCTTTCCTTCAAGAAGAGTGTGTGCGAATATAAGTTAGCTTTTACTACTTTCAATTCTCGCTACTCGTTTGAGTAAGACTTTTCATTTCCCGCATACTCGTTTGAGTAGGACTTGTCATTTCCCGCCTACTCGTATGAGTAGGACTTGTCATTTTAATGTTTTCATTTTCCGCCTACTCGTTTAAGTAGGACGTGTCATTTCCCCCCTACTCGTTTGAGTAGGACTTGTCATTTCCCGCCTACTCGTTTGAGTAGGACTTGTCATTTTACTGCTTTCATTTCCCGCCTACTCGTTTGAGTAGTACTTGTCATTTCCCTCCTACTCATTTGAGTAGGATTTGTCATTTCTCGCCTACTCGTTTGAGTAGGACTTATCATTTCCCGTCTACTCGTTTTAGTAGGACTTGTCATTTCTCTCCTACTCATTTGAGCAGTACTTGTCATTTCCCGCCTACTCATTTGAGTAGGACTTGTCATTTTAAGCTTTCATTTCCCGTCTACTAGTTTGAGTAGGACTTGTCATTTCCCGCCTACTCGTTTGAGTAGGACTTGTAATTTCAATTTTATATTTTTTCTGCTTTTTTGTAACTTAGCATTTTCTTTTATTAAGGCTTTGGTTGAGTGCATGCGTTCTTCCCTTTTTTAGCTTTTCTCTTTCTAATGTTAGGTTATTTTATGTTTTCTTTTTTTTAACCCTTCAGCGCTTAGTTTTAAACTCATGCCTCACCAAACTCATAATCTATCTGTATCCCGGTGAGTGTCTAATCGCTCTTAGCCCTCGGTATCGAAGAGCAATGAGACATAATAATCTTTTTAAATAATTGAAGATCTTATTTTTCTCCTTAATTAAGAACTTAAGATTCACCAAGGGTATACGACACGTAGAACCACATATCAATGTGTGGGCTCTATTTCCGTTATCCATACGCTAGCTATCCGATAGGCCATGCGTATGAACCGATCACCCTTAGGTAAAGAGAGTTTCGCACAAAATCTCGAGAGAGGAGGCACAAAATTCTACCGGATTGGGTTCCTTACCCAATAGCGGGGTTCTTAGAGTAAAACGAACATTAAGAGGAATCCTTTGCCGAACGAGAGCTTTGTCGAATAGTCTTAATGTTCAGGTGAGCGATAGTCCTAGAGATAGGTGAGCTCATGTAACGCCTCCATATATCACATGGAATATAACGGTGGGTCCGGCCAGGGCCCCACGCCATATTTCACAGACAAACAGCGGAGTCATGTGGGGATATCAAAATCTCATTCTACTCATTTCCTAACACAAGGCATTCTAGCGCAACATTTTTAGTTATAAGAACTCACCTATTGAATGTCCACTAACATATATATACTCATATTTATATATAAACCAGGAATGTATACAACACACACACGCTCATGGCCTTAAGGCCTTACAAGTTGCTCTTTACAAAATATACAGCTTCATACATCAGTACGCAGGCCGGCCGCACATGAAATCCAAGAATTATTCCCACGCCCTTCGAGGGCCTTAAGCAGCACGACTTCATTACGCTCAATTAAATTCCTCCAGTAACACCTGCACTTAAACATCCACCCCAAGAGCGGGAAACAAAGCAACGGTTAGCATTAGCTGACCAATTATAACGACCCTACCCCTTACCCGGTGCAGTGGTTCCTTCTCTATATGCACTACAAACACCACATATACCTATATCACAATTGGTGCTCTCACGCACCACATCATCACAAATGTCAGCCTCCGCCAGACGCTCTGTGCACTCAGGGCACATTATTGGTGTACCGGATATACTAGTCGCCCACCACCGATCAGAGGTTTTTAACTTGTTGAGTATGGGCCTTAGTCAACCAACACGCATGCTGGGGACATGCTCTCCCATCCCACTCAGAGGTGCTCACCTCACGGTAACCATTGAGCATTTCCACATCAGATCGACCCACCATTGTGGTGTAGTAAGTCGGGTCTGTCTCGCATCCCCCAGGCCTTGCCACCAATCGATCTTCCACCACACAGGTACAGGTCCGCCGTTTCCCATTGCTCAATTTGTCAATAGTACAGATCTTGACGTGGGTCGGCTTTCCCTTTCCTGCTCCACACACAGCTCTCGCAGAGCCGCATTCCAATCCATTCCATTCCCATTCACCACATCTCATACAAGGGCTTATACCAAGTTTTCCAAGGTGTCACAATTCACAATCATCCACACAATACACAGAGTCTTCTCTGGTTCACACTATAACCATCACCAATCCAGATTAACCGTCTGGATGGGCTTCACACAGTATGCATATGCCATACTACACATTTCTGGCTTTAGATGCAGACTCCCATGGGAATCACTTACGCATTCCACCTCTTGGTGGAGGACTCCATGCTATGTATAAAGAAAGGACTTCGATTGTCCAAGAACGAGATTGTTACCCTTGAAGATTGCTTTGGAGTCATAAACTAACCGGATGGAAATCATCACCACAGCCTTGCCTCCACGAATCCAAACTTGGATCTTGATTCTGCACTCCGCAGCTCCTCCAGTAGCTGGCTTCCTCCTCCCTTTCCTTCCTCCCTTACTCTCCCTCTCTCTCTCTCTTTGAGAAGAAGAAGAATGGCTTATGAGAATGAGCTTATCCCTTCATTCTTGGCCTTATATCAGCAAGGAAGGGCCAGGAACCTTGGATCCAGGATAAGCGAAAAGAACGGCCTTGATTTGCCCAGAAAAAGGCCGAACACGACCTGACATGCCCTGTGACACACCCATGTCACAGGCCGTGTCCCTTAAGCGGCACACAACCGACTCAAAACCAAACAGTACACGCCCGTGTGACACGCCCGTGTCATATCCTACACGCCTGTGTCATGGCCGACACGCCCATGTCTAGAAGCTGTGTACCTCACACAGCACAACATCAACTTGACCCGAGCGGGAAACGACCAGTGACACGCCCGTGTTACAGGTCGTGTACCCCAGGACACACCCGTGTCCACCTGCACAGGCATCCCTGGCTGATCCTGAGAACAACACAACCAGTGACACGACCGTATCGCCGGTTGTGTGCCCTTACACGGCTGCATACATGCCCTGCCGTGTATTCGTCGAGTGGAGTTCGACGACTCCTAGGAGGACATGCCCCCTGACATGCCCGCATTGCCAGGCATGTTCCCTCTTCTCGAGTGCATTTCGTCGAGCACTCGAGAGTTGCTCAACCCGAGCATGACATGCCCTGGGACACGCTCGTGTCCTAGGCCGTGTCACCCAACCTGAACCCAAACTTGGGATTTGGGGAGCTACAACCCTCCCCTCCTTCAAATAATTTCATCCCAAAATTTAGCTCAACTACAGACATTCACATAACCAGTCCTTGTTGCACCATAAGCAACCGATCACCCGAATAAAACGAGCCGGTTTAGAGCTCAGAGGTCGCAGCTTGTCTCGCCCCACGGCATCGCACAAAACAATTCCCAACAGGTCATTCATACACACATACACACTATCATACTCATCATATTTATCCCAGAGAAACATGCATCCATCATATGTACACCCATATATTCATATATCCAAACATACACCTTGATCAACTGATCACCTGCGTAACATAAGGTGTACACAAACATCTCATTATTCAACATTAGTTACATCACCAAAATGATACGGGTCAAAATTCTATGCTTACTTCCGCTCACCTGCATTCTTTTGCATATATCGTTTAATAGCCTCTTAGAGTTCCAAACTGATCACTTGAGGCTGTACTTCACCAATCGAGCTTTGCAGCTCTTGCACTTCAAGATTATGCAATCGAGGTTGTGTCCGGGATGCAGATGACTAGGCCACTGCTTTACCCTTTTCTTCATAAGACGCACCTATATTTTTCTCACCCCTTGGCGGGCCGCTCCAACAATCACGGGCTATATGGCCCTGGTTCCCGCAATTAAAACATGTGCGTGTCTCCACACGTCCTTGCCCGTATGTTGCTCCCGAAGAAACAGTCGACAGAGTTGATTCGGCAGGCCTAAATCTTTTCTTCTCTCATCTCCTATACTCCGATTGTTCCGACTGCAGAACTTTGAATTCTGGCTTCTCCACTGCCAGCCTCTTCTTCTCTTGTACCCGCTTCAAATCCTTTTCCAGTGCACGGGCTGTATCTACCAATGCTTGGAAGCCTTAGTTCACCGAACTCGGGAGTGTCAACCTCAATTCATCACGCAGTCCCTCATAAAATCGATTTGTCTTTCAAGCTTCCTCCGCGAAGGTAGATCCCGCATAGCGCCCCAGTCTGGTAAACTCATGCAGCTACGTATCAATATCCATCTCACCTGCATAGTCCGCGAAGGTAGACCCCGCATAGCGCCCCAATCTGGTAAACTCATGCAGGTATGTATCAATATCCGTCTCACCCTGCACCAAATGTTGGAATTCGTTTTCCATTGCAATCCGCTGCGACACTGGCAAATACTTGGCAAGAAATAACTTGGAGAATTCATCAATCGAGATCTCCTCTAATCCTCGACCTGCCAAGTGATTCACTTCCACGTTATCCAACCAAAGTCTCGCATCGCCTTCCAACAGAAATGTGACTAAAGTCACCTTCTGTGCCTCCGCAGTCCTGATTGCTGTTAGGATCCTCTTTACTCATGCAAGCCAATCTTCCGCCTGCGTTGGGGAACCCGTTCCACCAAACGTAGGTGGATGAAACTCCATAAATCGCTTCAACTGCTCGTCCGCTGCTTGCTCATCCACCATAGCTTCAGCGCACTCTTGCCTTGCACCAGGCCGTACTGGCACCCCTGCAGGCCTTGCCTGCCCAGTAGGCTGTGCCTGTAATAATGCGAGCACCATCTCAGTCACCACACGTATGGTCTCCTCCGAGGGGCGTGTAGGCGCTTCCACGAGTGCCGCACTCTCATCGGAATGCTGGGGTTCAGACTGCCCAACACCACTTCTCGCCACCTATCAATGTACAAAACACCAGTTATGTCCAGTCCATAGCAACAAACATACATCAACGACAAGTGCACGCTCCTCATGTGCATGCATTACATTCCTAGTGGACATTCGTGAGTTTAATTATGTTCTCCCTCCCACAAATCTCAAACCTGGCTCTGATACCACTTTGTAACGCCTCCATCTGTCACATGGAATATAACGGTGGGTCCGGCCTGGGCCCCACGCCATATTTCACAGACAAACGGCGGAGTCACGTGGGGATATCAAAATCTCATTCTACTCGTATCCTAACACAGGGCATTCTAGCACAACATTTTCAGTTATAAGAACTCACATATTGAATGTCTAATAACATATATAAACTCCACATTTATATATAAACCAGGACTGTATACAACATACACACGCTCATGGCCTTAAGGCCTTACAAGTTGCTCTTTACAAAATATACAGCTTCATACATCGGCACGCAGGCCAGCCACACATGAAATCCAAGAATTCTTCGCACGACCTTCGAGGGCCTTAAGCAGCACGACTTCATTCCGCTCAATTCAATTCCACCAGCAACACCTGCACTTAAACATCCACCCTAAGAGCGGGAAACAAAGCAACGGTCAACATTAGCTGACCAATTATAACGACCCTACCCCTTGCCCGGGGTAGTGGTTCCTTCCCTGTATGCACTGCAAACACCACATATACCTATATCACAATCGGTGCTTTCACGCACCACATCATCACAAACGCCAGCCTCCTCCAAACGCTCTGTGCACTCAGGTCACATTATTGGTGTACCGGATATACCAGTCGCCCACGACCGATAAGAGGTTTTTAACTTGTTGAGTATGGGCCTTAGTCAACCAACACGCATGCTGGGGACATCCTCGCCCATCCCACTCAGATATGCTCACCTCACGCCAACCATTGAGCATTTCCACATCAGATCGACCCACCATTGTGGTGCAGTAAGTCGGGTCTTTCACGCATCCCTGAGGCCTTGCCACCAATCGATCTTCCACCACACAGGTACAGGTCCACCTTTTCTCGTTGCTCAATTCATCAATAACGCAGATCTTGACGCAGGTCGGCTTTCCCTTTCCTGCTCCACACACAGCTCTCGCAGAGCCACTTTCCAATCCATTCCATTCTCATTCACCACATCCCATTCAAGGGCTCGTACCAAGCTTTCCAAGGTGTCACAATTCACAAGCATCCACACAATACACGGAGTCTTCTCCGGTTCACAATATAACCATCACCAATCTAGACTAACCATCCGGATGGGCTTCACACAGCATGCATATGTCGTACTACACACTTTCGGCTCTAGATGCAGACTCCCCTGGAAATCACTTACGCGTTCCACATCTTGGTGGAGGACTCCATGCTATGCATAAAGAAAGGACTTCGATTGTCCAAGAAGGAGATTGTTACCCTTGAAGATCGCTTTGGAGCCATGAACTAGCTAGATGGAAATCACCGCCACGGCCTTGCCTCCACGAATCCAAACTCGGATCTTGATTCCGCATACCGTAGCTCCTCGAGCAGCTGGCTTCCTCCTCCCTTTCTTTCCTCCCTTGCCCTCCTTCTCTCTCTCTCTCTTTGAGAAGAAGAAGAATGGCTTATGAGAATGAGCTTATCCCATCATTCTCGGCCCTATATCAACAGGGAAGGGTCGGGACCCTTGGATCCAGTATAAGGGAAGAGAATGGCCTTGATTTGCCCAGAAAAAGGCTGAACACGGCCTGACACACCCTGTGACACGCCCGTGTCACAGGCCGTGTCCCTTAAGCGGCACACAACTGACTCAAAACCAAACAGTACACGGCCGTGTGACACGCCCGTGTCACATCCTACACGCCCGTGTCATGGCCGATACGCCCGTGTCTAGAAGTCGTATACCTCACATAGCACAACATCAACTTTACCCAAGCGGGACACGGCCAGTGACACGCCCGTGTCACAGGCCGTGTACCCCAGGACACACCTGTGTCCACCTGTACACGCATTTCTGGCTGATCCCGAGAACAATACGACCAGTGACATGTCCGTGTCACCGGCCGTGTGCCCATACACGACTGCAGACACGCCTTGCCATGTATTCATCGTGTGTAGTTCGACGACTCCAAGGAGGACACGCCCCCTGACACGCCCGTGTAGCCAGGCATGTTCCCTCTTCTCGAATGCATTTCATCGAGCACTCGAGAGCTGCTCAACCCGAGCATGACACACCCTGGGACACGCCCGTGTCCCAGGCCGTGTCACCCAACCTGAACCCAAACTTGGGATTTGGGGTGCTACAGCTCATTCTTTTGGAACCTCCATGACCAAGTTTCCCCTTTAATTTAATTGAAACCTCGGATCTCTAGTTATATAAATTTATTTTAGTCTTAACTTAATTCGATACCGAGAGTTATTTCTTCATCAAACTTTTTCTAAATCTATTTTCAGCTCTTTTGTTAGTTAATCTGAAAACTTTATTTTTTCTGTAAGATAATAGTCCTTCCGAGAGGAGTAGAGATAATCAACCCGCCCTGGGAAATATACGATCTCGCTATTCCTCCGAATATCTTGTACTACTTGTGATAGGTGCACTTGCCTACTTTCATTATGCAAAATCAGAACCTAGCGTGCTCACTAGATAAATTAGAGTCGGGCTTTGCGTGTATCAGGTTTTTGGCGCCATTGTCGGGAAAGCTTCGAGTTGTTATTTCGAATTCGAGAGTCTTTTACTTTTACCTATTTTTCTAAAACTAAAAAAACTTAAAACTCTACTTAAAATCAAAAAAAAGTAATTATTTAGTATATATTTTAGGGTGTATGACCCGTGGACAACCTTCGGAGTCTGAAAATTTGATTTCGATCCTGAGATTGAACGCTCTCTTGCTCGTATTCGATCTCAATGCTACAATCCCTCTTTGGACCATGAAGAATCCGTCAGAGAACCCTCTGCTGCTACTATGGCCGACCTTATCCCAAACGCGACCATGGAGCGTACAATGTCTTGCTACGCCCGACCTAATTTGGCTGATACTAGGTCCAGTATTGTTCGCCTGACGGTGGGGAACAATAATTTTGAAATAAAATCTAGCGTTATCCAAATGATCCAAAATGCCGTGCAGTTCGATGGACTGCCAGAAAAGGACCCGAACGTCCATTTATCTAGTTGTTTTGGAAATCTGCAATACTTTTAAAAGTAATGGCGTCATTGATGACCCCATTCTCGTGCGCCTTTTTCGTTTTCCTTAAAATCCAAAGCTAAAGCGTGGTTGAATTCCCTTCCACGAGGATGTATCACCAATTGGGCCGAGCTTGTGGAACGGTTCTTAACGAAGTATTTTCCGCCCGCCAAAACTGAATAGTTGCGGGCGAACATTTCTTCGTTTGCGCAGAACGATCCAGAATCTCTATTTGAGACTTGGGAGAGGTTTAAAGAATTCCTCCGCAGGTGTTCGCACCACATGATGCAAGTATGGTTGCAGGTCCAAATCTTTTACAATGGGCTTAACTATCAGACGCGCCAAATGATTGACGCGGCTGCCGGAGGTACCCTGAATAACAAGACCCTCGAGGCTGCCCAAGATCTTATCGAAGAGATGGCCATGAATGCCTACCAGTGGAAAGTCTCGTGGGGACGTTTGCAAGCAAACGACTTGCCTCTTCGAAGTGGACGCCACTGCTCACTTAGCCCTTCAAGTTGAAAGGCCGATGAAGCAGGTGGCGGAGATGTCTGCTGCCTCCTCCACTCCGCCTTAGGCAATTCCATCTAATGTCAGCGTAGTCGATGAGTTCTTAGACTACGTGGGAAATTCGGGTCGGCCTTCCTTCAACCCCAACAACATTCCTTATAGTAATCACTATAATCCAGGTTGGAGGAACCACCCCAACTTCTCATGGAGCAATGCAAACAATACATAGCGCCCGCCCAATTCTTTTGCGCCCGAATTTCCATTGCCTCCCCCTCTTCCAAAACACTCCCCAATGGAGGTAAATTTTTCTAGATATATAGCTTCCAACGAGTCAACTATCTGGAACATCACCAGATCGCTAAAAAACTTAGAATTACAGGTTGGACAGCTAGCGCGGATGATGTCCGAGCGTGCGCTCGAGGCACTGCTGTCATAACCCGTATTTTCTCATTTAAATAAATTAAATCAGAGCAAGAGAAAATACGCGTTGTGATGCCACGTTGTACAGGGGATAATTGCAGACGCTCAGACAAAACTCAAGACTCTACAGCTAAAAGGAAAACCATAAGTTATTATAAATAAAATCCAATTAAGTTAGATGGACGTATCCCTGAGCATAGTGGATCAACTAATCCACGAGTGAAAATCTTTATACGCTATAGAAAAATACTTTATTTATGAAACTTGACATCCTACTTGAACATGAGTGTCCCCGAAGGACAACTCATGATATGCAAGACTCTAAGTTTAATTATAGTATAAAAATGGCTTTTACGTTACTTGGGAAAGTCGTGCTTTAGTTTTATAAACAAGTCGAGCATGAAATACATATAGTAATGCTTTTTAGGGTTTAAAATACCTAACATGCAACCTAGCATAAAACAATCCCAGAGAGCAAGTAAAATAACCTCCAAAATAGGTAAACTAACAGTATAAGCAAAGTACATAACATTCTAAAAGAGAAACCACCAGTGGGCGTCAACAAACTGACACAAACCCACTGGTGAGTAAGTATGTCTGTACTACAAAAGAACAATGAAACTACATCCCAAGATTGAGTAAGAGAAATCTCAGCAACCAAGAGAACACTATCCAGCTCCCAAAAAGAAATCTAGCCGCTCAGTCGTCTACAACCCTGAACCTGAGGCATTCAAGAAAAGAACACATCAGCAAATGAAAATAATAACAAAAGGAGGAGCAATAAGGTAAAAAAAATGATTGCATAAGGGTTTACCATACCCTAAAACAAGAATGCTGGAGTAGTCAGCTAAAAGTTAATAAGAAACAGGTATAGGGAAATTACTCATCAAACAGGGTAAATAAAGGATGCACCAAGTGCAAGGATGAATCCAAGCTTCAAGGATATCTGTAAGAAGGATTAGCAGGATAGAAAATATCTAAACCTCGAGCTAGAATCTAATGAATCATCTAATACTGGAGCAGAAAAACAACAAGGGCCTAGGCTAGTGGCATCATGTCCAACCAAGACTACCAGGCATAAATATTTACAAGGTACTGTGGAGGTGGCATCGGTCCACTCAACCTAACAGTCCAAATGTCTAGCAAGACAAGAAAATGCGGCGGTATCAGTTCGACCCAACCCCAAAATCCAGATCCAACTCTAGTACTAAGTGATTCACAAAAAAAAGAATATTCTCAGGCTGCTGGTCCCATAACCACTAAGAGGCCAAAACAAATGAACTTTAATCGGTCCAAAGTAACCAGCTAAAAGACTTAGCTGCCTAACAACTGATGGCGTTGAGTGAGCCCCACTCACTCAGAGCCAAAGGACTTAGCCGGAAAAACAAAAAAAATCAACACTAGCAGGTTGGCGTCGAGTGAGCTCCTCTCACTCAACGCCAACAGACTTAGAACAGTCTGGCTGAGATGGCGTTGAGTGAGCTCCACTCACTCAACGCCAATTGACATAGCTAAAAATTCTGAAATCTACGGCTAAAACCTACTCAACTCCAAACAGAGAACTGATAAAATAAATCCTATATTCAACCTAACCTTCCAGACCACCAAAATCAGCCCAAAAATCACCCTATCCTTCATGACTTGGAATGAACGCCTGCTGTTCACCTCCCTCTACACTAACAAGACTAATTTTTACACCAACCCGAGCCCAATCAATAAAAACTCAGTATTAACAACCTATAATAAAAATTGCTAAAGGGCATAAAGCTCCAATAAAAGTATTGGCAGCATCCCTGGGTTCAAAAAAAGGACTAAACAGATCTTTAACCCGACACCCCCCTATTACCAAAATTTGCTACTCAAGCTTAAGAAGAAAATAGGCAAAACCCGATTAATCAAAACAGGATATGATCTGGACAATGTCTACAGCATAAATAATTCCTGGAGAGGAAAAAACAAATACGGCTACCAAGCAAAGAAAGAGGTGAAATAAATTCACTTGGCAAGGGTAAGAGCACCACTGGCCTCGGTTCTAGAAGAAAACTGGCCAGCACCACTCACTCCAGTCGGATCTGGCCGCAAGAGCCGCTTCCTAAGAGATCTGGACGATTTAGCAAAAAAAGACGGGAAAAACCTGAAACCCTAGCTCCAGGAAACCCACCGATAAACTTAAAATACTAACCTCGGGGTTGAAGATCTCGGGGAGAGCAGTCTGAATCCTCCCTTATGCAAGAATTTCGAGCTCTAAAATGCAAGCAATCGACTGCCGGAGCTCCGCCTTTCCTTTCGTCGCTCTATTCTTCCGCAGGAAAAATTAACCGCCGGCCTTGGGTGGGATAATGAAGATAACATTAAGGGAAACTTTAAATACTCGCCCACTAGCTATTACAATAATATACATTAAATGCCTAAATATAAAATATAAGCCTCTAATCAGCACAATAATTAATTAACCTGAAGCAATATCCTGACAGTTAATTTAAATAAAACGTCAAATTGATGTGAAAACCGAACAACCTCGGAATTTGATGAAATTCGCACCGTAGCCAAATACCCATGCTACGAACCTAATGGCGAAGTCAAAATCAGCATCCGACAAACAAAAACAAATTTGGGCTAATACCTCCCGAAGCCAAAATTCAAGCATTCCGAAGAGGCCTCACCGGCTCATCCAACATTGACATCGGCTTGCTAGGGAACCTTGCAACCATGCTACAACCACTAAGAACACCTAATGAGGTACTCAAACAATGACACAAGCCAGAAACGCGTCAACGTAACGTCAAAGAAATATTAAATAAACACAGAAAAACCGGGTCGTTACAGAGACTCCCCCTAAAAGAAAGTTTCGCCCCGAAACTTTACGCACGAGCTTCTATCAAAGAAGAGAAAGAAACAGCCAAACAAGAGCTATTAAGGAGAATACAAAACATACTAGGCACAAATCAAGGAAACGGATGAGGGTGAGCCTTCATCATAGCCGACTCCAATTCCCAAGTCGCGCATTCCACCTCCTGGTTTCTCCACAAAATTTTAACCATAGGAATGGTCTTCCTCCGCAGCACTCGATCTTGAGCATCCAAAATGCGGACAGGAACTTCCACATAGGAAAGGTTGGGCTCCAACCGGGGCACTAATGTAACGCCCCGTATTTTTTTTCGTCAAAAATATGGCATATGCTTGATGGGCGTTACGTTGGCTTTGACCGTTGTTCGAGCATGGTTTGCCCGCGGGCGTTCGAGTGGCTGTTTTGGTAGCCTGGTGGCACGATTCCCCAGCAAGCCGGAGTCCAAATATTTGGGGACTCGGTGAGGCCTCTTAGGGAATGCTTGCACTTTTTCGAGCCCGGGTAAAGTTGCTCAAAACGGGTTGATTGTATGGACGATGTGTACAGAAAACAAAAAAGGGGTAAAAAGTTCTTAAGGAAGAAATGGTCTAGGACGAAACAGAAACACTTTTAAAAACGGTGAAAAATGGTCATTTTTGTACATGACACGGCCTGGGACACGGGCGTGTCCCAGGGCGTGTCTAGCTCGGGATGCGGTTTGGCTTTGTGGTCGTCGAACTTCGATCGATGAAATTGCGGGATGAACACGCCCCACCCCCCCCCCCCCCCCCCGACACGGGCGTGTCGGGGCGTGACCCAGGGCGTGACCTGGGGCGTGACCTCCTTGACTCGACGAATTTTCTTGCGTCGAGTTGAGCTCGACGAATGGGGTACACGCCCCGTGACACGGGCGTGTCACGGGCCGTGTCCCGCTGTGTCGAGTGTCGAGTGTCGAGTGTCGGGTGTCGAGAGAGGGGACACGGCCTGTGACACGGGCGTGTCACCGGGCGTGTCCAGCTTTGTCGAAGTGTCGACACTTTTGGTCGACGAGATGTCGAGACACGGGTTACACGCCCTAGGTCACGGGCGTGACCTACCGGTCACGGGCGTGTACCCGGCCGTGTACCTTGTGGATAAGCTGGAAAGTGTTGGCGTCTGCGCCGCTTAAGGTACACGCCCTGTGACACGGGCGTGTCACAGGGCGTGACAGGGCCGAAACTCAATTTTTTCCAGTTTTTTGTGCCGTTCATTTCTTTGATTCTGGATCAAATGGACCAGCTCTGTTCTGGAGGAAATAAGGCCGAAACAGAGATTTATCCTCCTCATTTCACCTTCTTCTTCATCTTCTTCCTCATTCTAAAAGGAACTCAAGGGAGCAAAGCTAAGATAAGAGAAGGAAAGAGAGGAGCAGCCGTCGCGGTGTCATCTCGGTTCAGGCAAGCGGTGTTCTTCACCCTTGCCAAGTTTGTTTTTTGTTCTTTGATTGTGCAAGTTTAGCTAGCCTTCCTCTTTCAATGTTACTAGCTTGTTCAATTTTATTGTCTTGTTACCCTTGTTTTTATTTAGTACACACAAACATGAATCATCTTGTTCCTTCAAGTCTTACATGTTTACCGCCTAATTATCGAATTTTCCCTATGCTCAATTAAGTCTTATGCTCATTTGATTCATGTAACCTTTCTTGTTCATGTGATTCTTTCTTGTTCATATCATAATCATGTGATTCTTTCTTGTTCAATTAATCAAACTCTATCAAGTTTGACATAACTTGGGCAATTTGTAGTCATGAGTGAGGACGAAGGAAGGAAACGTGTGTAGCTTGGGTTATGGTGAGATTTGCTTATGGTGTTGAGCTTGGGTTCGCTTATGGTGAGTTTTGCGAGGTTAATTGTGAACCATGGCAGGAGCGTTTGTGTGAGAATTCGGTAAGGGGTGGTGTGGTTTAAGCCTTGGTGGCCACCGGGTTTGGATTTGTGGTGTAGAGCACCATTTTGGCCCCGATTTGGGCTAGCTTTTATTGGTGCGTTCCACTTTAGGGCCGCCACCAAAAGACCCTTGCGGAATCGAACTTAACCGCTGCTTATGTTTCACTAGTATGGTTGTTTCGTTTTCTAAAGATGATGGATTGGGCATGTGTATTGCCTTTTTGCTCATGCGGGTTGTGCAGGACTTGATGAGAATTGCACGCACTTGGTGTGTTTTACACTTGGGATTGACAGTGTTTAACACTTGTTTTCCACCTGTTCTTTTCACTCATTTTACTTACATGAAACATTGCTACGGGGTCGGTAAGCCCCTTCGTCATATTTTTTGAACTTCATACTTTATTGTGTAGGTTTGATGATTACTGAGGTGTTCTTTCTTGAATGCCTCAGGTGCAGGTTGTAGCCGGTTGAGCAGCTAGTGCTTGGGTAGAGTTTCTTTGGAGCTAGCCGAGCTTACTTAGCGAGGTAGTTCTTTTCTTTATTGTACAGACATACATGTGCCCCAATGGGTTCGTATCAGATTATTGAAGCCCATTGGTGGCTTTCTTTACTTGTAATATATGAATGCTAGCCTGCTAATGTGACTCATTTGGATGAGATGATGCCTCCTTGCTCTTGGGAAGGATTTATGCTAGATTGCATTAGATATTTTCAAGATAAAACAAATCTATTATCCTAGATCATGCATACATATTTTGATAAACTAATACGTATTTTCCAAACAACGTAAAACAAAACAAAAGATGATTTCTTATATGATTATAAATCTAGGATGCATAAGATCGTCATAAGTAAACAAAAGTATTTCTGCCGCGTACAAAGACACATTTTGATTCCTAAGGCCGAGGGATACGACCATTAAACTAAACAATTTTCTTGCATTTAACTAATGGATTCCAACTAGTAAAGTAAGCGTCGAGGGTTTGCCTGAGCGTGTGCAGTTATCCCCTACACGACGCGGCATCATAACCTGCAGTTCCTTTTGCTCTGATATGATGCACTCGTGGAGGAAATGCGGGTTGTGACAGTTGGTATCAGAGGGAGGTTTGCTTGACAATTGGTCGGGCAAACTTTCCTTTTTGTCATTGTCGTAAGCATCATATCATACACACATCGAGGTGCCATCAGTATGTCTTGGCCGAAGCACGCACACGACACTCATGGCATGAACAGAAGTATATGGGGCATATTATGTAGTATGGGATGCATAATATGTGGTTGTATATGGATCCACCATAGGGGCAACATGTGCGGGTTATGTAGTATGGGATGCATAACCTCACCATATGGATGCGACTAGCACGTTTTCATTTATTCGTTGCATGCAATGTTATGTAGTATGGGATGTATAGCATTGTGATGCGTACGACCGCTCATGGCATGCATTAAGGCCTTTTCTAGAATGCATAGCACAGCACGCATACCATAACATTGCATGAGCACAACGTGCCAAGCTAAGATTTACATGATGACACCTGTACACACATGGATTTGGGTCAAACATAGTCATGCATTCATCGGTTAGGCACAAGTTAGTGGGATGACGGTGAGTCATCTTTAGGCTAGGCATACCATCATTCTCAAACTCCCAGAGCAAGTTAGCAGTTGATGTTCATATTGATATATGTCGTGTCTGTACAGCGTCGTTATGTGTTGCTTGTTGATTGATATCGAGTGAAATGGTTTATAGGATGTCGAAGCATCCAGTGACAAGGCAGACTCCCCAATCTGAGGGCGAGTCTTCGGGCGCGTAGAATAATGCTCTGATGGATAGTCTACGCCAAAGTAATGAGGCTTTGACAAGGCAGGTGCAGGATGTGCAGTCCCAGCTCCAAGCTATGCCATCAGCGATGTCTGGGCTGGCACCAAGAGTGCAAGAGACTGTCAGAGGCCCTACTATTTCTACTCCTTCCGTGGCAGTGATACCCCCAGTTGTGGTTCCTCCTGCGATGTCTTTTATCTCGCAGTTTCAGCGACTTGGACCACCTACCTATGATAGAAAAGCGGACTTTATGATCTTGGATGATTGGGTGATCACGTTGGAAGAGATGTTTGTCTATTCTGGCATTACCGAGGACCAGAAGGTGATGCTTGTCGCCTATCAACTAAAAGGGTTAGGAAAAGGTTGGTGGTTGCGAGAAAAGGAAAGCCTAGGGGCGGGATGTTCATGGGAATCCTTCAAAGAACTATTACGGCGCAAGTTTCTGCCGTCAGTGGAAAGGGACTGCCTGATGAATGACTTCTTGTACCTGAAGCAGAGGAAACTCACAGTTAGTGAGTATGAAATTGAGTTTAGCAAGCTAAGTCGGTTCGCTCCGAGCTTGGTGACTACGGAAGCTGACCGAGTAAAGAGATTTCTTGGCGGACTCCACGGCGACGTGCAGCAGTTCGCAAGTGCTTATGGAGCGACGAGTTACACTACTGTGGTGGAGGCTGCTTTGAAGGTTGAAGCTATAGAAAATGCAAAACAAAGAGGGCAGTTGATGAGGCAGGACAAAAGAAAGCTCGTGGAAGGGAAAAGCTGCCAAGCATCAGACGTAAGAAAGAAGAGTAAGGAGACATGTAGCTTCTGTGGCCGGTCAGGCCACCCATTTGAGAAATGTTTCAAGCGGTTGGGGATACAGAAGAAGGAGTAGGTGCACGCCATTCAGGGTGCGCCAACCAGAGACTTGGAGTGTACAGGTTGTGGGGGAAGAGGTCATGATGTGGGCCGCTGCTGGGTCAAAGACAAGGTGTGCTTTCAGTGTGGCAAACAGGGACATCTCAAGGCAAGGTGCCCACAAAACTAGCCCGTGCTGCAGCCAAAGCCACTCCAGGCTTTGCCTCCTCCTCCGCGTTTGGACAAAGGAAAAGGGAAGTTAAATGTGATCTCTTCAGAGGAAGCTCAGATGTCACCTCAAGTTATCTCAAGAAACTTTAAGGTAAGGAACAGTTGGGCGCGTGTTCTCTTTGATTCTGGCGCGACCCATTCATTTGTGGCTCGAACCTTTCTGGGTCGGTATCATTTGACACCAGATCGAGTGGGGAATGCCTTTTTGGTGAAATTTCCTTCCGATGCTGAAAGAAATTGTACCTAATCACCTAGAGGGGGGGTGAATAGGTGACTTAATCTTTTTAAAACTTTTTAGGTAGATTGCAGATTATATCACAGCTTTATAACTAATTCTACACAGCAGTCAATCAGCAATCACAGCAATCAATCAAGCACACAGTGAACACACAAATTTATAGTGGTTCCCCAAGGTTTGGGTACATCCACTTTCCCCCCTTTGCCTATCTAGTAGTGTACTAGATTCGGCCAAACTCCTCCACTATCTCAAATCCTCAGATCTTACACTCAGAACCTCAACCAGGTTCCTACAGCTCAGGCCCAAGGCCCTACAACTTAGTCTTCTCCAAAGACCTACACTCAGCCACAAGGCCTACACTCAGAGAATTAGATCTCCTACACTCAGGCACACAGGCCCTACCACTCAGCCTTTATAATTGCAGGCTTATAACTCAGATCCCTAAAGATCCTACAAGAAAATAAGAATACAAAGAATTTTCCTACAACTCAGAGAATAGAGAGAAGAGTTGATAGGTTCTTGATGAGTTCTTGGAAGAACTCTGCTGAGAACAATCTCACTTGGCTTTTCTTCAAAGCTTCTTGAATGTAGAACACAATAGGATTGATTCTCTGCAGTTGATCTTCAATCACTGCAACTTAAGATTCAGAACTAGGTCTGAACCCTTCTTCACAGCTTGGTTCCAACGGCTGTCTTCTTGGATGGAGCTCTCTCTCTCTCCAACTACTTAGATCTTCACTTGATTCTTCAATGAATAGCTAGATCTTCTTTTCTTTTTCAATCACTTGATCATCCGTTTCTGTAGACAGTATAAGCCTATATATAGGCCTTCTTCATGGTGACCGGCTGGTCCGGTTCCTAACTGATTTCTGACAACTCTGACAGGTGCAGTAGACCGGCTGGAATGGCAACTGTCAAGTCATCCAGTCAGTTCTTGAAATTTCTGTAACTGTTTGAAAGTGTCGAGACAGTCTATCTTTAAGTGTCGACACTTATAGACCAAGTGTCGACACAAGTTGACTAAGTGTCGATACTAGCCTTCAAGGTATCGACACAACTCCTTGTGTTGTAGAATTCACTTCTCGACACAACTCCTTGTGTTGTAGAATTCACTTCTCGACACAGATTTTTCATCATGTGTCGACAATGATAATGTGAGTCGACACAAGTCCTTGTTCTTCAGTACTTTGTTGAATTCTTGTAAGTGTCGACACAACTCCTTTGTGTCGACACATCTTCATGTGTTGAACATGTTCAGTGTCGATACTTCTTCTTGGTATCGACACATGCCTTCAGTGTTGATACTTGTTGAGTGTCGACACAGCTCCTTAGTGTCGACACATTCTTCTTGTGTTGAGACTTTAGCTGAGTGTCGACACATCTCCTGTTGTGTCGACACTTGTACTTAGAATTTTGCTGAACTTTGCTAAGTGTCGACACAGCTCCTTGTGTCGACACATTCTTCATATGTTGAGTCTTCTGCTGAGTGTCGACACATTCTTTCTTGTGTCGACACTTTCTTCAAGTGTTGAGTCTTATGTTGTGTGTCGACACATTCCTCATGATGTCGACACTTATACTTAGACTCTGCTGAAATTTGCTGAGTGTCGACACAGCTTCCAAGTGTCGACACTTTCTGATGTAGACACAGTTCCTCTAGGTGTCGACACTGCTTCAAAGTGTCGACACAGCTTCACTGAACTTTTCTTCATTGAGTGTCGACACAGCTCCTTGTGTCGACACTTTCTGTCTGGTGTCGACTCTGCATCCCTGGTGTCGACACAATTACTCCAAGTGTCGACACTGCTTGTCTGGGTGTCGACACAAGTCTTCTTAAGTGTCGACACTTTCCCTCTGGGTGTCGACACATGGACTTAGAATCTTTTCTGCTTTCCCTGCTAATACTTAACCTGCACAACTAAACTCAAAACACATCAAATACATTTTGATGTATATCATTGAGTAGGGTGAGGCTTCTTCAAATCAGGTACATTTAAACCAATGTACCCAACAATCTCCCCCTATTTGGAGAAGTCATAACCCTTAGTCAATGATATACACCATACATAACAAAATCACAGTATGATGTAAACAGAATTATACAATCAGGGAAAACATAAACATGTATTAAACAAACATGTATACATAGATATCATCTCAGAACAATTATGAAATAGATTTAACACACAACACATTGTTCTAACAACTTTGTCATATTCATTTTACAAAAGTTTACAAAGTGTTTAAAATCAAAAGATTACAATTTTAAACTGAAGAAAATTCTATTCTATTTTTGCTCAGCATCCTTGATCACTATGCCCTTTCCAGACTGTATCTTGGCTTGTACAGGGGCTTCAACATCTTCAGTATCAGCAGGCTTTTTCCCTTTCAGATCCTTCTTCTTTAGCTCTTCAGCTTTAATCTTCTGCCTATCAAAGTAATGATAAGGCTTGGGAAAGTACTTGCTAGGCTCCTGGGCAGTAGGAGGTAGCTTTCCCATCTTTGCCTTTCTTCTATATTGCATTATGGCTTCTTGCCTGGACTCATGATTTCTCCATTCAAGTTCAGAATACCACTTATTTCTATCTTGAGTATTATCCTTGTAAGCCTTCCATGCAGTTAAGATAATATTTCTTGAAGTGGGGCTCCACTGTTCAAAATCAGGCCTTTGTTCAGCTTGCTCTCTGAACCTCTTCTTAGACAGTTGAGTCTCTTGTTCTTTGAGTAGCATAGCCTCAGATACTGGCTGAACCACTTTTTCTAGAATAACATTTTGCTTACCCTCATGTGGGTTATACATTGTCTGAAAATCAGCTTGTATCATATCAAAGTCTGGTGGAGGATAGATTACTTGAGCTACTTCAGGTTGCTCACCTCCAAGATAGGCAGGATTAACTCCAGACTCTGCTACATTATCATCATCACATAAAGGAGGATAACCAAGAGTAGCTCTGATAGAATTAGAAATCCACATGGCATGATCAGAGCTGGCTTTGACTAATACCCTCTCCCCCTTTATGACTTCTCTTTCCATGTGATCTCTTAGATCATCCTTTTGAAATCTGATTTATGCATTAAGATAATTGACTCCATCCTTGTAGAAAGGTTTTAACCTTTGGAGTTTTTTTGAGATCAGCTTCTGAGAATCTTGAATAACAGATGTAACAGCAGTGATGCCCTCTTGTAAAGCTTTATCAAACTCTGCCTTAGTAGTAGCATGAGAAGTAGTCAGTCCAGCAGCTATATTCTTCATCTCTGTGACAATTGCATTGTGTGAAGCAGTTAAGTTATCATTCATTCTGATCTGGTTCTCAAGAACATATCCTTGCTTCAGTGCAATGTCATCTACGTGAGCTTTTATCTTCTCTTGATGTGTAGCTAAGTATACCACTGCATTCCCACCCATGTGGAAGCAGTCAGCCATCTCCTTCTTATTTAGATTCATCTCAAATCTAATAGACTTAATGTCCTGGGCTAGATCAAACTGTAGAGATTTTTGCCCTTCATCCACATACTTTTCAAGAGCTTTCCTTTGCTCATCAAGCTTTATCTGCATAGCAACCATGAGAGAACTGTAATCTACAGATGGTGCTGGTTGTAGTGCAAGTTGTGGAGCTATAGTTTGTAGAGCTTTCTTATAAGTCTGGCTCCTCCTCTTGAATACTTGAAATTTCCTTTTCTTTGCTCTGGCAGCCTCCTCATCTTCTGAAGCTGATGTGCTTGCAATATCTACCCTCTCTCTAGGTAGCTCCTCAACAGCTTTTGGCTTCTCAGGCCCTTGCCTTGCAGGTTCTTCAACAATTACTACCTGCTCCCCCTCAACTTGAGCATTCTCCCCCTCAGCAGCAGCACTTCCCTTCTCAAAGTCTGTTTGGTCTAGATTGAGGAAGAGATCTTCCATTGTAAATTCTTGTTGATGTTGTGATGGAGATTCCCTTGTCTCATTAACAACTTGATCAGATATAACTTGAGCTGCAATAGATGTGTCCTCCATGACAACATCTGGGGGTTGGCTATGTGTTGGAGTTTGCTGATTAACATTTTTTAATGAATCAGATAATACATCATCCTCAATTTGAAAATCTAATGTATTAATCTCAGTGATTACCTCTAGTATAGTGTGGGTGGCTTGTTCACTGTCTAGTGGAGTTGGCTCGTCCACTACTTGGGGCTCCCCCTGGATAGAATCCTGGTGTATGGGGCAAGCTTGAGGTAGCTCCCCTAGCCTGTCTGCATCATCTTGTTGAGCTGGAGACTTCCCAGGAGTTCCAGTGTCTTCTTGGTCATCATCTGAAGTAAAGACAACTTGTTCTTCTGAACTGCTGGATGAATCTTGAGCCACAGGGGCTATCTTCTTCTTCTTCTTTTGTGGAGTTATTTTCTCAGGAGTAGGTAATTCCTTGGTCAAGACCCTATCCCATCTTGAGAAGAGTCTCATGTCCATCTTCCTCATATGATTGATTTTAGAGCCTGCAGCTTGACTCATAACTTCTGGTAGACTACCAGCCAAGTAAAGACTTAATATCCTACCCAAATTGGGCTTCTTCATACTCTCTTTAATCTTATCAAAGACAAAAACAGACCAATCAGTTTGCAGGGTGAAGATTATCCTTGTCATAATATTGAACATATGGGCTGATACCCTGTCATGCCCTCCAGGCTTACTCAAGATCACCTTGCCAACAATTTTTGAGAGAAATTTTCCCTGGCTGTTCATCCCCTTTCTATTGAATATTGATCCAATTTTCATATTGGAATCCAGACCACACCAAGTTAATGCTTCCCTAGTTGTAGAAGCAGAAACATTCTCTTCTTCCTTAGTCCTTGGTAACTGAAGTACTTTTCTCAAACTCTTAGATGAGACCTTCACCTTTTCTCCATGAACCCTGGACTTTATCTTGAATCCTGATTCGTCTAGGGTTGCTCCATTTAGAAATTCTAATACTTCTTTGTTCCATATCTTTGTTGGCTCTGAAACAAGAAAATCTAACCCTGAGTTTGCGACTAGGGTTACCACATTCTTGATCTCCGATTCTGCGTCATTAAACGCATGTCGCACCAGTTCATAGCCTTCATTTACGTTCTCCTCAAGCTTCGGCGCCATTAGGGTTTGAAGAATTTAAATGGAGAGAAGAGAGGTGTCGACACACAAGTTTGGTCGCGAAACTTTGGTGAGCGTGTCGACAAACAATGGCGAAATCATATTTATACCTTTCTAGGTTTGAAGATGAAAGGGCGGGTTAACTAACTTAAATTGTGTCGACACTGTTGAAAAGTGTCGACACAGACTTACAATGTCTCGACACCTATGTGTCGACACAGTATAATTGACAGAATTTATGTGTCGACACTTGTTTATGTGTTGACACCACTTAGCTCGACACTTAGTCGAGACTTAACTTGTCTAATTCTGTGTAAATTCTAAGTGTCGACACCATCTTGGTTGTGTCGACACTAAGCCTGTATGTGTTGACACTAATTTTCTGAAGTGTCGACACCAACTTCTTAGATGTGTCGACACCTTTTCTCTGAAGTGTCGACACCAACTTCCTGTCTCGACACAGACAACTCTGTGTGTCGACTCTATTTTACTTAGCCATTTCTATAAACTTATTCTAAGTTTATCATACCTAATTCAATTTTGAACTTATTGAATTTGGTTTCTTCTAGGGGCTTAGTATACATGTCAGCTAGTTGATTATCTGTATTAACATATTCAAGTGAAATATCTTCTTTTTCTACATGTTCCCTTGGAAAATGATATTTTATTTTAATGTGTTTAGTTCTACTATGGGAAACAGGATTATTTGCAATTGATATAACACTTGTAGAATCACAAAACAGTGGTGTTCTACTTACTTGAATACCATAATCCTCAAGCTGATGTTGTATCCATAGAAGTTGAGCACAGCAACTTCCTGCAGCCACATATTCTGATTCTGTTATGGAGATAGCCACACTTGTTTGCTTCTTGCTACTCCAAGATATCAGTCTTCCACCTAGGAATTGACAGGTTCCAATTGTACTTTTTCTGTCTTCTTTGCAGCCTGCAAAATCTGCATTTGAATAACCTGTTAGTTCAAAGTCTTCATTACTAGGGTACCAAAGGCCTAGATAATGAGTACCCTTTAGATATCTCAGAATCCTTTTGACTGCTGTCAAATTAGACTCTTTAGGGCATGCTTGGTACCTAGTACAGACACATATAGCATACATGATATCTGGTCTACTTGCAGTCAAATACAATAGGGAGCCAACTATCCCTCTATACAAAGTCTCATCTACAGGTTTCCCTGCATCATCTTTGCTAAGAGACATACTTGACCCCATAGGAGTATTCATGGTAGTGGATGAATCCATACCATACTTCCTTATTAGTTCTAGGGTGAACTTAGACTGGAATATGGATAAACCATTCTCAGTCTGTCTAACTTGGAGACCCAAGAAGAACTTAAGTTCCCCCATACTGCTCATCTCAAATTGTCCTTGCATAAGTTTTGCAAACTTTTTGCAAAGTCTACCCAAATATGATGTCATCTACATACATTTGGACTAGTATTATCTTGCCTCTGGATTCCCTAAGGAATAGAGTCTTGTGTATTTTCCCCCTTGTGAATTTATTCTCAATGAGGAAATTAGACAGGGTTTCATACCAAGCCCTAGGGGCTTGTTTTAACCCATACAATGCCTTCCTAAGTCTATAGACATAATTAGGTTTAGTTGAATCAACAAAACCTGATGGCTGTTCCACATTGACCACTTCTTTCAGATTACCATTCAAAAAGGCTGACTTAACATCCATTTGGTATACTTTAAAACCTTGATAGGTTGCATAGGCCAGAAACATTCTTATGGCATCCAGTCTGGCTACTGGAGCAAAGATTTGATCAAAGTCAATACCTTCTTCCTGCCTATATCCCTTAGCAACCAGTCTAGCTTTGTTCTTGATAATCACTCCATGTTCATCCATCTTGTTCCTAAAGATCCACTTGGTTTCAATTATGTTGTGGTCTTTTGGTTTAGGAACCCAATGAGGGTCTAGGATGGCTTCTTCAAACTTCTTTGGCTCTACTTGGGATAGAAAACTGGAGTAGAGCACTGCACTCAGATTTCTGCTTCTTGTTTGTACCCCTTGTCTTAGATCACCAATGATTTGATTTGTTGGATGATCTCTTAGATGTCTATTAGCTGGAGGCATCCTGGCTTCAGGTTGAACTCCTTCAGCTTCTTCAACTTGCTGCACTCCTTGGTCTTCTTCTGCATTAGGTACATGTAGTACTCCCCCTGAACAACATCCACTATCATCTACATGCTGACTTGCAGTAGGTCCTTCTTCAATAGTGAGCTTGTCCATCTTCTTAGTTATACCTGAGGAGCTGCAAATACTTCTAGACAACTCATGGTTAATAAGTCTAGCTTCATCAAATACTACATGTACAGACTCTTCTACAACTTGAGTAGACAGGTTGTAGACTCTATAAGCCTTACTATTGTTGCTGTACCCAACAAAAATCCCCTCTTGGGACTTGGCAGCAAACTTAGTCAAGTAAGACTTACCATTGTTAAGTATAAAGCACTTACAACCAAAGATCTTGAAATAGGATAGGTTTGATTTTCTGCCTTTCACAATCTCATAGGGGGTCTTGTTGTGACTTTCAGTAATGGTAGCCCTATTAATTACATGACATGCAGTATTCACTGCCTCGGTCCAGAAATATTCTGGGAGAGATGTATCACTTAAAAGGGTTCTATCAGCCTCAATCAAGGTTCTATTTTTCCTCTCAGCAATATCATTTTGCTGAGGTGTTCTTGGTGAAGAAAACTCCTGAAATATCCCAAATTCTTCACATAGTTTTGTCATACTATCAGACTGGTATTCAGTACCATGGTCACTTCTTATTTTGACCCCAGTATTGTCTAGTTCATTCTGAATTTGTTTGACAAAGCTATAGAAGATACTAGGTGTTTCAGATTTCTGTCTAAGGAAGAACACCCAGGAAAACCTTGAGTAGTCATCTACAATCACAAAGGTATAGACCTTCCTACCTAGGCTGTGAACTGGCATAGGACCAAAGAGATCCATATGTAAGAGGTATAAACACCTCATAACATCTTTGTTTTCAATGCTATTAAAGCTGGATCTAGTCTGCTTGCCCTTTTGACAAGCTGAACATATCCCATCTTTAATACACTTAACTTGAGCACCATTCCTCACTAACTCTTTGCTATAGAGTTGGCTAATTGTCTTGTAGTTGAGATGGGCTAGCCTCTTGTGCCATTTGACACAATGAGAGACTTTCTCATCAGCAACAAGATATACTGGAGAACCATTGTTCTCACACATAATGTCTAGGCAATAGACATTTCTTTTTCTGTAACCTGTCAAAATGATCTCTTGATCATTTGACCTCCTGATATGACAACCATCTTTGATAAATGAGATGTCATATCCTAAATCACTTAATTGACTTATACTAATAAGGTTATGTTTCAACCCTTTAACATAAGCCACTTGATTAATTATTATATGGGTGCTAGAAATGTTACCAAAACCCTTGATGATTCCTTTTTCAGAACCACCAAAGGTGACTTTAGGACCATCCTTGATTGGTATGAAGTCCTTTAGCAATCCCCTAGTTCCAGTCATGTGTCTGGAACATCCACTGTCCAAGTACCATATTGGGGCATGGCCACTTGGACTCACCTGCAAAACAGATTAGTTGACCTTAGAACCCAAAGAATTCTTGGGTCCTTGGTGCTGGTTAGTTTGCCTCTTAACAAAGCTACCTGCAGATCTTCCAACAGGCAGTTTGCTACTCACTTTGGCACTAGAATTGTGCCAACAGTCTATGGCATAGTGGCCTACCTTGCCACAGCACCAGCACTCAAACCTATTGTACCTTTGCTTAGGTACATCCCTAGCTGTTTTATCTACAGCTGGCTTGTTGAGAGCTGGGGCTTTGCCCTTAGACTTGGACTGAACAGTCCTAGCAGGTTTAGTAAACCCTAATCCAGTTTTACCTTTATGATGAACAAATTCATCAATTAAGGGTAGAACAGACTTAGGTTTAGAAAACCTAGCAACAATGTCTCTCTCCTTCTGAAGACTAATCTCCAGACTCTTGATTTGATCATTCTTGAATGTTATAGTCCCCATCTGAATAACAGTTATGTTTTTCAGTCTGGCTATTTCATTCAACTTTTGATCAATCAGTTTATCAAAATCAGTTGCAGCCATTTTGAGACTTGTAATCTCCTTAGCCTGACTCTTTGCCAAGGATTTGCTTTTCTTATATGCTTGCAACAGAACTCTATATTCATCAATCAATTGATGAACATCCCCTTCAGATTCAGATCCACTGGCATCACTATGCTGATGTAACTGAATCTGAACTAGTACTAGAAATTGAACTTAAAGAACAATTTTGTACCTTACTAGGTCATGGCTGCTCCAGGATTTTGTCACCTTCTGTTAAGGCCATCAGTCCTTGGCACTGAGTGTCCTCTTGCTCATATAAAGAGTTCATTATCTGGATGAACTCTTCTTCCTCTTCTTCAGCAAACAGTCCTATATATGCTTCAGCTTCTGACTCAGTTTCTGATGAAGATATGTCTGACAGGCTTTTGTCCTTCTTGGCAACAAAGGACCTTTCCTTCTTGCCCTTGTATTGAGTCTTCTTCTTATCATTAGACTCTTTCCTTTTCTCTGGACAGTCTACAATAATATGTCCTTGTCTGTTACAGCAATAACATACAATTTTTGATAGAGTTGCTTTGCTTGACTTGGGCTTTCTCCTATCTTTCTTTGATGACTTTTTGTTCTGATAATAGTCATCTTTACCCTGTAAAGTAGATGGCTTTGTCCTCCACTGTTTCTTCTTTAAGAACTTCTAAAAGTGTCTTGTGAAAGCTGCAAAGTCCTCATCACTTTCACTGCTCTCAGAATTTCTACTTGCTGTTTCATCTGACTCAGTCTCTGCAACTTTTGGAGGTGGAGATGGAGACTTACTTTTGTATTTCTTGGTGGCTTCTGTTTTGAATGTCACTGCTCTTTCTTTGTGCTCACTTCTTGTAGTCTTCTCCTCCTCCTTCCTTACCATCAACTGCATTTCATAGGACAGCAGTTTTCCAAACAAAGTTGGAGGGGGAATATCTGCTAACTTGGCCATTTCCCTAATGGCACAGATCTTGGTGTCTCAATCCTTTGTTAGGGACCTCAAGAACTTATCATTTAGCTCATAATTACTGAAATCTCTTCCATAGGACATTAGCTCATTCACAATCCTATAGAATTTCTTATAGCATTCTGTTATGCTATCAGTCCTACCTTGCCTGAAACTTTCATATTCTTGGTTTAGCAAAGACTTTCTATCTTGCCTCACTTCTTCAGAACCCTCCATATACTCTATCAAGGTATCCCACATCTCCTTAGATGTCTTACAGTGTATTAAATTCTGAAAGGTAGCATCATCTATGGCACTCACAATGATATTCTGAGCCCTCTTGTCCATTGTGGCTAGAATTATCTCATCTTTTGTCATTTCAGAGAAGTCCTTAGGTGTTCTCTGATTTGCATCCAGGACTGAAACCTTCATAGGCACATATGGCCCTTCTTTAACTGTGATATATATTCTAGGGTCTGAGGCTTCCATAAATAGTCTCACCCTTTCCTTCCAGATGCCAAAAATTTCTTTTCTGCAAATGGGTAGCTTCATGGATCCAAGTTCCTTATGATTCTCTGTTGAACCCATGTTTCTTGATTTCACTTAATCTACCAACAGGATCTACTCAGACAGTTATGTCTCTTTTTGAGTAACCTCCCTCTGATACCACTTGAAAGAAATTGTACCTAATCACCTAGAGGGGGGTGAATAGGTGACTTAATCTTTTTAAAACTTTTTAGGCAGATTGCAGATTATATCACAGCTTTATAACTAATTCTACACAGCAGTCAATCAGCAATCACAGCAATCAATCAAGCACACAGTGAACACACAAATTTATAGTGGTTCCCTAAGGTTTGGGTACATCCACTTTTCCCCCTTCGCCTATCTAGTAGTGTACTAGATTCGGCCAAAATCCTCCACTATCTCAGATCCTCAGATCTTACACTCAGAACCTCAACCAGGTTCCTATAGCTCAGGCCCAAGGCCCTACAACTCAGTCTTCTCCAAAGACCTACACTCAGCCACAAGGCCTACACTCAGAGAATTAGATCTCCTACACTCAGGCACACAAGCCCTACCACTCAGCCTTTATAATTGCAGGCTTACAACTCAGATCCCTAAGGATCCTACAAGAAAATAAGAATACAAAGAATTTTCCTACAACTCAGAGAATAGAGAGAAGAGTTGATAGGTTCTTGATGAGTTCTTGGAAGAACTCTGCTGAGAACAATCTCACTTGGCTTTTCTTCAAAGCTTCTTGAATGTAGAACACAATAGGATTGATTCTCTGCAGTTGATCTTCAATCACTGCAACTTAAGATTCAAAACTAGGTCTGAACCCTTCTTCACAGCTTGGTTCCAATGGCTGTCTTCTTGGATGGAGCTCTCTCTCTCCAACTACTTAGATCTTCACTTGATTCTTCAATGAATAGCTAGATCTTCTTTTCTTTTTCAATCACTTGATCATCCATTTCTGTAGACAGTATAAGCCTATATATAGGCCTTCTTCATGGTGACCGGCTGGTCCGGTTCCTAACTGATTTCTGACAACTCTGACAGGTGCAGTAGACCGGCTGGAATGGCAGCTGTCAAGTCATCCAGTCAGTTCTTGAAATTTCTGTAACTGTTTGAAAGTGTCGAGACAGTCTGTCTTTAAGTGTCGACACTTATAGACCAAGTGTCGACACAAGTTGACTAAGTGTCGACACTAGCCTTCAAGGTGTCGACACAACTCCTTGTGTTGTAGAATTCACTTCTCGACACAACTCCTTGTGTTGTAGAATTCACTTCTCGACACAGCTTCTTCATCATGTGTCGACACTGATAATGTGAGTGACACAAGTCCTTATTGATGGCGCGGCCCCTCCTCCACCGGTTGAAGACGATGCTGATGATGTTGTTGATGATCCGGTTGCTAAGGCCATACGACTCAAGGACGTGAGGCGGCACGATGACGCTAACGGACGGCTACGCTACAACCTCCGCCCGCGCCATGCTACCGCCACGGCAACGCCTTAGTTTTATTTATTTCCATTTCATGCACTTTATTTTATAATTGGAATATAAAATTATCTTATGCTTATGTGATAATTTTATATTCATTGCATGTGTTGTTGTATTTTCAATTTGAACTATTTTAGTTTTGGTGTGCAATTACCCATTCGGATGGATGAGATTAAATCTCCATCATGAAGGGATAAGGCTTATTTGTAACTCCTATTAGCCATTCGGATGGATGAGATTAAATCTCCATCATGAAGGGCTAAGGCTTATTTGTAACTCCTATTTAAAGGAGGCTATCATGAAGAGTTAAAGCAATTGGAAAAGAAACCTAAAAAAAACCCCCTTGTGGAAATTTCGGCCACCATGGAGAAGTCCATAGCCGCCCCCTCCCCTTTGGTGTGAAGCCAAGCCTTGCCTCCTCCATCCCCGTTCGGTGCGACTCCGGCGTGGCTTCCTTCGGTGCGACTCCTTGGAAGAAGGTTGCAAACCATTCGGTGTGACGCCGGTGGATCCGTGGAGGGAGTGATTCTCCCACAGTTATCTCGTGTGATAGTTTTCCGGTTGGGTAATCTCTTTTCCCCCCCTTGTGTGATTTCTTCTCTTTTGTTGTGGTGGATTTCGCTCATCGTTTTCTACGGATCTTTAATTTAATCGCTGCAAGTTTTTGAATCGAAATCGCCGTTGCAAGGCTTTTATTTCCGGATCGGGTGGGTCCTATTTGCTTGAGCGGATCTTGGCCTATAGCCTTGGTCTTGCTCTCAAAAAGGAGTGGCAACCTTTGTGTTTTCTTGGGGAATAATCCGACTCAAATTTCCGATCGTTGTTTTCGAGTCGACCATTCCTCCTTTGTTGTTTGTGCTGCGTTTTGGATAACCCTACATTACTTGTTCTTCAGTACTTTGTTGAATTCTTGTAAGTGTCGACACAACTCCTTTGTGTCGACACATCTTCATGTGTTGAACTTGTTCAGTGTCGATACTTCTTCTTGGTGTCGACACATGCCTTCAGTGTTGATACTTGCTGAGTGTCGGCACAGCTCCTTAGTGTCGACACATTCTTCTTGTGTTGAGACTTTAGCTGAGTGTCGACACATCTCCTGTTGTGTCGACACTTGTACTTAGAATTTTGCTGAACTTTGCTAAGTGTCGACACAGCTCCTTGTGTCGACACATTCTTCATATGTGTAAAAACGAACAGAAACAAACTGAAATGGTTTTAAACTGAACTTTATTATCCGAAAAAGGTAACTATTACAAAGGTATGCCCTCCCTTATATAGAATGAAGGAGAGATGAGAGAGTACAAATAAGAGATGTGGGACTAAATATTTACAAGCTAAGCGGACTATACAAAGTAAACCGCACAAGCCACGCGGTTAGACAGAAGGGCTAACCGCACGGCTACCACAAGAGAAGCAGAGAGGTCGCCTATGAAGATCGCTAGACCACCCGGTTTACAAGCCGGCGAGACAAACCGCCAGACCGCGCGGTCTTCAACCCGCCAAGACAGACCGCCCGGTCACCAACTTCAACACTCCCCCTCAAGCTGGAGCATATATATCGATCATGCCCAGCTTGTCGCAAATATGCAGAAACGAGGCGGAAACTGGCTTGGTGAAGATGTCAGCCAACTCTTTATCAGACGTGACAAAAGGAGTGCAAATTTGTTCTTTTAAAATCTCTTCACGAATGAAATGGCAGTCAACCTCAATGTGCTTTGTTCTTTCATGGAATACCTGATTTTTGGAGATGTATATGGCGGCCTTGTTATCACAGAACATAGGTAGAGGATGGTTGTACACCTCTCCTAAATCTAGCATGAGAGCCCGCAGCCATTTTAACTCACAAGTGGTTGACGTCATACTGCGATACTCAGCTTCTGCACTGGACCTGGAGACAACAGACTGCTTCTTGTTCTTCCAACTCACCAGATTTCCCCCAACAAAGGTGCAAAAACCTGAGGTTGACTTGTGATCCCCTTTGTCATCAGCATAACTTGCATCTGAGTAGGCTTCAATCCTCAGATGACCATTCTTCTGAAAAAGTAATCCTTTCCCAGGCGCTGGTTTGACATACTCCAAGATCCGCAAGGCGGACTGTAGATGACACTCCCTAGGCGCTTGCAAGAATTGACTCACTTTGCCCACAGCATAGGAAATGTCGGGTCTGGTCACTGTGAGATATATGAGCTTACCAACCAGACGCCTGTACTGCGAACTATCTGAAAGAGGAGGCGAATCATCTGTCCAGGTTTTGTCCTCCCCAGTTGCCATGGGGCATCAGGCAGGTTTTGCTCCAGTAAATCCTGCCTCTTTTAAAAGATCAAGGGCATACTTACGCTGAGAGAGAACTAAGGAGTCGGGCTTCCGAGAGATTTCGATCCCCAGAAAGTACTTTGGAGAGCCCATATCTTTAGTGATCAGATGTTGGCGAAGATGTCGCTTTGTCAGGGCTACCCCTTCCTGGTCATCGCCAGTGAGAAGAATATCATCGACGTACACAGCAAGAACAACCAGCCTAGAAGGAGTTTTGCGAATAAAGAGAGAGTGATCAGCAGAGCTTCGCACAAAACCAACAGCTGCCACAATGCCGCTGAACTTGTCAAACCAAGCTCGAGGACTCTGCTTGAGGCCATAAATTGCCTTCTGCAGCCGGCATACGCGTGTCTCCCCCTGAGCAACATACCCAGGAGGTTGCTCCATGTAAACGGCCTCGTGAAGATCACCATAAAGGAAGGCATTCTTGACGTCCAGCTGAGAAATCGGCCAATCCCGATTGACGGCCACAGAGAGAAGGACCCGGATAGTGCTGAGACGAGCCACGGGGGAGAAGGTGTCAAAGTAATCAACCCCATAGGTCTGAGTAAAGCCCTTAGCAACAAGGCGAGCCTTATACCGATCCACAGTACCGTCTGGGCTAAATTTGACCACAAATACCCAGCGACAGCCAACAACATCAGTACCGAAGGGAGGAGGAACAAGAGTCCATATACCCTGCTCCGT
This sequence comes from Platanthera guangdongensis, assembly GCA_039583875.1. Taxonomy (NCBI): domain Eukaryota; kingdom Viridiplantae; phylum Streptophyta; class Magnoliopsida; order Asparagales; family Orchidaceae; genus Platanthera; species Platanthera guangdongensis. Next base: position 130,002,588 of record CM077164.1, read on the forward strand.
GAGGGTCGCCATTTCCTCATCCATGGCCAGCTTCCAGTGGGGAATAGCAAGGGCCTCCTGATAGGAACGAGGCGTGGCAGTAGCAGAAATAGCCAGCGCAAAGGCCCTACTAGAAGGTGTAAGACGATCATATGAAATAACAGCAGCAAGGGGGTGGAGGGTACACGTCCGCACCCCTTTGCGAAGAGCCACAGGGAGATCCAGGTCGGCAGCCCCCTCGGGATCCGGAGTGTCCGTGGCAGAGAGAGCTGGCCCGGGAGAAGAGAGCGACGGTGGCGGAGAGGGTGGAGACGGAGGTGGAGAAGTGGGAGAGAGAGGTGGAGCGAGAGGAGGAGACGGAGAGGGCGGAGGGGTGGGTATCTCTGTAGGAGACGAGGGAAAGAAGGCAAGAGCAGGAGAGTCAGAAGGCGGGGAAGGAGAGGAGGAGTCAGCCGAGAAGTAGGAGGCATTCTCGAAGAAGGTAACGTCAGCAGAGACGAACTGCTGACGAAGAATAGGGTTAAAGCAACAATAGCCTTTCTGAGTGGTGGAGTACCCCAGAAAGACACATTTGGTGGAGCGAGGGGAGAGCTTGTCACGGGTGGCAGATGGGGTATGGACAAAGGCAGTGCATCCAAAGATGCGGAGAGGGAGAGCAAAAGGTTCCTTGTCCGGATAGAGAATGGAGAAGGGTGTTTTCCCGTGGAGAATGGTGGATGGAAGTCGATTGATGAGGTAGCAGGCAAGGAGAATGACATAGCCCCAATACGAGCGAGGGACATGCATCTGGGTCATCAATGTGCGAGCCACATCGAGGAGGTGACGATTTTTGCGTTCCGCCATCCCATTTTGTTGGGAGGTGTAAACACAGCTAGTCTGATGAATAATGTCATGTTGCACACAAAAATAAGTAAACGCATGACTCAGATACTCTTTAGCATTGTCGGAACGAAAAGTTTTAATACAGATATTGAACTGAGTTTTAATCAACTGGTAAAAGGATATCCATACATCTAAAAGTTCAGAGCGATCTCGGAGGAGATACACCCAAGTACATCGAGAAAAATCATCAATAAAGGTTATAAAATAAGAACTACCCCGACCAATGGTGAGGGTAGGAGCAGGTCCCCAGATATCCGAGTGGACAAGATCAAATGGACGAGTAGAGCCCTGTCCGTGCTTCGGCGGGAAGGAGGAACGATGATGCTTGCTGAGTTGACAGGCGTCGCATTGGAGAGGAGTACTGGACGGAGGGAGGTGCGGTAGAAGCTGATGTAGAAGACGGGGTGGAGGATGACCGAGGCAGAGATGCCACTGAAGAAGATCCGTACAGGAAGACGAGAAGGCGGATAAGGCGGAAACATTGTCGAGGAAGTAGAGGCCGCCGCTCTCAGTCCCAGTAGCAATCTTTCGGTGCGAGCTCGGATCCTGAAAAGAACAAGAAGTTGGTGTAAATGTCACAGAACACTGAAGTTGTTTGCATAAAGAGGTAACAGACAACAGATTGCACGGAAACTTGGGCACATAGAGAGTGTCCGCTAGGCGTAGTGACGGAGTAACATGAACTACTCCTGTCCCATGAACCGGGGAGCTAGAACCATCCGCAACTAGTACCGGTGGCAACCGATCATGGTGTTCGAGCAAAGAGAAGCACTGAGGGTTGCCCGTCATGTGATTATTGGCACCAGAGTCGATGATCCATTTACCTTGAGTCACCACGTGGGCACTACCTGAAGAAGTTACAACAGAGGCAGACGGCTTGGAAGAGTTACCGGAGGGGCGAAGATGAGGATGCTTCGTCCAGCAGCGGTCAAAAGTATGGCCGGTGCGGCCACAATGAGAACAGAGGTAGCGTGAAGAAGCACGGCCGTCGGACTGGTGACTGCGACTACCAGAGCCACTCCGCTGAGTGTGATGAGAATAGTTGTCCGGTGGTGGAGAAGGAGCGGGCAAAAGTGGGCGCTGAAGGAGGGAGGTGACAGCAGCGATGCGGGCAGCGGTGGCATCTAAAGTGGGAGATTCAGCCTCACCCAGAAGTTGCTGGCAGATCATGTCATAAGTATCAGGAAGCCGGAGCAGATAACACACAACCAGAAGCTCCTGGAAGTGCTTGTGTTGTTGAGCCAAATCCGCAGAAAAAGGACGATTCTGAAGAATCCCAGCCCCAAGAGCCTGGACCTGTTAGTAGGCAGCAGCAGGAGACAAGGTGGGACGGGAAAAGAGGTCTGCATACAACGTATAGATGCGGGAAGTCTGAGCCCCTTTGGAGTACAAAGCGGCAAGATGAAGCCAAGCGGCCTTGACCGTCTCATCATGACGTATGACGGGAAGGCACTCATCAGAAAGACTGTTCGCAAGCCAAGTACGCACAAGCGTGTCACTTGCATCCCAGTCATCAAAGAGAGGTGAAGTGATAGGAGGTGGGTCATCAACGAGATGGTGGCGTTTGCGTTGCGAGCGAAGAAGAAAGGTGAAAGAGACGCTCCAATCCGGGTAGTTGGAGCCAACAAGCTTGGAAACGGTCCCAAGGTTCCCGGAAGGAGTAGAAGGAAGAGGCGGAGCCTGATTGGGGACAGGGGTGGTGGCAGTTGAGGCATCAGAAAAAGCCATAGGAGCGGGAAACAAAGGAAGCCGGGCGGTTAGGCAACAAACCGCGTGGATAGGAGAAAGAAGGGCGGCAGCGGTCACAAGGGGATAAAACCAGCGGCCAGGAAAGCCACGACCTAGCTGCAGACACAAACAGAGGGGAAGAAGTCGAACGGCTAGAGGACAGGCCGCGTGAACAGAAGAAGTCGAACGGCTAGAGAACAGGCCGCACGAACAGAAGAAGTCAAACGGCTAGAGAGCAGGCCGCGCGGACAGCAACACACAGAATCAGGAGGAGTAGATCGAATCCTCTGATACCATGTAAAAACGAACAGAAACAAACCGAAATTGTTTTAAACTGAACTTTATTATCCAAAAAAGGTAACTATTACAAAGGTATGCCCTCCCTTATATAGAATGGAGGAGAGATGAGAGAGTACAAATAAGAGATGTGGGACTAAAAATTTACAAGCTAAGCGGACTATACAAAGTAAACCGCACAAGCCGCGCAGTTAGACAGAAGGGCTAACCGCACGGCTACCACAAGAGAAGCAGAGAGGTCGCCTGTGAAGATCGCTAGACCGCCCGGTTTACAAGCCGGCGAGACAAACCGCCAGACCGCGCGGTCTTCAACCCGCCAAGACAGACCGCCCGGTCACCAACTTCAACAATATGTTGAGTCTTCTGCTGAGTGTCAACACATTCTTTCTTGTGTCGACACTTTCTTCAAGTGCTGAGTCTTCTGTTGTGTGTCGACACATTCCTTATGATGTCGACACTTATACTTAGACTCTGCTGAAATTTGCTGAGTGTCGACACAGCTTCCAAGTGTCGACACTTTCTGATGTAGACACAGTTCCTCTAGGTGTCGATACTGCTTCAAAGTGTCGACACAGCTTCACTGAACTTTTCTTCATTGAGTGTCGACACAGCTCCTTGTGTCGACACTTTCTGTCTAGTGTCGACTCTGCATCCCTGGTATCGAAACAATTACTCCAAGTGTCGACACTGCTTGTCTGGGTGTCGACACAAGTCTTCTTAAGTGTCGACACTTTCCCTCTGGGTGTCGACACATGGACTTAGAATCTTTTCTGCTTTCCCTGCTAATACTTAACCTGCACAACTAAACTCAAAACACATCAAATACATTTTGATGTATATCATTGAGTAGGGTGAGGCTTCTTCAAATCAGGTACATTTAAACCAATGTACCCAACAGGTGCTTCTGTGGTTGCAGACTGGGGTCTTCTTGATTGTCCCATTTTGTTGGGGGATTTCTTAGCAAAGGTTGATTTCAAGGTGATCGATTTGGAAGATTTTGACGTTATCTTGGGCATGGACTGGTTATCCCGCTATGACGCCGTCATCCAGTGCAAAGGAAAGAACTTGGATTTTATCAAGGACAATGGTCAGCCGGGAAGTGTCTATGGTGATTCTTGCCAGGATTCTCCAGGGATTTCAGCGGTATGTGTTCGGACGTTGTTTGTTTCCGACTGTTTTGCTTGTCTCGTCTCAGTTGTGGGGACTCGTGTTGTTTTGCCGCGTTTGGAGGAGATTCTTGTTGTGTGTGAATTTCCAGATGTTTTTCCTACTGATCTACCTGGTCTTCCCCCTGATCGTGATGTCAAGTTTGTCATTGAGTTGGAGTCGGGCACGCGGCCTATTGCGAAAGCGCCGTACAGAATGGCCCCGCGTGAGCTAGCAGAATTGCGTACACAGCTGGATGATTTATTGGCAAAGGGGTTTATCAGGCCAAGTTCATCACCTTGGGGGGCACCATTGTTATTTGTGAAGAAGAAAGATGGGTCGATGCGGCTTTGCATTGATTACCGGGAGTTGAACAAGATGACTATTAAAAACAAGTACCCACTGCCAAGAATTGATGATTTGTTTGATCAACTGCGTGGCAGTTCAGTATTTTCGAAGATTGATCTCCGCTCGGGCTATCATCAGCTAAAGGTTCGGGAGTCTGATATTCCGCGGACTGCGTTTCGATCAAGACATGGCCATTTTGAATTTCTTGTGATGTCGTTTGGTTTGACCAACGCACCATCAGCCTTCATGGATATGATGAACCGGGTGTTCAAGTACTACTTGGATAGGTTTGTGGTGGTTTTTATTGACGACGTTCTTGTCTACTCCCGCAGTGCTGAGGAGCATGAACAGCATCTGCGATTGGTATTGGCCACTTTGCGAGACATAAAGTTGTTCGCCAAGTTAAGCAAATGTGAGTTTTGGTTACCTCAAGTTGCATTCCTGGGTCATGTTATTAATCAACAGGGAATTTCAGTGGATCCCGAAAAGATTGCTGCAGTCATGGAGTGGAGGAGACCAGAGACACCCAAGGAGATTCGGAGCTTCTTGGGATTGGCTGGCTATTATCGCAGATTTGTAGAAGTTTTTGCTACGTTGGCCGCACCTTTTACTCGCTTAACCCAGAATAATGTGGAGTTTGATTGGACTGACAAGTGCAAGGCATCATTCCTTGAACTCAAGAACTGGTTATGTACCGCTCCTGTGTTGATCTTACCGACAGAAGGGATAGATTATGAAGTTTTTGTGGATGCGTCGCATGTTGGACTTGGATGTGTTTTAATGCAAGACAAAAAGGTGATTGCGTATGGGTCTCGGCAGTTGAAAAGTCATGAAAAGAACTACCCGACGCATGATTTGGAGTTCGCAGCGGTGATATTTGCATTGAAGTTGTGGAGACACTTACTTTACGGTGCGCAGTGTAAAATCTTTACGGATCATAAAAGTTTGAAGTACGTCTTCACGCAAAAGGAACTTAATCTGCGGCAACGGCGATGACTTGAATATGTAGCTGATTATGATGTGGAAATTCAGTATCATCCGGGGAAAGCTAATGTTGTGGCCGAAGCGTTGAGTCAGAAGACAGGTAAATTATTTCATCTTTCACCCGACCGTCTAGTGGAGGAATTTCTATTGATGGATATTTCCGTGGGAAGATATGAACCACAAAGTCATTCGGCAGTAGAAGAACCTTCATGGATCGTGCTTGCAAGACAACAGCAAAAGGATGATCCTGATCTTTTACATTTATTTCTTCGGACTGAAAAGGGTGAATTACCGGATTTTTTTATTGATGATGGGGGCACGTTAAAGTATCGTGGTCGATTTTGTATCCCCGCAGTTGGAGACATTCGCGAGATGGTGTGTAGGGAAGCACATGGCTCAAGTATGGCCTACCATCCAGGCTCAACTAAAATATACCGTGATTTGAAACAAATTGTCTGGTGGTATGGAATGAAAAGAGATATAGCGCAATTTGTATCTGAATGTCATACCTGCAAGCGGGTGAAAGCTGATCATGGGAGGCCTGGTGGCAAGTTGACGCCATTGGAGATTCCAACATGGAAATGGGAAAGCATTTCAATGGATTTTATTACAGGCTTACCAAGATCTCCATGAGGACATGACTCCGTATGGGTGGTCGTGGATAGGTTGACCAAGTGTGCTCATTTCATACACTTTAAGGTCAACTACCCGATGAAGACAATAGCGGAGCTATATTTGAACGAGATCATCCGACTGCATGGTGTGGCAGTCAATATCATTTCAGACCGGGATTCCCGATTTACTTATCGTTTCTGGAAGAGTCTACAAGAGGGTTTGGGGACGGATTTGAGGTATTCCACTGCTTACCACCCTCAGACGAATGGCCAAACGGAACGAGTCAACCAAATTGTGGAAGATATGATTCGATGCTACATTCTTGAGTATGGCGGAGCATGGGATGAACGTTTGCGGCTTATGGAATTCGCATATAATAACAGCTATCAGGAAAGCTTGCAAATGGCTCCGTTCGAAGCTTTATATGGGCGACGATGTCGGACTCCCCTATTTTGTGCTGAGGTTGGAGAGCGGCCTTTGTTGGGCCCAGAGGCGCTCGAGGACATGGAAGTTGTCGTACGACTTATTCGGGAGAAGCTCCGGATCGCCCAATAGCGATATGAAAAGTACGCCACCCGGCAAAGGTCGGAGTTAGAGTTTGCAGTGGGGGATTTCATCTTCCTGAAGGTCTCCCCAATGGTGGGAATTAAAAGGTTTGGAAAAGAGCGCAAATTAGACCCAAGGTTTGTGGGTCCCTTCAAGATTCTTGCGCGAGTTGGTGCATCCGCTTACAAAATAGAATTACCCGTGAACTTTCCTGGTGTTCACGACGTGTTTCATGTCAGCCAACTTCGCAAGTGTGTGCGAAATGGTAAGCAAGTTTTGGATGTTGTGCTGCAGTTAGCGCCGAACCTTTCTTATGTGGAGATGCCCATCCGTATTTTGGACTCCCAAGAGCGCGAGTTGCGGAAAAAGAAGATTCCTATGGTCAAGGTGCTATGGAAAAATCAGAATGTGGAAAGTGCGACGTGGGAGCTCGAGTCAACGATGAGGGCGGCTCACCCTCATTTGTTTCCGTAAATAAGCTGGTATGTGAATTGGTGTTTTTTGTTGAATTAGTGTTTTGGTTTGATAACTCATTTGCTTTAGATCAAAATGATTGAAAAGTTTCGAGGCGAAACTTTTTGTTAGGGGGAGTGATTGTAACGCCCCGTATTTTTTTTCGTCGAAAAGATGGCATATGCTTGATGGGCGTTACGTTGGCTTTGACCGTTGTTCGAGCATGGTTTGCCCGCGGGCGTTTGAGTGGCTGTTTTGGTAGCCTAGTGGCACGATTCCCCAGCAAGCCGGAGTCCAAATATTTGGGGACTCGGTGAGGCCTCTTAGGGAATGCTTGCACTTTTTCGATCCCGGGTAAAGTTGCTCAAAACGGGTTGATTGTATGGACGATGTGTATAGAAAACAAAAAAGGGGTAAAAAGTTCTTAAGGAAGAAATGGTCTAGGACGAAACAGAAACACTTTTCAAAACAGTGAAAAATGGTCATTTTTGTGCATGACACGGCCTGGGACACGGGTGTGTCCCAGGGCGTGTCTAGCTCGGGATGCGGTTTGGCTTTGTGGTCGTCGAACTTCGTTCGACGAAGTTGCGGGAGGAACACGCCCCCCCCCCCCCCCCCCGACACGGGCGTGTCGGGGCGTGACCCAGGGCGTGACCTGGGGCGTGACCTCCTTGACTCGACGAATTTTCTTGCATCGAGTTGAGCTCTACGAATGGGGTACACGCCCCGTGACACGGGCGTGTCACGGGCCGTGTCCCGCTATGTCGAGTGTCGAGTGTCGAGTGTCGAATGTCGGGTGTCGAGAGAGGGGACACGGGCGTGTCACCGCGCGTGTCCAGCTTTGTCGAAGTGTCGACACTTTTGGTCGACGAGATGTCGAGACAAGGGTTACACGCCCTATGTCACGGGCGTGACCTACCGGTCATGGGCGTGTACCCAGCCGTGTACCTTGTGGATAAGCTGGAAAGTGTTGGCGTCTGCGCCGCTTAAGGTACACACCCTGTGACACGGGCGTGTCACAGGGCGTGACAGGGCTGAAACTCATTTTTTTCCAGTTTTTTTGTGCCGTTCATTTCTTTGATTCTGGATCAAATGGACCAGCTCTATTCTGGAGGAAATAAGGTCGAAACAGAGATTTCTCCTCCTCATTTCACCTTCTTCTTCATCTTCTTCCTCATTCCAAAAGGAACTCAAGGGAGCAAAGCTAAGACAAGAGAAGGAAAGAGAGGAGCAGTCGTCGCGGTGTCATCTCGGTTCAGGAAAGCGGTGTTCTTCACCCTTGCCAAGTTTGTTTTTTGTTCTTTGATTGTGCAAGTTTAGCTAGCCTTCCTCTTTCAATGTTACTAGCTTGTTCAATTTTATTGTCTTGTTACCCTTGTTTTTATTTAGTACACACAAACATGAATCATCTTGTTCCTTCAAGTCTTACATGTTTACCGCCTAATTATCGAATTTTCCCTATGCTCAATTAAGTCTTATGCTCATTTGATTCATGTAGCCTTTCTTGTTCATGTGATTCTTTCTTGTTCATATCATAATCATGTGATTCTTTCTTGTTCAATTAATCAAACTCTATCAAGTTTGACATAACTTTGACAATTTGTAGTCATGAGTGAGGACGAAGGAAGGAAACGTGTGTAGCTTGGGTTATGGTGAGATTTGCTTATGGTGTTGAGCTTGGGTTCGCTTATGGTGAGTTTTGCGAGGCGAATTGTGAACCATGGCAGGAGCGTTTGTGTGAGGATTCGGTAAGGGGTGGTGTGGTTTAAGCCTTGGTGGCCACCGGGTTTGGATTTGTGGTGTAGAGCACCATTTTGGCCCCGATTCGGGCTAGCTTTTATTGGTGCGTTCCACTTTAGGGCCGCCACCCAAAGACCCTTGCGGAATCGAACTTAACCGCTGCTTATGTTTCACTAGTATGGTTGTTTCTTGTTCTAAAGATGATGGATTGGGCATGTGTATTGCCTTTTTGCTTCTGCGGGTTGAGCAGGACTTGATGAGAATTGCGCGCACTTGGTGTGTTTTACACTTGGGATTGACAGTGTTTAACACTTGTTTTCCACCTGTTCTTTTCACTCATTTTACTTACATGAAACATTGCTACGGGGTCGGTAAGCCCCTTCGTCATATTTTCTGAACTTCATACTTTATTGTGTAGCTTTGATGATTGCTGAGGTGTTCTTTCTTGAATGCCTCAGGTGCAGGTTGTAGCCGGTTGAGCGGCTAGTGCTTGGGTAGAGTTTCTTTGGAGCTAGTCGAGCTTACTTAGCGAGGTAGTTCTTTTCTTTGTTGTACAGACATACATGTGCCCCAATGGGTTCGTGTCAGCTTGTTGGCGCCCATTGGTGGCTTTCTTTACTTGTAATATATGAATGTTAGCCTGCTAATGTGACTCATTTGGATGAGATGATGTCTCATTGCTCTTGGGAAGGATTTATGCTAGATTGCATTAGATATTTTCAAGATAAAACAAACCTATTATCCTAGATCATGCATACATGTTTTGATAAACTAATACGTATTTTCCAAACAACGTAAAACAAAACAAAAGATGATTTCTTATATGATTATAAATCTAGGATGCATAAGATCGTCATAAGTAAACAAAAGTATTTCCGCCGCGTACAAACAAACATTTTGATTCCTAAGGCCGAGGGATACGACCATTAAACTAAACGATTTTCTTGCATTTAACTAATGGATTCCAACTAGTAAAGTAAGTGTCGAGGGTTTGCCTGAGCGTGTGCAGTTATCCCCTGCACGACGTGGCATCATAACCCGTAGTTCCTCTTGCTCTGATACGATGCACTCGTGGAGGAAATGCGGGTTGTGACAACTAAATCCAGAACTTGTCTGCCACTTAGCACGCACTTTCACAGTTGACCTACGTGGAAAACATCATGCACGCCAGGAAAATTTGCGGGCAAATCCAATCTGTAAGCTGACACACCAATCCGCTCCACCACCTTAAATGGTCCCACATACCTCGGGTCCAACTTATGGCTCTTACCGAACCTCTTTACTCCAACCATGGGTGAAACCTTGAGGAATACCATATCCTCTATTGAAAATTCCAACTCAGACCTTCGCAGATTGGAATTCTTTTCATAGCGCTCTTGAGCAATCCTAAGCTTCTCTCAAATGAGCTTTACAGAGACTTCCATTTATTCGAGCGCATCTGGACCCAATAGCAATCTCTCTCCGACCTCGGCATAAAATAGGGGAGTTCTGCAGCGCCTCCCATATAGTGCTTCGAAAGGATCCATTTTCAAGCTTTCTTGGTAACTGTTATTATAGGCAAACTCCATAAGCCGCAAACGCTCATCCCACGCTCCTCCGTGGTCTAAAATATAGCATCTGATCATGTCCTCCACTATCTGATTAACTCGCTCGGTCTAACCATTAGTCTGCGGGTGGTAAGCGGTAGAATATCTCAAATCCGTACCCAAACCTTCTTGCAAACTCTTCCAAAAGCGAGATGTAAATCGGGAGTCTCGGTCTGAAATAATGCTGACTGGAACACCATGCAATCGGATGACTTCATTCAAATACAGCTCAGTTATTTTCTTCATCAGATAGTCGATCTTAAAAGGTACGAAGTGAGCACTCTTTGTTAATCTGTCCACAATCACCCAAACTGAGTCATATCCTCTAGGAGATCTTGGTAAGCCCGTGATAAAGTCCATCGAGATACTCTCCCATTGACAACTCGGGATCTCCAAAGGTGTTAACTTGCCTCCAGGCCTTCCATGATCGGCCTTAACTCGCTTACAGGTGAAACATTCAGATACAAACCTTGCTATATCACCCTTCATACCCATCCATCAAGCAATCTGTTTCATATCCTGGTACATCTTGGTCGAACCAGTGTGGTAGGCCACATTAGAACCATGTGCCTCCTTGCATAACTGATACCTATTATCCTTAACAGCGGGAATTCTAAGCCTACCACAGTATCTCAGGGTTCCCATATCATCAATAAAAAACTCTGGTAACTCACCCTTCGCAGCTCTACTATAAAGATGCAACAGATCTAGATCCTTCTTTTGATGCAATCTAGTAAGTGTAATCCATGAAGGCTCTAACACTTCTAATTCACTAGACGAGCTGCCACTTCCCACTGAAATACCCATCAAAAGGAATTCTTCCACCAGTGAATCCACAGAAAGGTTAAAGATTTTAGTTTTCTTCCTGCTCAGGGAGTCGGCTACCACGTTAGCTTTGTCAGGGTGGTACTGGATCTCGACATCGTAGTCTGCCACATACTCCAGCCATCTACGCTGGCGCAAATTCAGTTCTTTCTTTGTGAAGACGTATCTTAAACTTTTATGATCAGTATAAATCTTGCATACAGCGCCATACAACAGATGTCTCCACAACTTGATGGCATAGATCACTGCTGCAAATTCCAGGTCATGCGTAGGGTAATTCCGTTCATGAACCTTTAGCTGCCTAGACGCATACACAATAACCTTGCCCTCTTGTATCAACACGCATCCGAGCCCAACATGTGATGCATCCACATACACAGCATACTCCAGTCCTTTAGTAGGCAGGGTCAAAACTGGCACAGTTCATAATCTCCTCTTCAGCTCCTGGAACGGCTCTTCACACTTATCACTCCAAATAAAGGTTGTATGCTTCTGCGTCAATTTTGTCAACGACGCAGATAATGCAGAGAATCCCTCCACAAACCTTCTATAGTAGCTCGCCAGCCCTAGAAAACCTCTTTTTTCCTTGGGATTGGTAGGCCTACTCCAATCCATCACTGCAGCTATCTTCTCCGGATCAACCGTTATCCCATCTCTATTCACCACATGGCCCAAGAATGAGATTTGAGGTTGCCAAAACTCACACTTGCTCAACTTGGCGGATAGCTTGTGGTCCCTCAAAGTAGATAAAACCAAACGCAGATGTTGGTTATGCTCCTCAACATTGCGGGAATAAATCAAAACATCGTCGATAAACTCGACCATGAACTTATCCAGGAAATCCTTGAACACACGGTTCATCATATCCATAAAGGCTGAGGGCACGTTGGTCAAACCAAACGACATTACCAGAAATTCAAAATGCCCATGCCTAGATCGAAAAATAGTCCGTGGAATATCCGACTCACGGATCCTGAGCTGATGATAACCAGAATGAAGATCAATCTTGGAAAATACCGCACTACCGCGCAACTGATCGAACAAATCATCGATCCTTGGCAGGGGATACATATTCTTAATAGTGACCTTATTCAGCTCTCTATATTCGATGCAAAGCCTCATCGAACCATCTTTCTTCTTCACAAAGAGAACAGTAGCACCCCAAGGTGACGAACTCGGCCTTATAAAACCTTTCTCTAACAGCTCATCTAGCTGGACACGCAACTCCTCCAGCTCTCGCGGGGCCATCCGGTACGCCTCCTTCACAATAGGATGCATACCTGGCTCCAAATCTATCACAAACTTGACATCTCTTCAGGTGGAAGACCGGGAAGATCATCAGAAAATACATCAGAAAATTCGCGCACAACGGGAGTCTCTTCTAAACGCGGTAAACTAACAACAGCCCCCAACACTGAGACTAAACAAGCAAAACAACTGGAATCTAGCAGCTTTCAAGCACATATCGCAGAAATCACCGGAGAGACCTGGCGCGAATCACCATAAACACTTCCAGCCTGCCCGTTGTCCTTTTTGAAGTCCAAGCACTTACCCTTGCACTGGATAACATCATCATACTTGGACAACCAGTCCATGCCTAGGATAACATAAAAATCTTCCAAGTCGATCACCTTCAGATCTGCCTTAGCTAGGAAATCCCCTAACATAATAGAACAATCATGAATGCCCTGATCTGTTATCACTGAATCACCGGAAGGGAACTTGACACAAAAAGCATCACCAACCTGATCAAGATCCAGACAATGCCGCTCTACGAAGGCCCTAGCCACAAATGAGTGGGTAGCGCCAGAGTCGAAGAAAACACGCACCCAGTGGTTCTTTACCTTAAATCTTCCTATAAAAAAAATTGCGCACGCACTTAAGGAAATAATTGCTAAACTGTAACTACGAACTAAAGACATTAAAACTAGGGAGAAGGTCTAACCTGAAATTACCTGGGTCGAAGTCTGGGCTTCTTCAGAAGAAATCACGTTCAGCTTCCTTTTGCCTTAATCCACACGCTAAGGTGGTGGCAATGCCTGAAGAGGAATTGGTTGAAGCACAGGCTGGAGCTGCGGGCACCTTGCCTTAACATGCCCCTTATGTCCACGCTGATAGCAAACCTTGTCATTTAACCAGCAATGGGCATCATCATGCCCCTGCTTCTTACACAAGGTACACACTAAGTCCCTCCTAGGAGCACCCTGAATAGCATGGACCTGCTCCTTCTTTTGAGCTCCAATCCTCTGGTAACATCTTTACAAAGTGTGGCCTGGTCGGCCACAGAAACTACAGACTTCCCTGCCCTTCTTTCTTGAAACAGCACCGGGTACCTGTGTAACGCCCCGAAAATTGTATTTGAGTTGGTCACGTAAAAAGGTATTTTGGTGCCTGTATAGGGGTACACGGCCTAGGACACGGGGGTGTCCAAGGCCGTGTATGGCTGGTGTTTTGGCCGTTTTCATCCCGAGAAGGACACGGCAAGAAATACGGATAAATGACAGGGGCGTGTCATTTGACATGGGTGTGTGCCTACCCGTGTCAGTACCCGTGTTCAGCAGGGTCGTGTCGGTTGGCGTGGCAGTTATATGTGACACGCCCCCGGACACGGGCATGTCGAGGACCCGACACGGGCGTGTCGAGTGAGACATGGGCGTGTCTGAGCCCGTGTGAGTCTCTATGTTCGACGATCGTGCCTGGATCGAGGCACACGGCCTGGTACACGGCCGTGTGCGAGGCCGTGTTCGGCCCAGGTCTGGGGATTTTTGTGCAGATCTGAGCCGTTCATTTTGTTTTAGTGAGATCTAATGGTTCAGACGGTTTCCTGCTCAGTTAAGGCCGGGAATGAGGGAGTTAATTCTTCATTTTCTCTAAACCATTCTCTTTCCAAGTAGTGATAGAAAGGAGGAAGAAGAAAGAGGATTCCGGCCGCCGGCGGAGCATAGGAGCACCGTTTTGAGATCTGAGAGCGGATCCGTGGAGAAACGTTCGTTGCGAAGATTTCCATCCATGTAGTTTTTCCATGGCGCCAAAGCGTACTACAAGGGTAACGATTCTCCACTTGAGCATGTGAAGCTCTTCCTTTTTACATAGGGAAAACCCGCTCCCGCGAGTGTGCGGCGAGTGTGCGGAGTTCCTTGGGGTTGATGGGAATAGTCCCCCTTGTGTTGCATATAGAGTCCGAAAATCGAAGTACGGGCATAGGCATTGTGTGTGAAGCCTACCCGGACATGTTGGTCTGGATCGGTGATGTTTCATTTGTTATGATTTGCTGGAGAAGACTCCGTGCTTTGGGCTTTTCGGGTTTCTACGCAGTAGATTGCAACAGGGATCCTTGGCGGTTAGCCCCAAGGCGCACCCGGAAAACTGGGCGAAATCGTTGTTCTGCTAACTTGGCGGTCTGGGAACCGGACTTGAACATAAGTGGGTTATGTGATTGATTGGAATATTAGGATCCGAGAGAAGCTTGGCCCGTGCGTATGTCTTAAGGTGAACTACGCGGTTGAGCAACAGGCAAGTGGAATTGCACGTGGGCTATGTGGTTCGGTGCGAGAGACCCGAAAAGGGGACTGGCCGTGGCATAGTCGAGAGCCTTAGACAGTGGTCTGGAAGGCTAAAATGCTCATGTTGTTGCCATCTTAGGGGTGGTGGTGAAGATGCTGAAGTGTCAGGATTCACCGTTAATGTGCCCTGAGTGCACTGGGCGTTTGGCCATGCGAGCCTACACCTGTGGTGAAGTATATTTTTACATAATTGTTTAGCTGGGCTAATGATATACAGGGAAGGAGTACCGCCGTCCCGAGAAATGGACGGGGTCGTTATAATTTGGTCATCTTTACCTGACCGTTGCCTGTTTGCCACCGTGCGGTAGAATGTTTCTTGCAGCTGCTACGGAGCCGAGTGCAAAATAGCGGGTTGGAGCTCATGTTTCCGTGTTGGACCTCGAAGGCCTTAGCGTATAGTTGTTTTTATTTTGTCATGTGTGGCCGTCCTACAATCCGATGTATGTAAGACACTATTTGATAAGTGAACTATTGTAAGGACATAAGGCCATGTTTCTTTCAGTGTATTGTTATTCATTCCAGTGGTAGTGTTTGTGAACATTCATGTAAATGGATTATTCAGTTTGGGTTCTTTCCACTTTTAAAAGCTTCCGCTAGAATGCTCTGTGTTAAGACGAGTAGTCTTAATTGGAATGTTTGGTTATTAATATGTAACCCTTCCGTCTGTCCGTGGTATATGGCGTCGGGTTCCAGCTAGACCTTCTGTTATATGCCATACGATGGATGGGGGTGTTACAATTTGGTATCAGTCTTCTGGTTACGGTCAGGCTTAAATGAATTCATGGACGAATTCTTTTAAGGGGTGGTGAGCACATGTGTGTGTCATCGTTATAACATCAAAAAGAACCAATGCATGTCCACTTAGGAATGAAAAATACACTTGTTTTGTGGAATCTGAGTGTTCCAATGATTGCTTTTAGCAATTTGGTTGTCGTCTAATCGTGTGTCTTTGCTTCTATAGGCAGCTAGGAGCGGTGCTGGTCAATCAGAGCGCCCGCAATCGGCTGAAAGTAGTGCACCGAGACACATGCCTACTACACCTCCTTCAGCGGAAACCATCAGGATGGTGGCTGAAGCCGTATTTGTGATGATTAATGCCCAACCTGTAGGGCAAATGCACCATGCACCTACTGTCGTGGATCAAGAACCAGTTAGGGCGGCAGAGCCGAGAGTGGTGGAGCGCGCAGCAGTTGATCTGGTAGAGCCGAGGAGAGCTATGGAGAAGCAGCTCAAGCATGTAATGGGCTTTAATCCCCCAGTATTTGACGGGACTGGAACGCCAGATCAAGCTGAGGACTGGCTTTTTACGATAAATAGGGTTTTGACAGCCACGTTAACTGAGGAGTGGCAGAAGACCACCATAGCGACCTTTCTTTTGGCGGGTGAAGCGAGGCTATGGTGGGATGAGTTGGAGTTTCATATCTTAGTGGGTAGGTAGCTTGCTGATGTGCCTATGGAGGAATTTTCAAGATTGTTCCTTGTCAGATACCTACCCTCTGCTCAGAAGCTTGAGATGGAGAACCAATACCTTGGGTTAACTCAGGGATGTAGAAGCATGGACGAGTACCTCCACGAGTTTACACGGTTGGGTCGGTATGCTGGGGCTATGTTTACGAAAGAGGAGAGGAAGACCAACCAATTTTATGAGGGTCTTCGGGGTGACCTACAGCTACTCCTTGCTGGGCCTAAGGCGCAGGGCTTCCTAGCCTTGGTCAACTCGGCCCGGTCTTTGAAAAAGGTTGTGAAGAGGGTTCAAGAGAAGAAGGACCCAGGAGAAAAGAAGGCAGAGTTCAAAGTTCCTAATGCAAAGTCAGGATTCCGCAGATTGAACAAGAAGCAGAAGACTTCGAACTCACCCCCTTCATCTGGTGCGTCAGGGGAAACCACAAGTCGAGTCTCAGGAGCTTGCTACAACTGTGGGAAGACGGGGCATTTTGCTCGTGAGTGTTGGAGCGGACGTGCCAAGTCCGAGAGGAAGTCTGGAGCGACTTATGAGGAGAAAGGGTAGGCGGTGGAGTCAACCGCGTCCCATCATGCTCCAGTCCAGCCTAGAGTTTATAATATTGGTCTGCAAGAGGCCATAAATCAAGCTGACGTGGTGACAGATATGAGTTAATTTATAGTAGATTAGCTTTTGTAGTTGTTACCTCTTTTATGTGTTAGCTTACTTCTATTGTTGCTAGGATCTGTATTGATTCTCGATTGTCCGACGAGAGCCTTGTTTGATACGGGAGCTTCACATTCCTTCTTGTCCGAACAATTTGTGACGCACATCGGGGTCCCTCCCTCGATGGCAAAATACAAGTTGGATGTGTTGTTGCCCAATGGGTGCTTAATGCGCGCGGATGAGGTCTGCGTAGTCAAGGTTCGGATTGGGGATCAGGAGTTTGATTTGCAAGCGTTGATTCTATCGTTAGTAGAGTTCGATGTAATCTTTGGTATGGACTGGCTCTCGGAGCAGTGAGCTTACATTGATTGCAACCGAAAGGAGGTTAAGTTGGGATTAAATTCTGAACGGGAGACTACGATTGCGGGCATGAAGGGGTCAGGGAAAGTTTTGATGTCGGCCCTTCAGGTGATTAAGGCAGTTCGGTCTGGGGCAGAGCTGTTTGTCACATTAGTGCAGGCTTCGACGCCTAAGCCTAGTCTAGACAGTATCCCAGTTGTGTCCGAGTATCCTGATGTGTTCCCGAATGATCTCCTAGGAGCTCCTCCTCAGCGGGAGATAAACTTTACTATTGAGCTGGTACCGGGTGACAAACCGGTGTCACGCTCCCCCTATCGGATAGTGCCAAAAGAGATGGCAGAGTTGAAGGTGCAACTGCAAGAGTTGTTAGAGCAAGGTTATGTGCGTCCAAGTTCGTCGCCTTGGAGCGCACCGGTTCTTTTCGTTAAGAAGAAAGATGGGAGCATGTGGCTTTGTATCGACTACCGGGAATTGAACAAGCTTATGGAAAAGAATAAGTATCTGATCCCGAGAATTGACGATCTATTTGATCAGTTGGTTTGGTCAACGGTATATTCGAAGTTAGATCTGAAGTCTGGTTACTACCAATTGAGGATAAGGGAGAGCGACATCCCAAAGACAGCATTCAGTACGCGGTTTGGGCATTACGAGTTCACGGTCATGCCGTTTGGTTTGACCAATGTGCCATCCGTGTTTATGGATCTGATGAACAGGACGTTCAGATAGTACCTGGACCGTTTTGTGATAGTATTTATCGACGATATCCTGGTGTACTCGCAGTGTGAAGAGGATCATTACAATCACATGCACATGGTGTTGGAGACGTTGAGGAGAAACCATTTGTATGTTAAGTTCTCCAAGTGTGAGTTCTAGTTATCCTCGATAGCGTTCCTTGGTCATGTTGTTAGTGAAGAATGGATAGCTGTGGATCCGGCAAAAATGGTGGTGATACGGGAGTGGTCTGCTTTGACTACAGTGGCGGAGGTCCGGAGCTTTCTGGGGCTTGCTGGCTACTACAGGCGCTTCGTAGAGAACTTCTCGCGGATAGCGCTACCACTCACGACATTGACTAGGAAGAATCAGAAGTTTGTATGGTCTTCGGAGTGCGAACAGGCTTTTGAAGAGTTGAAGAGGCGGTTGACCACAACGCCTATTTTATGTTCCCCAAGTGGAACCGAAGGGTTCGAAATCTATAGTGATGCCTCGGGCAGTGGTTTGGGTTGTGTTCTGCTACAGTATGGGAGTGTGATAGCCTACGGTTCACGACAATTGAAGGCTCACGAGAGAAATTATCCGGTCCATGACTTGAAGTTAGCGGCCGTGATATTTGCTCTAAAGCTGTGGAGGCACTATCTATACGGTGTGAAAGTCGATATATACACCGATCATAAGAGCTTGAAGTACCTGTTAGATCAAAAGGATCTAAACATAAGGCAGCGGATGTGGACGGAGTACCTAGGGGACTACACCTTCAAGATACATTATGTGCCAGGGAAAGGTAATGTAGTGGCGGATGCGTTGAGTCGTAAGGTTCCTGCACATGCCAACTGGTTATCGGTACATGATGAGAGATTGGTCCGTGAGTTGGAGTCTTTGGAGATATCTTGCATCGACAAGCAGTCTAGTACTGAGGCGAAACTGTTTTGGACTGAGGTGCAGTGTGACCTAGCTGATAGAGTTCGGAGGGCTTTGACTCAGGATAACAGCATGAAGCAGATCTTGGATGAATCATTGGATAGGTCAAACTCTCAATTTGCTGTTGAGGATGGGTTGCTAAGGAAGGACGGTCGCCTATGCATTCCTAGTACGGATAATCTTCGGGAGGAGTTGATGTACGAGGCTCATCATACCAAGTACTCAATCCACCAGGGAAGCACGAAGATGTACAGAGATATGAAGAAATTATTTTGGTGGCCAGGATTGAAGAAGGATATAGCACTTTATATGGCCAAGTGCCAAACTTGTGCCTTGGTTAAGGCGGAGTGACAGAAGCCCGGAGGTTTCCTAAAGTCCTTGCCTATCCCGGAATGGAAATTTGACGACATATATATGGATTTTGTGCATGGTTTGCCGAAGTCGCAGAGGGGAAACAACGCCATCTGGGTGGTCATAGATAGGTTGACAAAGGTGTCGCAGTGCATCCCGATCAGGAAGGAAGATCTGGTGGAAAGGTTGGCCAAACTCTTTGTGGAGAATATTGTACGATTGCATGGTGTGCCCCGCATTATTGTTAGTGATCGAGATGGACGCTTCATGTCGAATGCCTGGAGGTTGGTGCATAGTCTGTTGGGTACTAAGCTAAAGTTCAGCACAGCCTTTCATCCGCAGACGGATGGCCAAACCGAGAGGGTCAACCGGATGTTGGAGGACAAGCTTCGCATGTGTGTCCTAGATTTTGGAAAGCAGTGGGAAGATCACCTGTACATGGTGGAGTTTGCGTATAACAACAGCTTTCAGGCGAGTATTGAAATGGCACCTTTCGAGGCCTTGTACGGGAGAAAGTTTCGCGCGTCGTTGTCTTGGTTGGAGACGGGCTGTCACAACCCGCATTTTACTCCGAATTCAAGAAGTATCAGAGTATGAGAAAAACACGCGTCGTGATTCCACGTCGAGCAGGGGATAACTGTCGACGCTCAGGCGAACACCATCTAACTAGACTATGAAAATTTCATAAGTTTAATGATTAGAAAATCAGATATAATTTTAAGGGTCGTATCCCTCGGCTCGGTGGATCATCTAGTCCACGGTTTAAAAACCTATACTTATACGCAGCAGAAAATACTTTATTTATTTTTGACATCCTATGAGAGTGCATAAGTGACCCCTGAGGTCAACTTATACTATGCAAGACTCTAGATTTATAGTATATTATAAGTAGGAAAACGATCTTTTTACGTTACTTGGAAAGTAGTGTATGAGTTTTATAAAACATGCTGATCATGAGATATACTTGTAGTAGTGTTTTTAGGTTTAAAATAACTAGCAACCTAGCATAAAATTTCTCAAGAGCAAGTAGACTATCTCGAGAAAAGGTAGCAGTAAAAGAAACATATCAGGTATCATAAGGTAAAACTACCAGTGGGCGTTAACAAACTGACACGAACCCACTGGCAAGTATGTATGTTTGTAAGAAAAGCAGAAAAACTACCTCACAACAACCAAGAGAAAGATCCCTACAACTCAAGGGATCGCCAGCAACACCACAGCAAATCTAGCCGTCTACCCGGCTACTAATCAGAACCTGAGGCATTCAGAAAAGAACACCTCAGCAAGTAAAAGTAGAAAATCAGAATTAGAGCGTTAAATCAAAATGGAACAGGAGTATAAGTAAACAAGACAGTAAAAGCAAACATTGTCCAAAGTAAACAAAAGTACACCAAGTACCAAGCAACAACACCAAGCCCTACTCAAATCCTGCGGAGGCTACAAGGCAAAAGACAAGAAAAAATTGTCACTATATGTTGTATTTAACCAGGAAGAAACACCTAACAATCCTAATTTGTGAGTTAATGGCAGTAGCAAACAAAATGGACCTGCGTTGGTGACCAAAAATAGTCCCCCAAGCCAAACAGTTCCAAAAGAAAATTCACTGTGTCAGCACAAAATCACCACAAACCCAGCCCGTACCTGGGATAAAAAGGGTGGCGACCACAGCAATACCTAGCCCGTACCTGGGACTAAAATGTGGCGGCCACAGCTCGCACACAAAACATCCCGCTCCTTTAGAGCGTCAAAATACCACTACCTGCCATAACCCACGATTCGGCCCTCAAAACAAAGGAAGAACGAAAGGCCGACAAAACATTTCCCCTAGGAGGTATTCACTCGGGAAGAAGAAGAAAAACTGAGAAGAAATAAATCCCAGCCTACATGAAAAAAAACGTTCACTGATACAGGAATCGTCGAACGCAGCTCGACGATTTTCGTCAAGCGCGGGAAAATTGTCGAACTCAAGAAAATCGTCGAAAGCAGCTCGACGATTTTTGTCGAATCACAGTACACGGGAAATCATCGAACTCCGTTCGATGATTTGCCGTTCATCGATCACAGGTCACGGGAAAAATCGTCGAACGTCGTTCGACGATTTTCCGATAAACGCAGGCCAAAGGAAATTGTCGAATTTCGTTCGACGATTTTACGTTAAACGCAGGCCACAAAAAATCGTCGAACTCAGTTCGACGATCCTCGTCGAACTCAGCTCGACGATTCTCGCCGAAATCAGGCATAAAGAGATCGTTGATCTCAGTTCGACAATCATCGTCGAACTTAGGTCGACGATCTCAAGCAACCAGAGATCGTCGATCTCAGTTCGACGATTATCGTCGATCTCAGTTCGACGATTATCGTCGAACTCAGGTCGACGATCTTCGCCGAACTGGCTGCATTGAGTGTACAGCATTCCTGTACCTCCAACTTCGTTCCCGACCAAACTTCTTAGCCTAATTCAAACCTATTAGTGGTAATATAAGTATGAAATCTCACTGCTATTAAATTCTAGTGTTGAAAGGCAAGATACTACCCAAACAGAGGTTTATAGGGAACCACTTGATAAAACAAACAAGACTACAGTACTCCAGCCGAAAATTTGAGTTTCAGAACTTGAGATAATGCAAACAGAAACATAAAGGGGCATAATGGTTTATGATTCACATGCTTTAGACGAAAAAAAAACAGAGTAAAATAACAATCTCGGGAAAACAGGAAAAATTACAGCAAATTGACCATGAAAAGGAGAAGAAAAACTTGGCAAGGGTAGGAGCACCACTTGCCTCAAATACCAACGATTGAACTTGCACAACCCTTCCTCTCACTCTCGACTCCAGCCGCAATAGCACCTAAACAGGATCTAAGGTTTTAATGGCGGAAAAGGATCAAACTAAAAATTCCGAGTCCCCTAGAAACACCACGAAAATTGAATTTCTTACCGTAGGAATGAAGGTCTAGGCGCAAGCACTCCAAATCCGCTTTCGGAATCGAATTTCATCCACTAACGCTCCCAGAATCAGCGTTTGAAGGGTAGCAGGGTTGGCGGTTTTCTTCCTCTCGAACAGGCAGCGGTTACTCTTTCCAGGAAGGAGACAGTGAAAAGGCTCGTTTTTTTGTCTTGAGACTATATATATTTATGCAGGGACACGCCTATTCAGCCTAAACTGCCACCTAAAAGCCGTCAATTTCAAACTTAATAAATTAATTAATCATTACATCCATTATTATTAACACATCAAAACGACGCGAAAACCGAACCATCTCGGAATCCGACGAAATTCGCATCGTAGCTAAACACCCACGCTACAAATGCAACGGCAAAGTCGAAATCAACTTTCGACGATCAAAACTCGGGTTATCACTACCCGAAGACAAAACACAAGCATCCCCCGAGAGGCCTCACCGGTCACCAAAACAAACCCGGCTTGCTAGGGGATCTTGCCAATAAGGCTACGAACAATCCACACAAGGAACCTAAAGAGCTAAGACCACGCTCTAACAAATGGCACCTGCCGGAAATGCGTCTACGTAACGCCAAACGTGAATTAAATAATCGCAGAAAAAAATCGGGGGCGTTACAGTCACTCCCCCTAAAAGAAAGTTTTGTCCCGAAACATTACATGCACAACTTCTACTATAGAAGGAAAGTAACAAAACAAAAGTTACTAGAAAGAAACATACCAACCAAATCAAAGGAATAGATGAGGGTGGGCCTCCCTCATAGCCGACTCTAGCTCTCAAGTTGCGCTTTCAAAATCTTGATTCTTCCATAGAACCTTCACCATCGGGATAGACTTTGTCCGCAACACCCGATCTTGAGTATCCAAGATGCGGACCGACACCTCAACATATGAAAGATTAGGCTCCAACTGGGGCACAGCATCCAAGACTTGCCCACTGCTTCGCACACACTTCCTTAATTGGCTTACATGAAATACATTATGAATACCTGGGAAGTTTGCTGGCAAATCCAACCTATATGATGACACGCCAATCTGCTTATCAATCTTAAACGGGCCCACATACCTCGGGTCCAATTTCCGGTTCTTACCGAACCTCTTAACACCAACCATCGGGGATACCTTAAGAAACACAAGGTCCCCTACATCAAATTCCAAGTTAGACCTACGCCGGTTGGCGTTATTCTCATATCTCTCCTGAGCAATACGAAGCTTTTCCGGAATAAGCTTCACAGCAGTATCCATCTCCTCGAGCGCATCCGGACCCAACACAGGCCTTTCACCGACCTCGGTCCAAAACAAGGGAGTTCTGCAGCGCCTCCCATACAAAGCCTCAAACGCAGCCATTTGCAAGCTCTCATGGTAACTGTTATTGTATGCAAATTCCATAAGCCGCAAACTCTCATCCCACGCTCCACCGTGGTCCAAGATGTAGCACCTGATCATATCCTCAACTATCTGGTTCACTTGCTCAGTCTGACCATTGGTCTGCGGGTGGTAAGCTGTAGAATACCTCAAATCTGTACCCAAACCCTCTTGCAGACTCCTCCAGAAGCGAGATGTAAAACGGGAGTCTCGATCTGAAATGATGCTAACTGGTACCCCGTGCAATCTGATGACCTCATTCAAATACAGCTCCTCTATCTTTTTCGTCGGATAATCAATCTTATACGGCACAAAGTGAGCACACTTCGTCAGTCTGTCCACTATAACCCAAACAGAATCAAAACCTCTAGGAGATCTCGGCAAGCCCGTAATGAAGTCCATAGAAATACTTTCCCACTTCCAAGTAGGGATCTCCAACGGAGTCAACTTGCCACCAGGCCTTCCATGATCGGCCTTCACACGCTTGCAAGTGTGGCACTCAGCAACAAATCGGGCTATATCTCCCTTCAACACATACCACCAGGCAATCTGCTTCAATTCATGATACATCTTTGTAGATCCTGGATGGTAGGCAACATTAGATCCATGAGCCTCTCTGCAAATCATACCCCTGATGTCTCCAACAGTGGGGATGCAAAACCTACCGCGGTACTTCAAAGTAACCGCATCATCGATAGACAAATCTGGCAACTCCCCTCTCCCAGTCCTGAGCTATAAGTGTAGAAGATCCGGATCATCCTTCTGGTGCAACCTGGTAAGTGCAATCCAAGACGGCTATGCCACTACCAAACTGCTCTGCATGTCACAGCGTCCCACGAAAATATCCATCAGGAGGAACTCTTTTACTAAACGATCAGCGGTGAGATTAAAGATCTTCCCCGTCTTCCGGCTCAGGGCGTCGGCCACCACATTGGCCTTGCCCGGATGATATTGTATATCCACATCAAAATCAGCCACATACTCCAACCAATGCCGCTGGAGCAAATTCAGCTCCTTCTGGGTGAAGACATACTTTAGTCTTTTATGATCGGTGTAGATCTTGCACTGGGCACCATAAAGTAAATGTCTCCATAGCTTCAGGGCAAAGATCACTGCTGCGAACTCAAGATCATGTGTAGGGTAGTTCCTCTCATGAGTCTTCAATTGCCTCGACCCATACGCAATCACCTTCCCTTCTTGCATCAACACACCTCCAAGCCCAACATGCGAGGCATCCACATACACATCATAGTTCGTGCCCTCCATAGGCAATGTCAAAATAGGAGCAGAACACAACCTGCTCTTCAGCTCCAGAAAAGCCTCCTCGCATTTCTTGCTCCAAATGAACGCCACATTCTTCTGCGTCAGCTTAGTCAAGGGGGCTGCCAAGGTAGAAAAGCCCTCCATGAATCTTCTATAATAGCCGGCCAACCCCAAGAAGCTCCTAATCTCCTTGGGTGTGCTCGGCATATGCCAATCCATCACAGCAGAAATCTTTTTCGGGTCAACCGAAATGCTGTCTTTGTTCACCACATGACCCAGGAAGGAAACCTGGGACAACTAGAATTCACATTTACTCAGCTTGGCGAATAACTGATGGTCTCTCAAAGCAGATAGAACCAATCGCAGATGCTGTTCATGCTCCTCAGCACTGCGAGAGTAGATCAACACATCATCGATGAACACCACCACGAACTTGTTTAGAAAGTCCTTGAACACCCGGTTCATCATATCCATGAAAGCTGATGGCACGTTGGTCAAACCAAATGACATAACCAGGAATTCAAAATGCCCATGCCACTACCTGAAAGCAGTCCGTGTAATGTTTGACTCACGGATCCTGAGCTGATGATATCCTAAACGAAGATCGATCTTGTAAAACACTGTGCTACCACGCAACTGATCAAATAAATCATCGATCCTCGGCAGAGGGTACCTGTTCTTTATGGTAACTTTGTTCAGCTCCCTATAGTCAATGCACAGCCTCATCGACCCATCCTTCTTCTTCACAAACAGAACAGGAGCACCCCAAGGCGACGAACTCATCCTGATAAAACCTTTTGCCAACAACTCGTCCAACTGGACTCGCAACTCCTCCAACTCACGAGGGGCCATCCGATACGACGCCTTAGCAATAGGAAGCGTACCTGGTTCCAAATCAATCACAAAATCAACATCCCGCTCGGGGGGAAGACCAGGAAGGTCATCAGGAAAAATATCAGAGAAACCACGAACCACAGGAATCTCCTCCAAGCGCGGCACACTGACAGCAGTCCCAACCACCAAGACTAAACAAGCAAAACAATCAGAATGAAACAGCTTCTGATTGTATACCGCGGAAATGATAGGAGAATCTTGTCACGGATCAGCATACACACTTCCAGGCTGACCATTGTCCTTGATGAAGTCTAAACGCTTCCCTTTGCACTGAATAACCGCATCATACTTAGACAACCAGTCCATACCCAGAATAACATCGAAGTCCTCTAGATCAATCATCTTCAAGTCTGCCTTCGCAAGAAAGTCCCCCAACAAATTAGGGCAATCCAAAATTCCCAAATCTGACAATACAGATTCACCAGAAGGGAACTTGACGCGGAAGGTATCACGAACTTGATCTAGAATCAACTGATACCGCTCTACAAAAGCTCTAGCCACAAACGAGTGGGTAGCGCCGAAGTCGAACAGAACATGCGCCCAGCGGTTCTTCACCTTAAATTTCCCTACAGGAGTACTTAAGCAACTAAGGCACTACCAAGACAAAACTATAACCATTCTAGCAAATAAAACTTTCAGGCTAGGAAAACAACTAACCTGAGATGACCTGAGTCGAAGTCTGAGCCTCCTCGGAAGAGATCACGTTCAGCTTTCCTTTGCCCTTGTCCACAGACTGAGGCGGAGGTAAAGCCTGAAGTGGAACTTCCTGTAGAATAGGCTGGACCTGAGGACACCTTGTATTGATACGGCCCTTCTGGTCACACTGATAGCAGACTCTATCCTTGACCAGCACTGGGCAGCATCATGTCAGGGTCGCTTGCACACAGAACATGGAACATCCTTCCTAGGAGCACCTTGAATAGCATGAACTTGCTCCTTCTTTTGATCTCCCGCCTTCTTGAAACACCTCTCAACTGGGTGGCCTGACCGGCCACAGAAGGTACACACCACCTTGCCTTCTTTCCCGAAGCAGCATCAAGTACCTGGGGTTCTTCTCTTCAACAGACTTCCTCTTGTCCTTCCTCACTTGCTGGCCTCTATTCTTTGCGGTCTCAATAGCCTCCACTTTCAGAGCAGCCTCCACTACCCCTGCATAAGTCTCTGATCTATAAGCACTGGCCAACTGCTGAACCTCGCTCCTCAAGCCACCAAGGAACCGCTTGTCTCGATCTGCTTCAACACTCACCAACCCAGGGGCAAACCGGCTCAACTTGCTGAACTCTATCTCGTACTCACTGACTGTGAGTTGCCTCTGCTTCAGGTGAAGGAAGTCGTTCATAAGTTGGTCACGCTCGACCGAAGGCAGGAACTTCCTCAACAGCATCTCCTTGAACAAACCCCAAGTGCAACCAGCCACCAAGATCTCCTTTTCCCTAAGCCACCAGCTCTAAGCCAAACACTTAAGCTGATAGGCAGCTATCATAACTCTCTGATCATCTGCAATACCGGAGTACGAGAACATCTCCTCCATGGAGATCAACCAATCATCTATGACCATGAAATCTGCCTTCCCATCATATGTAGGAGGGCTAGGTCTCTGAAACTGAGAAATGAAGGCCATCTCCGCTGGCACCACCACTGGAGGTCTCAGGGGAGCAGGAGGGGGAGGGGCAGCTGAACCTGTTGGGTTTCTCTATGAGGATGGCACAACACTTGTGCATGCAGCAGAAGAATAAAAACATCAAGAAAACCCAAAAGAGATGGGATCGGGCCATGGTAGTTGAATCAAGAAGTTAACATACAACTAGGCAAAAATTACCTCGGTGGCGTTGAGTTACAACTCAACGGAGATGCTCCAAGCTTCGTGTTCTTGCTGGTGGCGAGTTCTACGTGGAATGATATCCACGTCTCTGCAGAAATCCACACGAGCGGGAGAACACCGACCTTTCCGTCGCACAGATAATCGGGAAGGAGAATGACCGCACCTTGCTTTCCTACGGACTGCTAGGTCCGCGCAAGGGATAGCAACACCAGCGACGATCGCCGGAGAGGAGGAGGTCGACGGAGTGAATACGGCGACAGAACCCTTCCGTCGGCGGGATTCGAGTTCGGCGGAAGAACGACGAACGGCGGAACGCTTCCGTCGATTCGATCAGATCCGGTTCGATCAAAGCAGCACATTCCCGAAAACCCTAAGTATCCTTTTATACCAAAGGCATAAACAGACTTAGGAATATCGCTATTCGCAGACCACCCAGAAAATTAGGGTTCTAGAATCGGCGAGAATCACCTAGCAGATTCGGTGAGAATCAATCAGCGAGAATCACCTAGAAGATTCGGTGAGAATCAATCAGCGAGAATCACCTAGGATCGGCGAGAATTAGCTAGGATCAGCAAGAATCAGTCGGCGAGAATCACCTAGGATCGGCGAGAATCAGAGTACAATACTCGACGATTCACGTCGAACCCGGCGAGAATCAGTCGGCAAGTATCACCTAGGATCAGCGAGAATCAGAGTGCAATACTCGACGATTCTCGTCGAACGTGGGTTGACGATACTCGTCGACCCTCGGTCGACTATTCTTACCAATCCTTCAAGGCAACATTTGCCCAACCCGACGATCCTTTAAGGCAACACTTTGCCCATAACCCCATTCAGGTCGGTGATTGGTAACCTTTACCAATACAGTCAATCATCCAACTTCTCCATATCTCTTATGTGCAACCCTGCAGGCTCATATCGCGTTGGCAGTGAGATTACATGTTTGACCACTTCTAGATCACCATGGTAACTCCAACACACTCCCACTTGATCTTGAAAGTATCAAACCAAAAAACTCACAAACAATGAGCGGCATCTAGCAATGCATCATTGCTCCCCAAGCAATAAGAGTTTATAACTCATAAGCCTTTATGACCAATGTATCAGTGTTGTCTTTGTCCATTTGTCCCTTACATCCGGAAAGAACTAGATGCATGGACCGTGTCACCCTCGTAATAACTCAATCCAAGTTTCTTGATCCAGGACGGACTTCCAGAGAATGGTGAGTCCAATATCACATATTGACTCAACCAAGCATGGCCATGCATTTCTCAGTCCAGTTCCATCAAGGGGCCCATGGATGCAACTCCTATCATACAGGAGGACAAATCCCATTTCTGCTCACACACAAACACCCAAATGATTCGTAACATGCCCAACAACCACCCTTATCATCAACCTTTCTCAAGGAAGACTTTAGATGGCATCAAAGCACGCTCTTCCTCACTTGATGAATGTTGTGACTTCAGGTCAAAGGACCACAACACCATTGTCAATTGAGACCTACTCGTGACACGATTGGATGACAATCCACAGAGTAGTCTCAGGTTGGGTCTGTCCAGTACAACTTGTTCACTAACAAGTACCTACGTGATGACTTGATATCACAATATCATGACCTGTGAGAACCGTTCATCAGTCAACACACGTGCTAGCCTTCATGTACCATCATCACCCTTAGCTTCTATGATGATACTCGACCAGGGACCTTTAAGAATGAAGCTTCAAATAAATCATAGGCTCTCACATTCAAGTCACGTACTTGATGTCCCATGGAAGCGAACATTCTAAGGGTATCTATTATGTTAACATTTAACTATCATATAGAAAAAAAACTCATAATAAAAGAACTTGCCATTAATTGTAAGAGAAAAACTAGGTACACTGTTCATCATATGAACAAATGGCCAACAAAATACATGTTTACATGCAATCCACAAGATTCTCACTAGAGTTGATCATTTAGGTATCGTATACCCATCGATCTAGTATGACCATCATGCTTTCTCTGCGCGAGAGGCTTTGTCAGTGGATCCGCAATATTCTCCTCAGTCGGCACTCTGCAAATGTTCACGTCTCCTCGTTCGACAATCTCACGAATAAGATGAAACCGCCGAAGTATGTGCTTGGAGCGTTGATGGGATCTAGGTTCCTTAGATTGTGCAATTGCACCATTGTTATCACAGTAGAGAACTACGGGACCAACAATGCTAGGAACTACATCAAGCTCGCCGATGAATTTCCTAATCCATACAGCCTCCTTCGCCGCATTAGCTGCGGCGATATACTCGGCCTCTGTTGTAGAATCAGCAACTGTCTCTTGCTTGGAACTCTTCCAGCTCACAGCTCCTCCATTCAGGCAAAACACAAAACCTGACTGAGACTTGGAGCCGTCTCTATCAGTTTGGAAGCTAGCATCCGTGTAACCACTTACAACGAGCTCTTCCTCTCCACCATACACCAAAAACACATCCTTAGTCTTTCTCAAGTACTTCAGGACATTCTTGACTGCAATCCAATGACACTCACCGGGGTCTGACTAAAACCTGCTAGTCATGCTCAAAGCAAAGGAGACGTCGGGTCGAGTACATAACATCGCGTACATGATTAATCCAATTGCCGAAGCATATGGAATCAACTTCATGCGGTCCTTATCTTCACAAGACTTTGGACACTGGTCCTTAGAGAGATTCACACCATGATACATGGGCAAAAATCCTTTCTTGGACTCAAGCATGTTGAACCACTTCAACACCTTTTCGATGTACGTACTCTGTATCAAACCCAGCAACTTCTTCGATCTATCTCTATAAATCTTAATACCGAGTATATAAGTTGCTTCACCCAAATCCTTCATTGAAAAGCAGTTCCCTAGGTTGTTCTTAACAACTTTCAGGGTAGGAATGTCATTTTCAATCAACAGTATGTCATCTACATACAATATCAGGAAGACAACAATGCTCCCACTGATTCGCTTGTAAACACAAGGCTCATCTTCATTCTTGATGAAACCAAACTCTTTGATTTTCTCATCAAAACGAAGATTCCAACTTCGAGAGGCCTGTTTCAGTCCATAGATGGACTTATTCAGCTTGCATATTTTAGTGGCTTCATCTGGGGATACAAAACCCTCTGGTTGTGTCATATACACTTCCTCAAGGATGTTTCCATTAAGGAAAGCCGTTTTGACATCCATCTGCCAGATCTCATAGTCATAATACGCAGCAACAGCAAGCAATATCCTTATGGACTTTACCATGGCAACAGGGGAAAAGGTCTCATCATAGTCAATACCATGAATTTGCTTGAAACCCTTAGCCACCAGTCGCCCTTTGAATGTCTGTACATTCCCATCCATGTCGGTCTTCTTCTTGAAGACCCACTTGCACCCTATGGGTCGTACCCCTTCAGGTGGTTCCACCAAGTTCCAAACTTGGTTTGCATACATGGAGTCCATTTCGGATTTCATAGCCTCAAGCCATTTGTCGGAGTCTGGTCCATTCATAGCCTCTTGGTAGGTTGCTGGTTCATCATCATGATCCATAAGCAACACATTACCTATTTGAGACACGAGAAATCCATATCTCTCAGGCTCAAACCTCGGTCTACCAGATCTACGTAGGGCTTGTGTTCCTTGAGCAGGTTCTCTAGCTACAACATCTTGTAGTCCTGTCTCAGAATCCAATTTCGGTTCATTCACTACATGTGGTTCTTGAACTTCTTCAAGCTCTACCTTTTCAGTCTTTCTTGATAAGAACTCTTTCTCCAAGAAGACACCAGTCCTTGCGACAAACACTTTGCCCTCAGACGGTAGGTAAAAGTAATACCCTTTCGTTTCCTTAGGATATCCCACCAGATAACATTTATCCGATTTGGGTTCCAGCTTGTCAGGCATTTGACGTCTCACGTATGCCTCACAGCCCCAAATTTTAATGAACGACATACTAGGACGCTTCCCAGTCCATATCTCATATGGTGTCTTCAGAACCGTTTTCGTTGGAGCGCGATTCAATGTCATTGCAGCAGTCTCTAAAGCAAAACCCCAAAAGGAAACAGGCAAGTCTGTATGACTCATCATCGAACGTACCATGTCTAACAGAGTACGATTTCTCCTCTCAGACACACCATTATGTTGTGGTGTTCTAGGTGGAGTGAGCTGTGATACAATACCACACTCTTTCAGAATATCACGGAACTCATGACTCAGGTATTCGCCACCTCGATCAGATCGGAGTGCTTTAACCCTTTTAACCAACTGGTTTTCTACTTCATTCTTGAACTCTTTGAACTTTTCAAAGGTCTCGGATTTGCACTTCATAAGATACACATATCCGTATCTACTGAAATCATCAGTAAATGTAACAAAGTAGAAATACCCACCTCTAGCCATGGAACTCATGGGTCCGCATACATCACTATGTACAACACCCAAGAGATCCTCAGCCCTCTCAGTATAACCAGTGAAAGGAGCTTTAGTCATCTTGCCTAACAAACAAGATTCGCATCGCTCAAATGATTCATAATCAAAGGAGTCCAAAAGTCCATCTCTATGGAGCTTGGATATGCGCTTCTCATTGATATGGCCCAAACGACAATGCCGGAGAAATGTAGGGTTCGAGTCATTTGTTCTTAGTCTTTTATTTTTTCTACATTACAGATCAGATGGTCCAAGTTCAAAACATAAAGACCATTAAACAATTGGGCTACAACATAACAAACATCATACTTAAATATAGAACAACAGTTGTTCTTAATTATAAAAGAAAATCCAATCATGTCCAAACATGAAATAGATATAATGTTTCTAGTTATGGCCGGAACAAAATAACAATTATCTAGTTCTATTACAAGCCCACTGGGCAAAGAAAGACGGTAAACCCCTACGGCTACAGCAGCAACTCTTGCTCCATTGCCGACGCGGAGGTCCACCTCCCCTTTACTCAGCAATCTTCTCCTTCCCAGTTCCTTCACATTTGTACAAATTTGAGAACCACATCCGGTATCCAATACCCAGGATGAAGGAGCAGAAAGGTTTATCTCTATAACGTAAACATTTGAAGCGGAAGTCATACCTCCCTTCATTTTCTGCAGACCTTCAATGTACGAAGGACAGTTCCTCCTCCAATGACCAGCCTTGCCACAGTGGTGGCATTTCCCTTCCTTCACCGTGCTTTTCCTTTTCATCAGTGCAGAAGACTTGGGCTTAAGATATGACTTAGGTCCCACCTTCGTCTTATTAGAGCCCTTGGCCTTGCCCTTGCCCTTATGCACCATCAGTATGGGGTTGGCAGGCTTGGCCTTCTTCATATTGAATTCGGCAGTTCTCAACATGCGTATGAGTTCGGGCAGTGTCTTGTCTATTTCATTCATGTTGTAGTTCAAGACGAACTGCTCATAACTGTCCGGCAACGATTGCAGGATCAGATCTGTGGCCAACTCTTGACCAAGAGGAAAACCCAGCCTTTCAAGGTTCTCTATATACCCAATCATCTTGAGTACGTGAGTCCCTACTGAGTCTCGAACTCCCATCTTGCACTGAAACAACGCTTTTGTGACGTCGAACCTCTCTTGATGAGCCTGCCCTTGAAACATTTTCTTGCGATGCTCGTCAATCTCCTTGCACCCCATGTTCTCATGTTGCTTCTGAAGCTCAGAGTTCATAGTGGCAAGCATAAGGCATTTGACATCTAAAGAATCATCAGTATACTTCTTATAAGTATCCTTCTCAGCACGGGAAGAGTTCCCAGTCGGCACCTCGGGGGCTTCTTCTTCCAAGACATAGAGCTTTCGTTCTTGCCTGAGAATAATTCTCAGGTTCCTGTACCAGTCCATGTAATTAGTCCCACTGAGCTTATCCTTCTCAAGGATGGCTCTCAGAGACAACGTGGAGTGTGAAACACTTGCCATGGAATTCTACAAGAATTTACGAAGAATAAAATCAGTACCAGAATTTCAAATACAATTTATTTTAATTTGAACTTCAATTAAAACACTCCCACTATTTTATTCGAAATGATAGCCCTCACTAACAATTCGGAGAGTTCATGCGAGCTACTCTATTAGTGGACAAGATCCGTATTTCACCAACACAATGAGTCAGCTTTGGCTTTCCTCTCACGATGCGGTTATTTAGGTAGGCAACGCTTGCCAATTGCATCCTCATGCAATTCTTGTATGGTTGGTGAATAACTTCTTACTCGCATCCATCATATGGTGCATGCCAACCCTATGCCTCTAGGCACTCAACCTTTGAGGTCACCTAGTTAAGCTGGACCCGATGTCGACAGTGGGATATCACAATTATCCGCTCGCACCCTTACCAAGATAGATTAATGCACCTTGCTTTGGCAAGCCCACACTTCATCGATCGAGGCAGGAAGAGTGTCATCCATCGGAAGGCATCCGAACACTTAATATTTGATGAAGGGATTTTGATTATAGGTTAACAGTTAACCATGATCAACATTTGATCAATCTGCACATCCAAAGAAAAACAATTTTTCTAAAACCACATGCATCCCTTATGTGCACAAACTGACACCATCAGCATTTGATAGAAGGAAGGGCTAAATCTGAACATCCGGAAACTTCCAAATCCTCAGATTTACATGCATTGGACAAAAGCAAAGACAACTCAACTTAAAGCAGTAGAAAAGCTCATCTCTCTATGTTGGATTCAAAATCCAAAACAAAATCGAGGGATGGTTACTTCAAAGGAGACTACAATTTCTAACAATTAGAAATCTCCACGAAATCCCAGACATTCTTGGAGGGGTACCAAGACTAAATCTAGACATTTAGAACACTTCTAAATCCCTAGGTTTACACGCACTGGAATAACAAAACTTCCAAAACAACAATCATGGTCGAAACCTCCCTCTGATACCACTGTTGGGTTTCTCTATGAGGATGACACAACACTTGTGCACGCAGCGGAAGAATAAAAACATCAAGAAAACCCAAAAGAGATGGGATCGGGCTATGGTAGTTGAATCAAGAAGTTAACATACAACTAGGAAAAAATTACCTCGGTGGCGTTGAGTCACAACTCAACGGAGATGCTCCAAGCTTCGTGTTCTTGCTGGTGGCGAGTTCTACGTGGAATGATATCCACATCTCTACAGAAATCCACACGAGCGGGAGAACACCGACCTTTCCGTCGCACGGATAATCAGGAAGGAGAATGACCACACCTTGCTTTCCCATGGACTGCTAGGTCCGCGCCAGGGATAGCAACACTAGCGACGATCGCCAGAGAGGAGGAGGTCGACGGAGCGAACAAGGCGGCGGAACCCTTCCGTCAGCGGGATTCGCCATCGGCGGAAGAATGACGAACGGAGGAACGCTTCCGTCGATTCAATCAGATCCGGTTCGATCAAAGCAGCACATTCCCGAAAACCCTAAGTATCCTTTTATACCAAAGGCATAAACAGACTTAGGAATATCGCTATCTGCAGACCACCCAGAAAATTAGGGTTCCAGAATCGGCGAGAATCACCTAGCAGATTCGGTGAGAATCAATCGGCGAGAATCACCTAGCAGATTCGGTGAGAATCAATCGACGAGAATCACCTAGGATCGGCGAGAATCAGCTAGGATCGGCGAGAATCAGTCGGCGAGAATCACCTAGGATCAGCGAGAATCAGAGTACAATACTCGATGATTCACGTCGAACCCGGTAAGAATCAGTCGGCGAGTATCACCTAGGATCGGCGAGAATCAGAGTACAATACTCGAGGATTCTCGTCGAACGTGGGTTGACGATACTCGTTGACCCTCGGTCGACTAATCTTACCAATCCTTCAAGGCAACATTTGCCCAACCCAACGATCCTTTAAGGAAACACTTTGCCCATAACCCCATTCAGGTCGGTGATTGGTAACCTTTACCAACACAGTCAATCATCCAACTTATCCACATCTCTTATGTGCGACCCTGCAGGCTCATATCGCGTTGGCAGTGAGATTACATGTTTGACCACTTCTAGATCACCATGATAACTCCAACAGACCCCCTGCAGGGTCTTGCACTCCCTGAGTTTGTCATGCCACAATTGCCGCCAGAGACTGGATCTGGACCTGCATCTCCACCAACTGCCTGGTCAAGAAATCGTTGCTCAACCGCAAGCTCTCGATCACCGCATCACTCTGTTCTCCAGAAGTCTCACCCTCAGACAGGGGTGTCGACCTCGTCGAAGGACGTCTCGCCATCCTAAAACCATATCAATATTAGTCAAATCCTGGTACAATAGTTGGAACTAACTACAAGTACAGACCATACATACATAAATATGAACTTTTAACTGCTATACTTGCTCTGGGATTTTATTTTATTTAACAAAAGTGATGTTATACCTAACCTAGGATGGTTAACCACCATCAACTAACTCTTGTGCCTAGATCGGGAATGCATGAATTTATATTCTTTTTCTGATTTAAAACCATGTGTGTACATATGTCATCCTGCAAATGTTTAGCTTGGCACGTTGTGCTTATGCAATGTTATGTTATGCATGATTGTGCTATGTATTCTAAAAAGGCCCTAATGCATGTCATGAGCAGCGTACGCATGAAAATGTTATGCATCCCATACTACATAACATTCTCATGCAACGAAAAAGAAATGTGCTAGTCGCATTCATGTGGTGAGGTTATGCATCCCATACTACATAACCCTCACATGTTGTCCCATATGGTGGATCCATATACAAACACATATTATGCATCCCATACTACATAATATGCCCTGTATACTTCATGTTATGCTATGAGTGTAGTGTTCATGCTTCAGCCAAGACGTGCTGATGACATATCAGTGTGTGTATGATATGATGCTAAACATCTAATACCTACATGGAAAGGTTGCCCGACAAATTGCCAAGCAACCTCCCTCTGATACCAACTGTCACAACCCACATTTTTCTCTGAATTCAAGAAGTATCAGAGTATGAGAAAAACACGCGTCGTGATGCCACGTCGAGCAGGGGATAACTGTCGACGCTCAGGCGAACACCATCTATCTAGACTATGAAAATTTCATAATTTTAATGATTAGAAAATCATATATAATTTTAAGGGCCGTATCCCTCGGCTCGGTGGATCGTCTAATCCACGGTTTAAAAAACTATACTTATACGCAGCGAAAAATACTTTATTTATTTTTGACATCTTATGAGAGTGCATAAGTGACCCCTGAGGTCAACTTATACTATGCAAAACTCTAGATTTATAGTATATTATAAGTAGGAAAATGATCTTTTTACGTTACTTGGAAAGTAGTGTATGAGTTTTATAAAACATGCTGATCATGAGATATACTTGTAGTAGTGTTTTTAGGTTTAAAATAACTAGCAACCTAGCATAAAATTTCCCAAGAGCAAGTAGACTATCTCCAGAAAAGGTAGCAGTAAAAGAAACATATATAGTATCATAAGGTAAAACTAGCAGTGGGCGCCAACAAACTGACACGAACCCACTGACAAGTATGTATGTCTGTAAGAAAAGCAGGAAAACTACCTCACAACAACCAAGAGAAAGATCCCTACAACTCAAGAGCTCGCCAGCAACACCACAGCAAATTTAGTCGTCTACCCGGCTACTAATCAGAACCTAAGGCATTCAGAAAAGAAAGAACACCTCAGCAAGTAAAAGGAGAAAACCAGAATTAGAGCGTTAAATCAAAATGGAACAGGAGTGTAAGTAAACAAGATAGTAAAAGCAAACACTGCCCAAAGTAAACAAAAGTACACCTAGTATCAAGCAACAACACCAAGCCCTGCTCAAATCCTGTAGAGGCTACAAGGCAAAAGACAAGAAAAATTTGTCACTATATGTTGTATTTAACCAGGAATAAACACCTAACAATCCTAATTTGTGAGTTAATGGCAGTAGTAATAAAAATGGACCTGAGTTGGTGACCAAAAACAGTCCCCCAAGCCAAACAGTTCCAAAAGAAAATTCACTATGTCAGAACAAAATCAGCACAAACCCAGCCCGTACCTGGGATAAAAAGGGTGACGACCACAGCAATACCAAGCCCGTACCAGAGACTAAAATGTGGCGGCCACGGCTCACACACAAAACATCCCACTCCTTTAGAGCGTCAAAATACCACTACCTGCCATAACCCACGATTCGGCCCTCAAAACAAAGGAAGAACGAAAGGCCGACACGACATTTTCCCGAGGAGGTATTCACACGGGAAGAAGAAAAAAAAACTGAGAAGTAAATCTCAGCCTACAGGAAAAAAACGTTCACTAATACCGGAATCGTCGAACGCAGCTCGACGATTTTCGTCGAGCGCGGGAAAATCGTCGAACTCAGGAAAATTGTTTAGCGCAGCCCGACGATTTTCGTCGAATCACAGGACACGAGAAATTGTCGAACTTCGTTCGATGATTTGCCTTTCGTCGATCACAGGTCACGGGAAAAATCGCCGAACGTCGTTCGACGATTTTCCGATAAACGCAGGCCAAAGGAGATTGTCGAATTCCGTTCGACGATTTTGCATTAAACGTAGGCCACAGAAAATCATCGAACTCAGTTCGACGATCCTCGTCGAACTCAGCTCGACGATCCTCGCCGAACTCAGGCAAACAGAGATCGTTGATCTCAGTTCGACGATCATCGTCAAACTCAGGTCGATGATCTCAAGCAACCAGAGGTTGTCGATCTCAGTTCGAAGTTTATCGTCGAACTCAGGTCGACGATCTTTGTCGAACTGGCTGCATTGAGTATACAGCATTCCTGTACCTCCAACTTCGTCTCCGTCCAATCTTCTTAGCCTAATCCAATCATATTACTCGTAATGTAAGTATGAAATCTCACTGCTACTAGATTCTAGGGTTGAAAGACTAGATACTACCCAAACAGAGGTTAACATGGAACCATTGATAAAAAGAAAAAAAACTACAGCAACACGGCCAGGAATTTGAGTTTCAGAATCTTGAGAGAAAATGAAAAAGAACAAAAAAGAGCATTTCTGGTTCAAGGTCTTCATGATTTTTACAGGAAAACAGAGCAAAATAATAATCTTAGGAACATGAGTGATAGCAACAAAAATGACAAGAATAGGAGAAGAAAAACATGGCAAGGATAGGAGCACCACTTGCCTCAAATACCAGCGATTGAACTTGCACAGCCCTTCCTCTCTCTCTCTCTCTCGGCTCCAGCCGCAACAACACCTAAATAAGATCCAAGGTTTTAATGGCGGAAATGGATCAAACTAAAAATTCCG
Source organism: Platanthera guangdongensis (assembly GCA_039583875.1). Taxonomy (NCBI): domain Eukaryota; kingdom Viridiplantae; phylum Streptophyta; class Magnoliopsida; order Asparagales; family Orchidaceae; genus Platanthera; species Platanthera guangdongensis. Next base: position 130,041,272 of record CM077164.1, read on the forward strand.
AGTCCCCTAGAAACACCACAAAAATTGAATTTCTTACCGTAGGAATGAAGGTCTAGGCAAGAGAACTCCAAATCCGCTTTTGGAATCGAATTTCGTCCACTAACGCTCCCAGAATCGGCATCTGAAGGGTAGCAGGGTTGGCGGTTTTCTTCCTCTCGAACATGCAGCGGTTACTCTTTCCAGGAAGGAGACTGTGAAAAGACTCATTTTTTTTTGTCTTGAGACTATATATATTTATGCAGGGACACGCCTATTCAGCCTAAACTGCCACCTAAAAGCCGTTCATTTCAAACTTAATAAATTAATTAATCATTACATCCATTATTATTAACACATCAAAACGACGCGAAAACCGAACCACCTCGGAATCTGACGAAATTCGCACCGTAGCTAAACACCCACGCTACGAATGCAACGGCGAAGTCGAAATCAACTTTCGACGATCAAAACTCGGGTTATCACTACCCGAAGCCAAAACACAAGCATCCCTCGAGAGGCCTCACCGGTCACCAAAACAGACCCGGCTTGCTATGGGATCTTGCCAATAAGGCTACCAACAATCCACACAAGGAACCTAAAGAGATAAAACCATGCTCTAACAAACGGCACTTGCCGGAAACGCATCTACGTAACGCCAAACGTGAATTAAATAATCGCAGAAAAAAATCGGGGGCGTTACACGGGCGAGTAGAAGCTTTACAAACGTCAAGCGGTGGAAGATGCCACTTCAGTGATATGGACAATTCAGGAACGGTTGAAGATCGCTCAGGACAGACAGTCAAAATACTATAACGTCAAACATAGGAACGTGGAGTTCAGTGTTGGCAACTAGGTGTACTTGAAAATCAAACCGTTCAAGGGTGTCTCGCGGGTTCGACGCTTGAAGAAGCTGAGTCCGAGATACCTTGGACCATTTGAGATCCTGGAGCTTGTTAGCGAAGCAGTGTATAGATTGAAGCTGTCGGTGGAGTTGAGTGGGCTACACGATGTGTTCTACGTATCGGTGTTGCGTAAGGCGGTGCAAGAGCCTTCGCAGATAGTTGCGGTTGATCAAGTGCCAGTTGATTATGAGTTGACGACAAAGGTCAAGCCTATACGTATTGAAGACGTTGAAGTCAAGCGACTCCGCAATAAGGATATCTGAATGGTTAAAGTCCGTTGGGATAATTACGAACGTGAGGAGCTTTCTTGGGAGCGAGAGCAAACTATATTGGAAGAATACCCCGAGTTATTCCATTCAGGTAACTTGTAATTTTGTGTACCTTTACTTAATTTCGGGACGAAATTCCTTAAGTGGGGGAGATTTGTAACGCCCCAAAAATTCTATTTGAGTTGGTCGCGTAAAAAGGGATTTTGGTGCCTGTATAGGGGCACACGGCCTAGGACACGGGCGTGTCCAAGGCCGTGTCTGGCTGGTGTTTTGCCGTTTTCATCCTGAGAAGGACACGGCAAGGAACACGGCTAAATGACACGGGCGTGTCATTTGACACGGGCGTGTGCCTACCCGTGTCAATACCTGTGTTCAGCAGGGTCGTGTTAGTTGGCGTGGCAGTTATATGTGACTCGCCCCCGGACACGGGCGTGTCGAGGACCCGACACGGGCGTGTCGAGTGAGACACGGGCGTGTCTGAGCCCGTGTGAGTCTCTATGTTCGACGATCGTGCCTTGATCGAGGCATACGGCCTGGGACACGGCCGTGTGCGAGGCCGTGTTCGGCTCAGGTCTAGGGATTTTGGTGCAGATCTGAGCCGTTCATTTTCTTTTAGTGAGATCCAATGGTTCAGACGGTTTCCTGCTCAGTTAAGGCTGGGAATGAGGGAGTTAATTCTTCATTTTCTCCAAACCATTCTCTTTCCAAGGAGTGAGATAGAGGAGGAAGAAGAAGGAGGATTTCGGCCGCCGGCGGAGCATCGGAGCACCATTTTGAGATCTGAGAGCAGATCCGTGGAGGAAAGTTCGTTGTGAAGATTTCCATTCGTGTAGTTTTTCCATGGCGCCAAAGCGTACTATAAGGGTAACGATTCTCCACTTGAGCATGTGAAGCTCTTCCTTTTTGCATAGGGAAAACCCGCTCTCGCGAGTGTGCGGCGTGTGTTTGGAGTTCCTTGGGGTTGACGGGAATAGTCCCCCTTGTGTTGTATATAGAGTCCGGAAATCGAAGTACGGACATAGGAATTGTGTGTGAAGCATACCCGAAAATGTTGGTCTGGATCGGTGATGTTGCATTTGTTATGATTTGCCGGAGAAGACTCCATGCTTTGGGTTTTTCGGGTTTCTACACGGTAGATTACTGCAGGGATCCTTGGAGGTTAGCCCCAAGGCGCACCCGGAAAACTAGGCAGAATCATTGTTCTGCTAACTTGGCGGTCTGGGAACCGGCCTTGAACATAATTGGGTTATGTGATTGATTGGAATATTAGGATCCGAGAGAAGCTTGGCTCGTGCATACGTCTTAAGGTGAACTACGCGATTGAGCAACGGGCAAGTGGAATTGGACCTGGACTATGTGGTTCAGTGCGAGAGACCCGAAAAGGGGACTGGCCATTGGCATTGTCGGGAGCCTTAGACATTGGTGCAGAAGGCTAAAATGCTCATGTTGTTGCCATGCTGTGGGTGGTGGTGAAGACGCTGAAGTGTCAGGATTCACCGTTAATGTGCCCTGAGTGCACGGGGTGTTTGGCCGTGCGAGCCTACACCTGTGGTGAAGTATGTTTTTACATAATTGTTTAGCTGGGCTAATGATATGCAGGGAAGGAGCACCGTCGTCCCGAGAAAGAGACGGGGTCGTTATAATTTGGTCGGCTTTAGCTGACCGTTGCCTGTTTGCCACCGTGCGGTGGAATGTTTCTTGCAGGTGCTGCGGAGCCGAGTGCAAAATAGCGGGCTGGAGCCCATGTTGCCATGCTGGCCCTCGAAGGCCTTAGTGTATAGTTGTTTTTATTTTGTCATGTGTGGCCGGCCTGCGAGCCGATGTATGTAAGACACTATTTGATAAGTGAACTATTGTAAGGCCATGTTTCTTTCAGTGTATTGTTATTTCATTCCAGTGGTAATGTTTGTGGACATTCATGTAAATGGATTATTCAGTTTGGGTTCTTTCCACTTTTAAAAGCATCCGCTAGAATGCTCTGTGTTAGGACGGGTAGTCTTAATTGGAATGTTTGATTATTAATACGTAACCCTTCCGTCTGTCCGTGGTATATGGCGTCGGGTTCCATCTGGACCTTCTGTTATATGCCATACGACGGATGGGGGTGTTACAACTTGGGGGCTCTTTCCTTCCATGAACTTTCTTTTATCTTTCCTCAATTGCTGCCCTCTTTACTTAGCATTCTCAATAGCCTCCACCTTCAAAGCAGACTCTACCATTCCAGCATAACTCTCTGATCCATACGCACTTGCGAATTGCTGGATATCTCTTCTAAGGCCACCAGGAAATCGTTTAACTTTATCTGCCTCGGAACTCACCAAGCTGGGGGCAAACCGACTTAGCTTGCTGAATTCGATCTCATACTCACCAACTGTGAGCTGCCTCTGCTTCAAATGCAAGAAATCGTCCATCAATCGGTCCCGCTCGACCGAAAGCAGAAACTTCCTCAGCAATATTTCCTTAAAGGACTCCCAAGAGCATCCTCCTACCATGCTCTCCTTCTCTCTCAACCACCAAATTTTTGCTAATCCCTTAAGCTAGTAGGCAGCGATCATCACTCTCTGATCGTCAGTGACTCCGGAGCAGTGAAACATCTCCTCGATTGAAATCAGCCAATCATCCAAGACCATAAAATCGACATTGCCATCATAGGTAGGGGGCCTAAGCCGCTGAAACAGAGAGATGAAGGTCATCTCGGGTGGCACCACAACTGGAGGCACCAAAGGGGCAGGAGGGGCAGGAACTGCTAAACCCATAGCCAGGTCTTGCACTCTTAGAATCTGTACAGCCACAACTGCTACCAGAGACTGGATCTGGGACTGCACCTCGTCAAGGCTTCATTACTCTAACGCATACCTTCAATAATGGCATCACTCCGCGCTCCCGATGACTCACCCTCGGACTGGGGAGTCAACCTCATCGATGGATGTCTCGACATTCTAAAGGAACAAACAAACCAATAATCAAAACCAAGCTCAACTGCTAAAACTAAACAACCCAGTACAGACAAACATACATAAGTACTTGCTTCAACTGCTAACTTGCTCTGGGAATTTTAACTATGATATCATGCTTAACTTAAGATGATTCACCATCATCGCATTAAATCATGTGCCTAGACTATGAATGTATGAATTTATATTCTTTTTGACTCAAAACCATATGTGTACATATGTCATCATGTAAATCTTTAGCTTGGCATGTTGTGCTTATGCTATGTTATGCAACGCATGTTGTGCTATGCATTCTAAAAAAGGCATTAATGCTTGTTATGAGTGGCATACACATGAAATGTTATGCATCTCATACTAAATAACATTTCATACAATGAAAAGAAAACGTGCTAATGGGCATTCATGTGGTGAGGTTATGCATCTCATACTACATAACCCTCACATGTTGCCTCCTTTGGTGGATCCATATACAAACACATATTATGCATCTCATACTATATAATATGCCCTGTATATTTCTTATTATGCTATGAGTGTTGTGTTCATGCTTCATCCAAGACGTACTGCTGACATATCGGTATGTGTATGTTATGATACTAGACAACTAACACTAACATGGGAAGGTTGCCCGACAAATTGTCAAGCAACCTGGCTCTGATACAAACTGTCATAACCCGCATTTTCTCATTTAAATAAATTAAATCAGAGCAAGAGAAAATACGTGTTGTGATGCTACGTCGTACAGGGGATAACTGCAGACGCTCAGGCAAAACTCAAGACTCTATAGCTAAAAGGAAAATCATAGGTTATTATAAATAAAATCCAATTAAGTTAGATGGTCGTATCCCTCGGCATAGTTGATCAACTAGTCCACGAGTGAAAATCTTTATACGCTGCGGAAAAATACTTTATTTATGAAACTTGACATCCTACTTGAACATAAGTGTCCCCAAAGGACAACTCATGATATGCAAGACTCTAAGTTTAATTATAGTATAAAAATGGCTTTTATGTTACTTGGGAAAGTCGTGCTTTTGTTTTATAAACAAGTCGTGCATGAAATACATATTGTAATGCTTTTTAGGGTTTAAAATACCTAACATGCAACCTATCATAAAACAATCCCATAGAGTAAGTAAAATAACCTCCAAAACAGGTAAACTAGAAGTATAAGCAAAGTACATAGCATTCTAAAAGATAAACCACCAGTGGGCGTCAACAAACTGACACGAACCCACTGGTGAGTAAGTATGTCTGTACTACAAAAGAATAATGAAACTACCTCCCAAGAATGAGGAAGAGAGATCTCAGCAACCAAGAGAACATTATCCAGCTCCCAAAAAGAAATCTAGCCGCTCAGTCGGCTACAATCCTAAACCTGAGGCATTCAAGGAAAGAACACCTCAGGAAATGAAAATAATAACAAAAGGAGGAGCAATAAGGTTAAAAAAATGATTGCATAAGGGTTTACCATACCCTAAAACAAGAATGCTGGAGTAGTCAGCTAAAAGTTAATAAGAAATAGGTAAAGGGAAATTACTCATCAAACAGCGTAAATAAAGGATGCACCAAGTGCAAGGATGAAGCCAAGCTTCAAGGATATCTGCAAGAAGGATTAGCAGGATAGAAAATATCTAAACCTCAAGCTAGAATCTAATGAATCATCTAATACTGGAGCAGAAAAACAACAAGGGCCTAGGCTGGTGGTATCATGTCCAACCAAGAATACCAGGCCTAAATATTTACAAGGTACTGTGGAGGTGGCATCGGTCCACTCAACCTAACAGTCCAAATGTCTAGCAAGACAAGAAAAGAAAAGGTGGCGGTATCGGTCCGACCCAACCCCAAAATCCAGATCCAACTCCAGTACTAAGTGATTCACAAAACAAAAAGAATATTCCAAGGCTGGTGGTCCCATAACCACTATGAGGCCAAAAAAATGAACCCTAATCGGTCCAAAGCAACCAGCTAAAAGACTTAGCTGCCTAACAATTGACGGCGTTGAGTGAGCCCCACTCACTCAGCGCCAAAGGGCTTAGCCGGAAAAACAAAAAAATCAACACTGGCAGGTTGGCGTCGAGTGAGATCCTCTCACTCAACGCCAACAGACTTAGAACAGTCTGGCTGAGATGGCGTTGAGTGAGCTCCACTCATTCAACGCCAAATGACTTATCTAAAAATTCTGAAATCTACGGCTAATACCTACTCAACTCCAAACAGAGAACTGATTAAATAAATCCTATATTCAACCTAACCTTCCAAACCACCAAAATCAGCCCAAAAATCACCATATCCTTCATGACTTGGAATGAACGCCTGCTGTTCACCTCCCTCTACACTAACAAGCCTAATTTTTACACCAACTCGAGCCCAATCAAGAAAAACTCAGTATTAACAACCTATAATAAAAATTACTAGAGGGAAAAAAGCTGCAGTAAAAGTATTGACAGCATCACTGGATTAAAAAAAAGGACTAAACAGATCTTTAACCCGACACTCCCCCTATTACCAAAATCTGCTACTCAAGCTTAAGAAGAAAATAGGCAAAACCCGATTAATCAAAACAGGATATGATCTGGACAATGTCTACGGCATAAATAATTCCTAGAGAGGAAAAAAATACGGCTACCAAGCGAAGAAAGAGGTGAAATAAATTCACTTGGCAAGGGCAAGAGCACCACTTGCCTCGGTTCTAGAAGAAAACTGGCCAGCACCACTCACTCCAGTCGGATCTGGCCGCAAGAGCCGCTTCCTAAGAGATCTGGACGATTTAGCAAAAAAAAGACGGGCAAAACCTGAAACCCTAGCTCCAGGAAACCCACCGAGAAACTTAAAATACTAACCTTGGGGTTGAAGATCTCGGCGAGAGCAGTCCGAATCCGCCCTTACGCAAGAATTTCGAGCTCTAAAATGCAAGCAATCGACTGTCGGAGCTCCGCCTTTCCTTCCGCCGCTTTATTCTTCCGCAGGAAAAATTAACCGCCGGCCTTAGGTGAGATAATGAAGATAACCCTAAGGGAAACTTTAAATACTCGCCCACTAGCTATAACAATAATATACATTAAATGCCTAAATATAAAATATAAGCCTTTAATCAACACAATAATTAATTAACCTGAAGCAATATCCTGACAGTTAATTTAAATAAAACGTCAAAATGACGCGAAAAACAAACAACCTCGGAATTTGACGAAATTCGCACCGTAGACAAATATCCATGCTACAAACCTAATGGCAAAGTCAAAATCAACATCCGACAAACAAAAAAATTCAGGCTAATACATCCCGAAGCCAAAATTCAAGCATTCCCGAAGAGGTCTCACCGGGTCATCCAACATTGACACTGGCTTGCTAGGGAACCTTGCAACTATGCTACTACCACTAAGAACACCTAATGAGGTACTCAAACAACGGCACAAGCCAGAAACACGTCAACGTAATGCCAAAGAAATATTAAATAAACACAGAAAAATCGGGGCGTTACAACTGCTGGGGAACACGGTGCCCAATCCCCGGGAGAATATCAAAGTTATAACCCTCCATAGCAGAAAGGAGGTGGTCGATCCAAAACGGATCGTTCTGCAGGTACATATTTCACCTCCGACCCATCTTTCCCCTTCTTCGGTTACGCCGCCTTTATCAATTTTAAATGATAAAATTATTTTAAAAACGCCCCTGTCATATCCACATAAGTTAAATAGTGTGCGTAAGGACGCACATTACAAAAAATTTATTTTATTATTTAAACAAATTCATTTTAGTGTTCCCTTCTGCGAGGCAATCATACAGATACCTAAGTATGTGAAATATTTAAAAGAACGTTTTTCTAATGAACAAAAATTGGAAAATATTTCGCATATCTCTCTCAACGCAGACTGCTCAGCAACCCTTACTAATAAATTACCACTAAAAAGAAATGACCCGGGACGGTTTTTCATCCCTTGCCTTTTTGGCAATATATTAGTATAATACGCTCTAGCAGATTTAGGCGCGAGCATTAATTTGATGTCGTCCTCGCTCTTTCAAAAATTAGGTTTGGGCACTCTAGCCCCTACTAAAATGCGTATTCTACTAGCGGATCACTCGGTTAAGTTTCTCGTCGGGTTAGTGGAGGACATTCTTGCCCGAGTTGATAAGTTTATCTTTCCGGTAGACTTCGTCATCTTAGATATCGAGGAGGACACCGATGTACCAATTATACTTAGTCGCCCTTTTCTCTCCACCTCCCGCACATTAATTGATGTGAGTAATGGTCTTCTCCTCCTTTGGGTAGTAGATGATGAGGTTACTTTCTCTATTAATCCCTCAATGGGGGTCTCATCATCAAGCGATGACTTTTGTTATAATTTAGATACCTATTCCGGAGATTGTTCTTCCCTTGTTTTCGAGTCTACCTTTTTAAACGACGATATTTTTGCGCTCAAAAACTTTAATTGCGATGAGGATGACTCTGTAAAATTATCTTTCGAACTATTTGGGTCAAAAGATATTAAAATTAAAATCGCATTAGAAGAACCGCCCTGCCTAAAGCTCAAACCCCTACCCGAATCTCTCAAATATGCCTTTTTGGGAAAATATGTACCCTTCGCGTTATCATTTCTTTGCATTTGAGCGATTCAGAGACTTCTGATTTATTGGAAGTTTTACTTAAACATCACCACACAATTGTGTGGCAAATTTCTGATTTAAAGGGAATTAACCCCTCTTTCTGCACTCATAAGATTTTCCTTAACGATAATTGCCGCAAAACTATTCAGCCGCAGTGACGTATTAATGCAAACATGAAAGACGTCATTAAAGCCGAAATTATAAAATTATTAGATGTGGGGATTATTTATCCTATTTCGGACAGTGCATGGTTTAGTCCCGTTCATGTCGTGCCCAAAAAGGGCGGTCTTACCGTAGTGGAAAATGAGCATAATAAACTCGTCCCAACTCATATGTTACGGGTTGGCGGGTGTGCATCGATTATAGAAAACTAAATGATGTCACCTGTAAGGACCATTTCCCACTACCATTTTTAGACCAAATTCTGCAGTGTTTATCCGGTCATCCATACTTTTGTTTTCTTGATGGTTAATCAGGGTTTTTCAAAATCCCCATTTCCTCGATGACTAAGATAAAACAACTTTTACGTGCCCATTTGGCACCTTCACATACTGAAGATTGTCATTTGGCCTCTACAATGCGCCGGCTACATTCTAAAGATGTATGTTGGCGATCTTTGGCGAGCTGGTATGAGACATTATGGATGTCTTTATGGATGACTTCTCTATTTTCGGATGCTCATTCTCGATTTTTATTCGTAATTTAGATTGTGTCCCTCAGTGATGCGAGGACACACATTTCATTTTAAATTGAGAAAAGTGTAACTTTATGATTCGAGAAAGTTTGGTTCTCGGCCATAAGATTTCGTCGAAGTGGATGAAGGTCGATAAAGCCGAGGTTGAAATTATCGAAAAGCTTCTCCCGCCTTCTAACGTAAAATCTATTAGGAGTTTCTTAGGCCACGCAGGCTTTTATGGATGTTTCATTCAAGATTTTTTAAAAATAACAAAGTCGCTTACTCGCCTCTTGGAAAAGGAATCAAATTTTGTCTTTAGTAGCGAATGCGAGTCTGCTTTTAATTTTATAAAACAAAAACATATCAATTCACCCATTTTAGTGGCGCCCAATTGGACCCTTCCATTTGAGATTATGTGCGACGCTAGTGATATTGCCATAGGTGCCATTCTGGGCCAACACATAAACAAATATTATCATCCTATTTGTTACGCCAGTAAGACGCTCACTTCCACACATGGTAATTACACGACAACTGAAAAGGAACTTTTAGTCGTCGCTTTTGCATTTGATAAGTTTCTCTCGTATATAACGCTTTCTAAAGTTATCGTATTTACCGACGACTCTGCCTTAAAATATTTATTAGCTAAAACGGATGCCAAGCCCCGCCTTCTTCGATGGATCCTCCTCCTACAAGAGTTTGATTTGGAGATCTCGAATAATAAGGGCACCGAAAATTTATCCTCTGATCACCTCTCCCGCTTAGAAAATCCCGGTGCGAAAGCACTCGTCGAATCTGACATAAATGACAGATTCCCCGAGGAACGCCTCCTAGCCATAAATACTATTTTGTCTTCCCTGCCTTGGTTCGTAGATTTTGCGAACTATTTAGTTGCGCGGGTGATACCAAAAGACTTTTCGAGCCAACAAAAGAAGAAATTCTTTTCTGACTTAAAAAATTTCTTTTGGGCGGACCCTTTTCATTTTTCATATCTGCGCGGACCACGCAGTCCGAAGATGTGTCGCGGGTGTGGAGTGCACGCACATACTTAGGAACTGCCACAAGAGTCCGACTGGTGGGCATTATCAAGCTAACCGGACTGCGCGGAAGGCGCTGGTGGCGGGCTTCTTTTGGCCCACTCTATTTAAAGATGCTCACAATTTTGTGCGCTCCTACGATAGCTGCCAGCGGTCAGGTAACATCTCTTATCACGACGAGATGCCCCAAAATTTAGTTTTAGAGTGCGAAATATTCGATTTGTGGGGCATCAATTTTGTTGGCCCCCTTCCTCCATCTTTTAAAAATAATTATATTTTAGTGGCGGTCGACTACGTATCGAGGTGGGCGGAAGCGCAAGCTCTCCCCACCAATGATTTGCGAGTCAACGTTACCTTTCTTAAAAACTATTTTCTCGCTTCGGCACACCTCACGCTATTGTGAGCGATAGGGGACACATTTGTGTAACGCCCAAATGGCTAAGACGTTAGCTAAATACGGAGTCACACAAACTTGCCACCCCCTACCACCAACAAACAAGTGGCCAAGTTGAGGAAACCGTTTCGCTTAATAGGAAAGATTGGTATGTCAAACTCGACGATGTGTTGTGGGCGTATCGTACAACATACAAAACCATAATTGGTTGTACGCCGTATCGATTAGTCTATGGCAAAGCGTGCCATCTCCCCATAGAACTAGAACATCACGCACTTTGGGCTTTAGAACACTTAAATCTCGATGCTAACTTAGCCGCTCAAAATAGAAAACTGCAACTAAACGAGCTCGATGAATGATGTGCAAACACTTACGAGAGCACTAAATTCTATAAGGAGCGTTCTAAGTTTTATCATGATCTAAAAATCAAGCCCCCAAATTTTTTTCTCCGGGCGATCTTATCCTTCTTTATAATTCACGTCTAAGACTTTTTCTGAGTAAACTAAAATCACGATGGTCCAGCCCCTTCAAAGTTGAAGAGGTTTGGTCATATGAGACCGTACTCATCTCCCACCCTGAAAAAGGCTCGTTTAAAGTAAACGATCATCGCTTAAAATTATATATAGCGGGCGATCCTGTGGGCGGTAATATCAAAACCATATCCCTCCTCAAAATATAACCCGCCAAAATAGTCAAGCTACATGACTATAAACAAAGCGCTCCTGGAAGGCACCTCATGTTTATCTTTTTTGCTATTTCTTTACTTTATCTTTGCTGTTTTGTTCTTAATAATGCATGGTTCCTAATTGGGACTCCCCGAGCATGTTTTAGGGAAGTTTCTACCCTCCCTCTTTACTTTTTGTATATATTGCATTTTATTTCTTTTTTTATTTCACATACTTATTTTGCAACATTGGGGACAATACTAGAATTAAGTATGAGGGTGTTTTCGTGCTTTCTTTTCTGCACTTCAATTTTCTGCACTCTTAAAAAATTTTAAAATAAAAAAAATATGAAAACAAAACAAAACAAAAAAAATTATAAAATGAAAACTCCAAAAATAATTTTTGTTTTATCATTAGAAATTTCAAAAAATTACAAGACAAAAATTCTAAAAAATATTTGGTTTTACATTGTAAATATTTTCTGTAAATATTTTTTTTGTGAATATATTTTTCTCGTCCCCCCCTCCCCTCCTTTCTTTCTCCTCTTTGAAAATAATTTTTCTCTCTTTCCTTTCTTATAAATATTTCCTTATAAATCATAAAAATACAAAAAAAATAGAAAACAAAAATAATTCAAAAAATATATATCTTTTTCGCATTTTTAGTATGTATATATTAATAAATAACTTCAAAATCAAAAAAAAGATAATAGCTCCAAAAATTCCAAAAAGAGTGAAATAAACAAAAATTCCAAACAAAAGATAATAAATCAAAAATACAAAAAAGGATGATAACTCTAAAAAATCCCCAATTTTTTTGAAGTTATTAATAAATCGAATATACCATTCTTAAACTTTTTGTTGTCCAAAAATCTTGTTACGAGTTTATTTATAAGTGAATTTTATTAATTCTTTGTTTACTATTCATTTATTAATTGGATATTGATAGATTTAAATATCTGGGGTTAAGTTTTAAAGAATATCTCATGTTTTGTTCTTAAGATAGGAGACTTGTTTTAGACACTACTTTTAATTTATTTAAAATAGAGGTATGTGTATTATGTTAGAAAAAATAACTATAGACTTCAATTATTTTTTACTTCAAGCTTTTAGAAACACAGAAACGTTCAATTTATCAAAATTGATCTCAAAATTTTTTTATTAAAATCTAGTTTTATTTTTGAAAAAATCCATCTGCCCATATTTATCATGCCTTACTTAGCATGATAAAATTTTTATCTTTAAAAGAACCTATGTCAATGAGAATAAAATTTCATTCCGTAAACATAGACATCCAATATTTTAAAAGATTATATGTTACAGAGTAAGAGGATAAAATTCATTACTCCTATACATATATAATGGGTTATATGAAGTTGTTCAAAAAAATTTATATATTATGGAAAATAAGATTTCATTTTCCTAAACATCCACATTCAAAAATTTTATTATAGGTTTGAGCAAAAAAAATATACCTCACCTCTAAAATCAAAGCACTCTTCATGAATCATAACAAGCCATATTCAATGGTTCTAGACTTAATTTAAAAATCTTTTTGAGAGCATAATTTTTAAATTCCATTATTTCCTTTAAACTCTTATAAGCTAAAGTTTTTATAATTCCAATCTATTTTTGTTAGCTAACGATTATAATTTTTGCTTGCTATTTGGTTACTTAAAGAAGTCTTGTTGGCCAAAACTTTTCCTCTATTTAAATCATTTTCATAATTTAAGATTTAACTCTTATACCCCTAATTTTTACTTTGATCTCTCTTTTAATTAATTCAAGCGGTAGCTAAATTTAGGATTTCTTTTAATTCCTTATAAGTATATCTTCAGGTTTTGCTCTAGAATAACAAAAGCTTAAGTATGAGGGTATTTGATGAGTTATAAATATTCGTACTTTTTAGTACTTTATTTAGGTCGTTTAAGTCTATTTTCATTATTTTTAGTTACTTTTGTTCAATAAAATATTCATTTTTTCGTATATACTCTTCTAACTTAGCTTTATTTTTGTTTTCCAGAAATTTCAGGAAAAAAGTCGAAATTTTCAAAGTACACGCCCATGTCCAATGGGTCAGGCCCGTGACCTGGGCATGTCACTTTGATTCCTGTCGAAAGTTGTCGTCTACTAAGGAAAATTCAAGTCACTTATGACACGCCCATGTCCCATCCGACACGCCCGTGTCCCGTCCGATATGCCCGTGTCCCGTCCGACATGCCCATGTCCCGTCCAACATGCCCGTATCACACCACTCGACGCTCGATGCCTCCAGCAGACTCGACACTCAATATCAGTCGACACTCTATGCCACCAACATGCCCGTGACATTTCCGACATGCCCGTGGCCATCCTAGAGTTTTCAACCCAATACAAATGTCTTGTCAAACCCAAAGTACACGCCCGTGTCATTCGGTGCATGCCTGTGATCGCCTCAACTTTTCTAGACAAGATGCCGCCAACGAGGCAAAGACTCAACGTTTTCACCAGTCAAGCCCTCCACACACACCTGTGACTGTCGAACATGCCCGTGACCGCCATGTGGAACTTCTCGAAAAACCCCGAAGTCAACCTCCAATAACTATTCAGCTAATCCATCCGCTAGATCTGACATGCCCCCTTACACGCCCATGACCAGGGCGTGTAATCTGAAATTTTTTGCTTATACATAGAAGTTTTCTATTTGAGCCAAGTGTTCAACTTTTTGAGCCATTTTGCAGTTGGAGTGCTGCTTGGGTGCCTTTTTGAGCTATGTAAGGAAACTTTCTCCCTTTTTTGTGTGTTTGCTTTAGCTTTTTGTAACTCAGCTTTTGTCACAAATAAAATATGCTAGTTTTTTTATCCTTATGTTGTATTGGATTGTATCTGAGTGCACCTCTTTCAGGGATCTTTTGTATCTTCGTTTTTCTCTTTAAAATGGGTATGTGTGTGTGAGAGAGTAATATTAGGTTTTATGGTTTCAAGCATTTCTTGCTTAGTTTTGTAGTAGATTTCCTCGTAATTCTTAGTTGTCATGCTAACATTTCTTATCTTGTCTCTTAGCTTTGTTTAGGTTTAGTTTTTTTTTGTACTTTGTATTCTTTTTTTTATGAGTTTATAAAAGTGTTTTAAAAAGTGGTTTTAATTTTTCTTTAAGTTAGTTTTTTTTTTAATTTGTAAAACTTTTTGTTCTTTTTAACTTTATTTCAAATTTTTAAACACTTTTATGAACTTATAAGAATGAATTAGTAATCGTTTTAATTTTTGGTTACCTTTGATTTTTGCATTTATTTGAAAACCTTTTTTGCTCCTTTAATTTTTATTTCTTCTTTTTATGCATTTTTAGCAAGTTCTAATGGTAGAAATGTAATTGTTTTAATTTGTCAAACACTTTGATTTTCTCTATTTTTGTTGTGTGTGAGTGTATGAGTTAGTCTATTTTAGCTTTCTTTATCGCTTTCTTTCCTTCAAAAAGAGTATGTGCGAGTATGAGTTAGCTTTTACTGCTTTCATTTCCCGCCTACATGTTTGAATGGAACTTGTCATTTCCCGCCTACTCGCTTGAGTAGGACTTGTCATTTTCCGCCTACTCGTTTGAGTAGGAATTGTCATTTTAATGCTTTCATTTCCCGCCTACTCGTTTGCGTAAGACTTGTCATTTCCCACCTACCCGTTTGAGTAGGACTTGTCATTCCCCTCCTACTTATTTGAGTAGGACTTGTCATTTTACTGCTTTCATTTCCCGTCTACTCGTTTGAGTAGGACTTGTCATTTCCCGCCTACTCGTTTGAGTAGGACTTGTCATTTTAAGCTTTCATTTCTCGCCTACTCTTTTGAGTTGGACTTGTCATTTCCCGCCTACTCGTTTGAGTAGCACTTGTAATTTCAATTTTGTATTTTTTCTTTTTTATAACTTAGCTTTTCTTTTATTGTAGCTTTGGTTGAGTGTGTGCGTTCTTCCTTTTTTAGCTTTCCTCTTTCTAATGTTAGGTTATTTATGTCTTCATTTTTCATAACCCTTCAGTTCTTGGTTTCGAACTCACGCCTCCCCAAACTCATAGGTCGTCCCCATCCCGATGAGTGGCTAATCACTCTTAGCCATCGATATCGAAGAGCATTGGGACATAAAAATCTTTTTAAATATTTAAAGGTATTTTTTCTCTTTAATTAAGAACTTAAGGTTTACCTCGTGTATAATATGTGTAGAACCACATATCGATGCGTGAGCTCTATTTTCGCTGTCCATATGCTAGCTAGCCGAAATTCCATGCGTATGGACTGATCACCCTTGGGTAAAGAGAGTTTCGCACTAAACCTCTAGAGAGAAAGTGCAGAATTCTACCGTATTGGGTTCCCCACCCAGTAGTTGGGTTCTTAGTGTAAAGTGGGCATTAAGAGGAATCCTTTGCCGAACGAGAGCTCGATCGAATAGTCTTAATGTTCAGGTGAGCGATAGTCCTAGAGATAGGTGAGCTCATTCTTTTGGAACTTCCACGACCAAGTTTCCCCTTTAATTGAATTGAAACCTAGGATCTCTAGTTATATAAATTTATTTTAGTCATAACGTAATTCGATACTGAGCGTCATTTCTTCATCAACCTTTTCCTAAATCTATTTTCAGCTTTTTTTGTTTATTAATCTGACAACTTTATCTTTTCGGTAAGATAATAGTCCTTTCGGTAAGATAATAGTCCTTTCGGGAGGAGTAGAGATAATCAACCCACACCGGGAAATATATGATCTCGATATTCCCCCGAATATCTGGTACTACTTGCGATAGGTGCACTTTCCTCCTTTTGTCGCACAAAATCCAAACCCAGCACACTCACTAGATAAATTTTAGTCGGGCTTCGCGTGCATCCGTACAGAACTGTTGCTATAAAAAACCCGGGAAAACCGCCAAATCTGTTAGTCTTTAGGTCACGCCCTCTAGGCACGCCCGTGGCTTTGGCGCATGTACTGACCGAGAAAACAAACAACTCAAAATAGATCAATCTGGCATCAATTCGGCAATTTTCGGGTAGGTCACGCCCTAGGTCACTCCGTGACATGGGTGCGTGTGCTTAGAAAAAGTTCTAGAATTGTCCCGGGAAATTTTCTGGAGAAAATTGTATTTTTTTTCATGAGACATGACCGTGTTCATGCCCTGGTCACGCCCGTGACTTGGGGGGCTTGTACTTGTTAAAATCCCCAACTTTGTAGAGGACATCGTCCTCTTTCCGTTGACTAGTTGCACGTCCCATAATTCTTTCTAGTTTGAAAGTAATGACAATTTTAAGTTCAGCTATGCGCGGGCAAAAAATGTTCATTTTCTACAAAAGGTCTCCAAATTAGGGGCTCATACTTAAATTGATATTTGAAGCACAATTATACCTGAAATTTGAAAATAAAGGAATTAATATGAACATTAATATAAAATAAATAAAAATATAATTATTTATTAAATAAAAACTATATTAAAATATCTATAATTATTGGCTTATCAAATACCCCATACTTAAGTTTATGCTATTTCAGAGCAAAACTATGAGAAGTACTTATAAGAAATTAATATAATTTTTTAAATAAACTAAAAAATTATTAAATCAAAAGTATGTTAAAAATAAAATTTAAGGATTCAAATATTAAGTCCTAAAAATGAAATTAAAATGTGAAGAGCCAAGATATTTAGCTAAATTTTCTCAAATAAATTAATTAGACTTCAAAATTAAGTATTTAGCAAACAAAGTTAGATTAAAAATTATTAACACTCTTAACTAAAAAGACACTTAAAAGAAAATTTAAGTTACTACTTATACTCTCTTAATATTTTAATTTATATTTAAAACAATTTTTTTTGGATTTGGGGATTACAAAAAATGAAGAGGTTTTAGATTGCAGGTGATGGATTTTATCCTCTCACCCCACACTATTTTTTTGATATTTGCATATGTTTCCAAAAAAATGATTCACTTTATCCTCTTATTTTTCATGACATATGAATAAATAGTTTTCTCTCTTCAAAAGTTAAATTGGAAGTTATGAATTTTATCTTCTTAATCCCTTTATTTTAGAGGTTGCATATGTGTACCAAGGAATACTTGATTCCCATGACATATGATCTAACAATAAAGATAAAAATGCATATGTGTACCAAGGGATAATGAATTTTATCCTCTTATCCACATGACATATGATCTAATAAGAAAAATTAAAAACAAAGGAAAGGTTTAACAAATTTTTAGATTAAATTAAAATAAATTGAGAGCAACTATAGTAAAATAAAATTTTCTAAGAATCTTAAAGCATAAGTGACTATAATTGAAATCTACGCATTATTAGGCTAAGCACTATTAAATTGACACTAATTAAAATTGGAGAGAAAAAGAGCTAAAGAAATTACTCTAAACAAATTAAATTCATAAAGTATTCCTTAAAATCAAATCACATAAAAATTAAATCTAACTAACAATGATGAAATAAAAGATTAGAAAATCAAAAATTATAAACATTCTTTTAAATAAACCCAAAATAAATTTCTAAAAATCACAAAAAATTAAGTAGGGGTTTATTATTTTTTTGAATTTTTTTATTATTAAAACCTAAATATTAAAAACATAAATTATAATCATAATTTTTTAAATTCTTGGACTTCCCGAGGGCTACCTAGTGATGGGTTCGCAAAGTACTACGCGGTTTTATGGGATGAAAGCCCAACACAGCCCTTTCTAAGAATTTAATTTTCGATTTTCAATTTTTTGTAGTTTTTATTAAAATAAAAACAACACATTTTTTTAAATATGTTAAAGATTTTTTTGAAAAAATTTTTTAGTTTTTTTAAAAAAACAACAAATGAGATCCACCCCCATACATAAAAAGTAAATATTTTCACCAATGTTTATATGCCAGGTAGCAGGGGAAAAAGAAAAAGAAAATATATTAACATTTTTTAAAAATGAAAATGATAAACAAGGGGTGTCTCCCAAGAGCACTTTTCTTTTTCATGTCTTTAAGCTAAATAGTTATTGTTAAGAAAAAGGAAAAAAAAGTTTAAGTAGACAGGCAACTCCCTCAATTCATGCTTGGGTGAATGTGTCGAAGTCGCTTGCCCGGCTACTCCTCCGCTTGCTTCTTGATTTTCCTTCTTTGAACGGTTGGCTTGAAAATGTATATTCAAATCACGTATCCATACCTGAGGTGTTGGGCATTGTATCCACAATAACCTAGATTTGTGTGAAGTCACCCTTGAACTAAGATAAATTAAGTATGTATTTAATGTTATTCTTTAGTTGAGTTCTTCCAGGTCATTATTGCTAAGTGTAGACCAATGTCAGTTTATAATGAGTCACTAAACACATGACCAGGCAATGTAATCCCTCATTGGATGATCCATGGTGTTGGGTTCATTGCCTACAATATCCTAGATTTGAGGAAGTCAATCTTGTCAATGATATACATATAGTTATAGTTAACAGTGATGGGATAGGTAGCCTAAGTGGCTAAGTCAGGAAAGTTCTTACCTAAGTGGTGGAAAGATAGAAAACTGTCTAAGTCCACAGGCATTGAATGAAGATCATTCACTCAATGACAGATGACGTATAACACTGAGTGAAGTCTATTCTGTCAAAGCCATGAAGTGGCAAACTTAGAATGTGGCTAAGTCCACAGGCTTTGATTGAAGTCAACTCACTCAATGCCATACAATAGAAAGCTGTAAGTTAGGCTAATACAGTCAAAGCCTAAAGAGAAATGAGCTGAAAAGTGGCCAAGTACACAGGCATTGGGTGTAGCACACTCACTCAATGCCTTAGCTTCATAATTGTTGAATAGATAAGCTCAGAGTTCATCGAACTAAGCCCTGAGTTTGTCGATCTAAGCCTTTACTTATTCCTCAAGCTGAACTCTAAATTCGTTGAACTGAGTTTTAACTTATTCATCGAGTTGAGCTCAAAGTTCGTCGAACTGTGTTCTGAGTTCGTCGAACTGTGTTCTGAGTTCATCGAACTCAAAT
Source organism: Platanthera guangdongensis (assembly GCA_039583875.1). Taxonomy (NCBI): domain Eukaryota; kingdom Viridiplantae; phylum Streptophyta; class Magnoliopsida; order Asparagales; family Orchidaceae; genus Platanthera; species Platanthera guangdongensis. The sequence continues at coordinate 130,060,724 of CM077164.1, forward strand.
TGAATTCTGAAACAGAAAATCTGGCTAAGGTAGAAAGCGTTGAGTGGGGCGTGGGCACTCAATACTATGATACATAAATAGTTAAAGCAAAAAAGCATTGAGTGAGGCATGCTCACTCAATGCACTCAATGATTTAGATGCTAATGAAACAGAAATGGCTAAGGCTCAAGGCGTTGAGAGAGGTGTGTTCACTCAATGCTCTCAACGCCATGCATGCAAAAGAGGCTGTAGAAAGGGTTAAGACAAAAAGCGTTCAGTGTGCATTACTCACTCAACGTTGTCAACGCCTAGATAGACAGATTTGTCTAAGTACTTTGGCATCAAGTGAAGTTCATTCACTCAATGTCTATTCTACTGATGTTCGATTTTGGTTAAGTCCACAGGTGTTGACGTCAGCAAAGTTAGCAAAATCGGCAAAGTCAACTAAGTTCAAATCAAGTATGGAGAAGCTACAGAACATGACAAACTTTACCGAGAAGCTATTGTACGTCTTCTTTTGTTAAAACAAGGCGCAGCTGGAAGCTGCAGGTGGGACCCACTGATCTCTAAGAGTCGTTGATCAGCAAACTACAAAAGGATGAGATGGGCCAAGCACAAGACAACTTTTTAGGGAATCATCAATTTCAAAAAGTTAATAGCCGACTTCATCTTCCTTGTCATTGTTGCATGTTAAAAGCTTGAAGCTCTCCAGCAAGAAAAAGTTCAGATTGTTGTGCAGTCTCCATCATCCACAGCAAAATCAGAATTAGTTCTGGAGAAAGAAGAACCTTCAGCTTTTGGCAGGTTCAGTAAGCTGCTTAAAGACTTAAGATCAACAGATCTTTAGCCTTCTACAGTAAGTTCAGGAGTCAGCTTCTGAGTTCCTCCAGCAAAATTTTTCCTCTGCTGTGAGGAGAGTTAGAGCAGAAATTTCTCTGCTCTAGTTGTTGACACTGAGAAATTTCTCTGTGTCAAAGTTAATTAAAACATTTCTTATTGTAGGATCCTTCTAGATCTGAGCTATAGGACCTTGGTCCTGAGGTTGGGCAAATTTGCCTGAGTTGTAGGAGAGGGCTCCTTTTTAAGTGTAGGATCCTGCTGGGATCTGAGGTAGGTGAGTTTTACTCACTAAAAAGTAGGGAAATATTACCTGAGTTGTAGGAGAGTGAATCTCTTTGAGTTGTAGGAGCAAGTTTGCTCTGAGGTATGGCTATCCTCCATAGCCTGAGTGGTAGAGCTTAATTTCCTGAGGTAGGTGGTACTTGTATCACTAAGTATAAGCACTTGTGGCTGAGGTGTAAGTCTTGGAGGAGACTGTGAGATCCTGTGTAACATCCCATTTCCAAATAGACCCCTAAGAGTGTTTTTGTCATGACTAGGTCATGACAAAACCCTAGGGAGCTCAAGAAGACCAAGTGAGCTTAGGCATGAAGTTGGAAATCATCATGGTCTACAAATAGTAGAATTCTAAACAATAGTTTATGATGACCATATGGCTACACCTTGACCCCAGGACCCTACCACAACACCCCCAAACACTTTGGGAGGCCCATTAGAGCCACAAGGACCCATTGGGGTCAATCAAAGAGACTAAGTTGACCCAAGTCAACCCTAACCCTAAATGGGTCAAACTAGCCTAATTAGGGTCAATTGACCTTCCCCTAGCCAAGTGGGCCCCACCCATGCCCTCCTAACCCTAAAGTGAGGTCAATGGGTCACTAAGGACACATTGGGTCAGCCCTAGAGGCCAAGTTGACCCAAGTCAACTAAAGCCCCTAAACTGGTCAAAGTGCCCTTACTAAGGGTAGGTGACCTCCAAAGTGCAAGGTAACCCTACATAACCCTTCCTAGACCTTAGGGGAGACCAATGAGTCACCAAGTACCCATTGGGGTCAACCCAAATGGTCATGTTGACCCAAGTCAACTCTAGCCCTAAAGTGGTCAAAGTGCCCTTACCAAGGGTCAAGTGGCCTCCAAGGTGACAAGTCAGCCTTATCCAACCCTACCTAGACCTTAGGAGAGATTAATGGGACATCAAGGACTCTTTAGGGGCAACCAAAAAGGTCAAAAAGACCAAGGTCAACCCAAGCCTACCTTGGGTCAACCTAGCCCAAATAGGCTAGCCCAAGTTCAAGCCTCCTCATAAGGCTTCTTTAGGCGATAATGTGTATGGATGGGCTACCAATAGACCTCCAGATTGACCAAGTCAACTTGATGACTAGGAGAGAGAGAGCTTCATTTCCATGGTTATGGAGGAGAGAGAGAAATGGATGAAGGGGGAAGGAAGGGGCTCGGCCAAGGGGAGGCCAAAGACCACCTTTAATGGCTGGATTCAACTCCCCTAGGGAAGGGGAGGAGTTTCCAGCCACTTCCCTGGCCACCAAGGGCCTGATTCAGCCCCCTCCACCATGGTCGAATGTAGCCATTAATGGCCTTAATGGCCATTGATAATCCAGCCTCTCCCCTCCCCAACTGAGTCTTTAAACACCTTCAGTGGGCCGAGAGGAGGATTTCCCGACCCTTACCTGAAGAAACCGAGCCACCCCACTGTGTTGTTGCAGAAACCGAGCGGCGCCACCTTCAAATATGGCTTTCCGACGATCGTCTCGACTTCAGGTCGCCGGCAAGGTCTTCCTCCTCTCCTTCTTTCATGGGTAGATCTTAGGAATCTTTAGGGCTAAGGTTCGGGCTCAATTGAGCCCGATCCAAAGAGGAAATTTCATGGTTTTTCCACAAAAATACAACCCTCAAGATCGCCGGGATAGGGCTCTCCGGCTGCTGTGCCGCCGCCTGGCGACAGCCACCACATCAACGGAGGTGATGGTAACGGTGGCCGGCCGGGGAGGCGGCTGGATGGCCGGCGGCAACCGTTTTAAAACGGCCCAGGAAGAATAAATCCTGGCCATCGGCTCAAGGTAGAAGATGAACGGATCCCGTTCATTTGCGCCAAGATTCGTGCTATATTTGATTCTAAACTATAGTATATAAATTTTATGATTATTTAATTATGTCACAGATTTTACATTTAGTGGTTTTAATTTTTAAAAATACTTAGAGGCTATAACAGAAAAAGTGGTCAACATAGAAAATGAATCCCTTGATGTCTAGTTTAATATAAATTTGATTTCACCCAATTTAGAGTCATGGTTAGACCACAGCACCCATTTTGGTGGGCCCTATACCTAGGGCTATCATGAGATTCAAATGGATGCCCACCCTTCATCCCTTGTCCAAATGACCTAAGATTTGGGCAGGGAGTTTACCCTAGCTATACCTTGGTCCTGTCCAAAATTCAAAATTTTTGGAGAGCAGTTTTCTATATTTGTTAGGAAAATTTAATAATCCATGAATAAATTAATTAGGTGTCCTAAACACCTCCAAATCCCCCAAATTTTGGTGGGAGGTCTTAGAGGGCATGTTAGGGCTCTGGTAAAATTGTCATCTCATTTTGAGATGTTTTGGCTAGGTATTGATCCAATCCTAGGTTGACCCCTTTTAGGGTTAAATAGGTCAAGCATCCTCTTTGGGTTTTGACTGGTCAAATCACCTCAACAGAGGTTGAAATTTTGTCCACTGACTTTTTATAGTATGAATCATCCTCAAATGGAATTTGGGGTGGTTAATAGTACGGTATCCCTAGAACCCTAGGGTAGGTCCCTTAATGGGGATTCTTAGGGTTTGAAGATTATAGGGTCAAATGACCTTCGATTGACTTGAAACTTTGAGAGATGGACCATAGGATTAGTATAGTTCTCTGGTTAAAATTTTAGTGAATTTGGAAGCCTTAAACCCCCTCAAAACCCTAACACTAGCTTAGGGCACAAACATTATAGGGATAGAAAATGTCACAAAAACTCTTTGAAAAGTGATGAGATTTGGGTTGGGTAATATTTGGTGTTAGTACAAGCTCTGGAGATTTTATTATGAATTTAGGATTATTATTTTGGATACTTCACTAACAAATTGGTAATTTGTATTATTTATCTATAAATTTATTAGGAAGCAACTACTTGCTAGAAATTGCTGAAATTACGGGAGAGGATGTTTTCTAATGTTTTATAGGTCTGTGCATTTTTATAGAATTTTTGGATGAATATTTTTAAGGGTTGCTTCATTAAGTATGACTTCCCATGAAAGTTTAATTTATTTTATTTTAGAGTCTAGCAAGCCTCAAAAATTATGATTTTTGTACAATGATTTTTTCTGAACCATACTAAGATTTTGTAATTTTTGTATAATTTTCTGAAGAATAATTTTGGTACTTCCTTTTTCACACATGATTAAGGGAAATATTTTGGATAAATTAATTAGAGGTCAAATATTCTCTGTAAAATTATGGAACTTAATATCTAGTCATATATCTCTGTTATTTAGCGTTCAAAATTTTTGGGTGGTCATTACTTGAGTAGATCATATAGTTCATGTTCAAAATTGCCCATGGCCAAACTTTTGGGAAACTTCAATAAATATCAAATTAATTAGAAAAATTATGGATCTCTGATTTTAGACTAACTTTGTTATGATAGACCTCTGACAAATTTTATAGGAGATTTTGAAGACAATCCGGAGTACCTCATTTATACATCTCATATAGTATAGGGTGGTCTGCATTTAGTAACTGCGGAAACTGAACTAGAGTGGGTCGTGAATTTTGGGAGTTGAATCCTCAGTAGGTTGTTGGTTTGGGTAATTAAAGGAGTTCATCATTGGAAGACGGGATTTGTAAAGTGATAGGTTGACTAGTGTTAGGTGGTGCTCGGGATCGGCGAAACATCGTCCTTCCCGTAGGGAGGATGTGTTTAATGCACTAGGGCTAGATTCAGTAAAATTAATTAAGGGTCGGGAAATCGGGTAGCAACCAATAATAGTAAGTGCCTTGCGAATGGGAGCTTTGGGCGTAATCCCATCGTAGTTCCTAGTGCCTTCGAGAGCCCTTCACGGGGTATACCTTGGGCAGTCCTAGGCTAACGTAAATTGTAGGAGTGATAAAAACTTAAAGAGCAACTATAATAATTAGGGGTTCACTTTCACACACCCCGGTGTCTCGGGAAGTTGGTTTGACTCAGTTGATATTTGTGAGGGGCAGGATGGCCGGCGAGCTTTGGCTCGGTTGATATTTGTGACGGACGGGATGGTCCGGGGAGCTTTGGCTCGGTACTGATACATAAGGTTGCATGTGCATAAAATTAAAGGTGGTGGGTCTTCGGTATTGGAGTGTCGATGCACCGATGCCAATACGTTGACTCGGCAAGTGTGGCTAGCACTTCGCTAACAGAAGTCCGGTGCGCCAGCCGGCAAGAGTACGTATGAGTCCGCTTAGTGCACCAGCATTGAGGCGTACGATAGGTCTGATCGATAGTGATTTACTGGTTTAGAGGTGGACGAGGCCCAACCCACCGCTTCTGTCTGCCACTATGGAGGTATCCTGGGAGGTTCGTCTCCAGAAAGGGGGAACTAAAGGTCTGTGTGCATAGAGTCGGGTGGGTAAGTTGCACTTGCATGATCGCATCATAACCCACTTGCATGTCATAGCATAATCACAGCATAAAACCCTTGTCACCTATTGTATAAGTGGTATGGGATGCTTATACAATAGCCCCTGCAAAACGACCCCTTGGTCTATAAGCTTGTGTGGGCAAGTTTATAAATTATGGTTAAATTCTTTATATAAATATTGTTGTTAATAACCGACACCCTAACGTATAAATTGGTATGGGACTTTTTATATGATGGAGCCCTGTAAAAGACCCCTTGCTTATATGTTCCCGTATAAGTTAAGGTTAATTTTCATACTTTACTCTACTGCCACATGTACTATAAAATTGCTAGTATAGGTCCGTTGTCATCTGTTTCTTGATTACTCTCCACCTTCAAGTCCTCCACATTCTTCTTATCCGCTCGATGCTCAGGGTCCATGGGGGAAGGGGGTGGGGGATGATAGGACTTAGTCTTTTAGACTAATAGTTTTCGAACCACATCATTTAGGGGATCGTGGAGCCCAGCATGGAGGAGCAGCCCCGCAGGTCGGCACGCTTGGAGATGGGGCAGTCTAGCACCGGAGTTCAGACGACAGGGACTGTGAGCCCCTGACCTCAGTAGTGTTTTACTTTGCTTCCGCTTGAGTGATTATGTAGTGAGGATATGATGTATCGGGCTTAAGCCCTTATTTTCAGTACCTTATATTCTGTGGAGTCTCCCTTCGTGGAGATCTAGTTACTCTGATGTGGTTTTTATTGTGGACATTTGGTTAGAGTTTTACCTCACTTGTGTTTACTCTACTTTGTTTCTTTTCTGTGATCGAATCAGCCGGCAGAATCGACGTTTCGCGGTGATGACCCTTCAGGGCATGAAGGTGTCACCGCAAAGCGGCGGTTCTGGGCCTAAGACCCCAGGTGTTTCAAAAAGAAAAAAAGGGGGGGTCTTACAAGTGGTATCAGAGCAAACCTCGATCGAAAAGTAACAGTGCATAACCCCTGGGTCACCCCCGCGCGAGTTTAGTTTGGGGACAAACTAAGAAGCGGAAGCAGTGGTGTGCCCATATGAGGGATCACATGTAAATTGTCCACTTTTCTTAGGTATTGAATCGGTTACCTACTAATGTAGTTTGTTTTGCAGCCCCCAGCTCAGCCCACTCCACAAGGTGGAGCTCAGTAAACTCTGGACGTTGTACCACCTCCCCCGGTCCCCACTCCATTCCTACAGTCAGAGATGGGACAAACTCTGACAGCCATTTTGGAAGCCTTTAGGGCCCAACAGGTTCCGGCTCCGCAGCCAAACCCGGGGGCCAACTGGCTGAGCATCTTCCGAGGACTTGCTCCCCCATCCTACTTGGGGACAGATTCGGCTGTTCGGACGGAGGAGTGGCTGGATATTATGTACGAGATGCTGACCGGGATACGGTGCCCTTGGGAGGAGAGGGTGCCCTTGGTGATCTCCTGCCTGGATTCGCATGCAAAGAGATGGTGTAAGACCTCACTAGACACGACATTTGCGGACCGAGAAGTAGCAGAGGTTTCTTGGGAGGATTTCAGGGGCGCACTGTTGGAACACTTTGTTCCACAGTCGGCCAGGGACGAGCTGGAGGATAGGTTTTTGCAGTTGAGACAGGGGAACAAGACGATGGTGGAGTACCACCGAGAGTTCAACCATCTGGCCCAGTTTGCATACTCTTACTAGCTAGACGAGGTCGGATATACCAAAAGGTACTACAAGGGCCTATGAGAGGAGCTGAGGGAGACTCTATTGTTTGTATCCGACGGGCCCATTTCCCGGATACTAGAGATGGTAAAAAGGATAGAGGCTGATTGGCAGGCTACTCGGGGCCGGAAACGGCCAGTGGACGATAAGGGTCGAGGAGCAAGGAACGATCAAAGACGAGCCCGTATCATGGAAGGCAGGAGGGTCGAGGACCAGCCTCGTCAGGAGGCAAGACAGAAGACAAGGGAGCCAGTGGTGGTGGCTCCACCACCTCTTCAGACACGGGAGGGACAGAGACCCGGGGGAATGGCATATCCCCCTCCAGAATGCTTCAATTGTCATCAGGTGGGGCACATCAGGAGGAACTGCCCCATGAGGGGGGCACCCCCACCAGTACCACCGGCTGCTCAGCCAGCGCAATATTTTGGAGGCCGAGGATGTAGATACCGGGGAGGGGATCGTAGACAAGAAAGGGAGCAGATGTATGCTTTGGACCTGGCGTAGCCTCGAAACCCAGAGCAGGTCATAGCAGGTACGTCGAGATGTTTAATTGTTTAAATAGAATCCCCCTTTCTCAGTTGTCAAATTTGTAGAACTGCACTAGGTAGAATAAATAGAAAAGAAAACCTGTTATAGAATACTAAGACATTTAACCGTCCCAGGTATAGTCTTCATCAGCCGCAATCCCGCCTATAATCTGTTCGACACTGGTGCTTCGCACTCGTTCGTGTCAGAGGCCTTCCTGGAAGGGCTGGAAGGAGTGGAGTGGTTCACAGGCCTGATGAGGAGGGTGCGTCTACTCGACGGATCGGAGATAATCACCTCTGCCGACTACAACATGGAGGCAGAGATTGGCGGGAAGTCATTCGAAGTATCGGCAACAATCCTAAGGATGCCAGTCTTCGAGCTGATCCTAGGCATGACATGGTTGCACTGTAACAATGCCCAGATTGATTGCCAAGCAAAGAGGATCACTGTGAGGCACGGGGACTCTGTCATTATCATCGAAGGTATAAGTCCTGCCTCTCGTATACTCTTATCTTCAGTACAGGCCGTTAAGGCCCATCTACAGGGAGAGGAGGTTTATCAGATTTTTATTTGAGATGGCGGAGGCCAAGGGGTCTGTAGCAGACATCCCGGTGGTGCGAGATTTTGCTGACGTCTTTCCAGAGAAACTGCCAGGACTACCTCCGCACAGAGAGCAGGCCTTCCAGATACAGCTTGTGTCGGGGGCCAAGCCAGCATCTAGGGCCCCTTACCGGATGGCCCCGAAAGAGTTGACAGAGTTCCGAAGTCAGTTGCAGGAACTAGTAGAGGCAGGGTTTGTCCGGCCAAGCTCTTCGTCGTGGGGAGCCCCGGTGCTATTTGTCAAGAAGAAGGACGGAAGTCTTCGCTTGTGTATTGATTATCAAGCACTAAACAGACTAACGGTCCTGAATGCATACCCGCTGCCACGGATTGACGAGTTGTTCGACCAACTGGAAGGGGCGCATTTCTTCTCGAAACTTGACCTGAGGTCAGGTTATTACCAGCTATGGATTCGAGAGGTTGACATTCCAAAGACCACCTTCAGTAGTAGATACGGACTGTTTGAATTTACAGTGATGCCATTTGGGCTCACAAATGCGCCGTCAGCATTTACAAGCCTCATGAACAGGGTATTCAAGGAGTATTTGGATATATTCATTATCGTATTTATTGACGACATCCTCATCTACTCAAGGACGGAGGTAGAGCATACACGACACCTGACTTTGACTCTACAAAGGCTACGGGAACACCAACTGTATGCGAAGTTCAGCAAATGCCAGTTTTGGCTAAAGGAGGTGGCCTTCTTAGGTCATATCATCAGCGGTGCTGGGTTGGTAGTAAACCCGGCCAAGATTCGGGCAGTTCAGGATTGGCCACCGTTGAAGATAGCCACGGATGTACGGAGCATCATGGGACTTGCCAAATATTACCGGAAGTTCGTCGAAGGATTATCCCGGATTGCACTCCCTCTTACATCCCTTACGAAGAAGGAATCCCCTTTCATTTGGACGCCACAGTGCGAGGTGGCCTTTGTGGAGTTGAAGGGTCGGTTTACCTCGGCTCCCATTCTCGCTCTTCCGTCGGGAAGGGAGGGATTCCAGGTGTACACAGACGCCTCCTAACAGGGGATGGGTGCCATTCTGATGCAGAATGGGCACGTAATAGCCTACGCCTCCCGACAGCTGAAGACACATGAGAAGAACTATCTGGTGCATGATATGGAGATGGGTGCAGTGATCTTTGCTCTGAAGATTTGGCGACACTACCTCTACGGGGTTCACTGTGACATCTTCTCCGACCACAAGAATTTGAGATATGTGGACACACAGAAGAAACTCAACATCAGACAGATACGTTGGGTGTAGTTCCTGTCAGATTACCGGTATACCATGCACTACCATGCCGGCAAGGCGAACGTGGTGGCAGATGCTCTGAGCTGGAGAGGAGATACCTCAGGGAAGGAACCACAGCTGATGTCCATGGAGCTAGTCCGATCTTTCAGAGATATGCAGATATCCCTAGTATCCGAGAATGATCCAGGGTTATACATGGAGTATCTAGCATCGATGATTGCCATAGATGATATTCGGGACCGCATCCGGGACGGACAGAAGGCAGATGCATGGGCAGATCCGTTATTCCAAGACTTGAAGGAGGGTTTGACGGGAGATTATTCACTGAGGGATGGATTGTTATATTTTAGAGGCAGGGTCTACATACCCGCAGGAGGTCAGATTCGGGAAGACATCATGGCGGAAGCACATTGTAGCAAATATTCTATACACCCGGGGATCACCAAGATGACGGTGGACTTGAAGAAGACGATGTTCTGGCCGGGGATGAAGAAGGATATTACATACTTCGTGACTCATTGTGAGGCATGTCAGCTAGTGAAGGCAGAGTGCAGAAACCCCGCGGGATCGCTACAGCCACTTCCGGTGCCGGAGTGGAAATTTGAGGACATCGCGATGGATTTCATTCATGGCCTTCCCCGATCACGGACGGGAAATGATTCGATTTGGGTCATCGTCGATCGGTTGACGAATGTGGCCAGATTCATTCCGATCAAGAAGGATGACCCGATTGGGGTACTAGTGCAGAGATTCATAGAGCAGCTCATTCGTTACCACGGGGTGTCCAGGACGATCGTGTCAGATCGGGATGGTCGGTTCACATCCAGGGAGTGGAGATCCGTGCAGGCTTACTTAGGCACGCGGCTGACCTTCAGCACAGCATTTCATCCCCAGACGGATCGACAGACAGAGTACACCAAACAGACATTGGAGGACCTCCTAAGGCTATGCATTCTGGATCGAAACGAACCTTGGGAGAAGCTTTTACCACTGGTTGAGTTCTCCTATAACATCAGCTACCAGTACAGCATAGGGATGGCTCCTTATGAAGCCTTGTACGGAAGAAGATGCAGGACTCCACTTTCATGGGTTCAGGACGAGGATCCGAAGGCGTTGGGGTTGGATTTTGTCGAAGACACCGAAGCTTAGGTGCGACTAATATAGGACAGGATGCTGGAAGCACAGAGCCAACGGGCTAAGTACTACGATGCCCGACACCGTCAGGTAGAGTTTCAGGTAGGAGATCGGGTTTTCTTTAAGATTCGGCCCATGCACGGAGTTTCACGAGTGCGTGGTCGGAAGAAGAAGCTCAGCCCTAGGTATATGGGCCCTTACAGGATCCTGGAGCGGATCGGGTCACTAGCTTACAGGCTGGAGTTGCCACCGGAACTGACGGGTTTACATGACGTGTTCCATATTTCTTCACTTAGGAGGGCTCTACTATGCCCGGAGCAGCAGATTTCGACCACAGATGGACCGGTAGCTTCAGAATGGTCAGTTCACTTGGAGCCAGTTCGGATCGATGACAGAGGAGTACGGATCTTGCGTCGCAAGAAGGTTCCGTTAGTCAACGTTCTGTGGAGAAACCACGGCCAGGAGGAGCATACCTGGGAACCGCAGGACCTGATGCGACAAAAGTATCCAGAGCTGTTCAGTCAGGTATACCTCACAACCTCTCAAGATGTTCAATTTACTTTCCTGTTTTAAACTAGTAGGGCTGCTCTAAGAAGAGTAGAGGCTAATATTTTGTTTATTGGGAGCTTGGTTTTGCCAATTGGGTGAATTGGTCATAGATTTAGGTTTCCCTTTAAACCCCACTTAACAAACATGGCGTCGAGATATAATCTTTCACTTCTTATGGGATGTTACAAGCTTCCTTTTCTTTGATAGAAATTCATGTAGGCTTAACCTTGATTTTGGGGACGAAATCTTTGTCTTTTTATTGGGATTTGTAACATCTCATTTCCAAATAGACCCCTAAGAGTGTTTTTGTCATGACTAAGTCATGACAAAACCCTAGGAAGCTCAAGAAGACCAAGTGAGCTTAGGCATGAAGTTGGAAATCATCATGGTCTGCAAATAGTAGAATTCTAAACAATAGTTTAGGATGACCATGGGGCTACACCTTGACCCCAAGACCCTACCACAACACCCCCAAACACTTTGGGAGGCCCATTAGAGCCACAAAGATCCATTGGGGTCAATCAAAGAGACTAAGTTGACCCAAGTCAACCCTAACCCTAAATGGATCAAACTAGCCTACTTAGGGTCAATTGACCTTCCCCTAGCCAAGTGGACCCACCCATGCCCTCCTAACCCTAAAGTGAGGTCAATGGGTCACTAAGGACACATTGGGGTCAGCCCTAGAGGCCAAGTTGACCCAAGTCAACTCAAGCCCCTGATCTGGTCAAAGTGCCCTTACTAAGGGTAGGTGACCTCCAAAGTGCAAAGTAACCCTACATAACCCTTCCTAGACCTTAGGGCAGACCAATGAGTCACCAAGGACCCATTGGGGTCAACCTAAATGGTCATGTTGACCCAAGTCAACTCTAGCCGTAAAGTGGTCAAAGTGCCGTTACCAAGGGTCAAGTGACCTCCAAGGTGCCAAGTCAGCCCTATCCAACCCTACCTAGACCTTAGGAGAGATCAATGGGACACCAGGGACTCTTTAGGGGCAACCAAAAAGGTCAAAAAGACCAAGGTCAACCCAAGCCTACCTTGGGTCAACCTGGCCCAAATAGGCTAGCCCAAGTTCAAGCCTCCTCATAAGGCTTCTTTAGGAGATAATGTGTATGGATGGGCTGCCAATAGACCTCCAGATTGACCAAGTCAACTTGATGACTAGGAGAGAGAGAGAGAGAGCTTCATTTCCATGGTCATGGAGGAGAGAGAAAAATGGATGAAGGGGGAAGGAAGGGGCTCGGCAAGGGGAGGCCAAAGGCCACCTTTAATGGCTGCATTCAACTCCCCTAGGGAAGGGGAGGAGTTTCCAGGCACTTCCCTGGCCACCAAGGGCCTGATTCAGCCCCCTCCACCATGGCCGAATGTAGCCATTAATGGCCTTAATGGCCATTGATAATCCAGCCTCTCCCCTCCCCAACTGAGTATTTAAATACCTTCAGTGGGCCGAGAGGAGGATTTCCCAACCCTTACCTGAAGAAACCAAGCCACCCCACTGTGTTGTTGCAGAAACTGAGCGGCGCCGCCTTCAAAGATGGCTTTCCGACGATCGTCTCGACTTCAGGCCGCTGGCAAGGTCCTCCTCCTCTCCTTCTTTCATGGGTAGATCTTAGGCATCTTTAGGGCCAAGGTTCGGGCTCAATTGAGCCCGATCCAAAGAGAAAATTTCCTGGTTTTTTCGCAAAAATGCAACCCTCGGGATCGCCCGGATAGGGCTCTCCGGAGGATGTGCCGCCGACTGGTGACAGCCACCACCTCAACGGAGGTGATGGTGGCGGTGGTCGGTCGGGGAGGCGGCTGAATGGCCGGCGGCAGCCGTTTGAAAATGGCCCAGGAAGAATAAATCCTGGTCGTCGGCTCAGGGTAGAAGATGAACAGATCTCGTTCATTTGTGCCAAGATTCGTGTTATATTTGATTCTAAACTATAGTATATAAATTTTATGATTATTTAATTATGTCACGGATTTTACATTTATTGGTTTTAATTGTTAAAAGTACTTAGAGGTTATAACAGAAAAAGCATTCAACATAGAAAATGAAGCTCTTGATGTCTAGTTTAATTTAAAATTGATTTCACCCAATCTATAGTCCTGGTTAGACCACAACACCCATTTTGGTAGGCCATATACCTAGGGCTATCCTGAGGTTCAAATGGATGCTCACCCTTCATCCCTTGTCCAAATGACCTGATATTTGGGCAAGGAGTCTGCCCTAGCTATACCTAAGGCCTGTCCAAAATTCAAAATTTTTGGAGAGTATTGTTCTATAGTTTTTAGGAAAATTTAATAATCCATGAATAAATTAATTAGGTGTCCTAAACACCTCCAAATCCCCCCAAATTTGGGTTGGAGGTCTTAGAGTGCATGTTAGGGCTCTGGTAAAATTTTCATATCATTTGGAGATGTTTTGGCTAGGTATTGATCCAACCCTAGGTTGACCCCTTTTAGGGTTAAATAGGTCAAGCATCTCCTTTAGGTTTTGAGTGGTCAAATCACCTCAACAAATTTTGAAATTTTGGCCACTGACTTTTTTTAGTATGACTCACCCTCCAATGGAATTTGGGGTGGTTAAGAGTAGGGTAGCCCTAGAACCCTAGGGTAGGTCCCTTAATGAGGATTCTTAGGGTTTGAAGATTATAGGGTCAAATGACCTTGGATTGACTTGAAAATTTGAGAGAAGGACCATAGCATTAGTATAGTTCTCTGGTTAAAATTTTAGGGAATTTGGAAGCCTTAAACCCCCTCAAAACCATAACCCTAGCTTAGGGCACAAATCTTGTAGGGATAGAAAATATCACAAAACCTCTTCGAAAAGTGATGAGATTTGGGTTGGGTAATTTTTGGTGTTAGTACAAGCTCTAGAGATTTTATTATGAATTTAGGATTATTATTTTAGATACTTCACTAACAAATTGGTAATTTGTATTATTTACCTATAAATTTATTAGGCAGAAACTACTTGCTGGAAATTGATGAAATTAAGCGAGAGGACATTTTTGATGTTTTAAAGCTCTGTGAATTTTTATAGAATTTTTGGATGAATATTTCTAAGGGTTGCTTCATTAAGTATGACTTCCCATGAAAGTTTAATTTAATTTATTTTGGAGACTAGCAAGCCTCAAAAATTATGATTTTTGTACAATGATCTTTTTTGAACTATATTAAGATTCTGTAATTTTTATATAATTTTTTGAAGAATAATTTTGGTACTTCCTTCTTGACACATGATTAAGGGAAATATTTTGGATAAATTAATTAGAGGTCCAATATTCTTTGGAAAATTATGTAAATTAATATCTAGTCATATATCATTGTTATTTAGTGTTCAAAAGTTTTGGGTGACCATTACTTGAGTAGATCATATAGTTCATGTTCAAAATTGCCCATGGCCAAACTTTTGGGAAACTTCAATAAATATCAAATTAATTAGAAAAATTATGAATCTATGATTTTAGACTAAATTTGTTATGATAGACCTCTGATAAATTTTATAGTAGATTTTGAACACAATCCGGAGTACCTCCTTTATACATCTCATATAGTATAGGGTAGTGTGCATATAGTAACTGCGGAAACTGAACTAGAGTGGGTAGTGAATTTTGGGGAGTTGAATCCTCATTAGGTTGCTAGGTTGGGTAAATAAAGGAGTTCATCATTGGAAGACAGGATTTGTAGAGTGAGAGGTTGACTAGTGTTAGGTGGTGCTCGAGATCAGCGAAAGATCGTCCTTCCTGTAGGGAGGATGTGTTTAATGCACTAGGGCTAGATTCAGTAAAATTAATTAAGGGTCGGGAAATAGGGTAGCAAACAATAATAGTAAGTGCCTTGCGAAAGGGAGCTTTGGGCGTAATCCCATCGTAGTTCCTAGTGCCTTCGAGAGCCCTTCACGGGGTATTCCTTGGGCAGTCCTGGGCTAACGTAAATTGTAGGAGTGATAAAAACTTAAAGAGCAACTAGAATAATTAGGGGTTCACTTTCACACACCCCGGTGTCTCGGGAAGTTGGTTTGACTCAGTTGAAATTTGTGAGGGGCAGGATGGCCCGGCGAGCTTTGGCTCGGTTGATATTTGTGACGGACGGGATGGTCCGGGGAGCTTTGGCTCGGTACTGATACATAATGTTGCATGTGCATAAAATTAAAGGTGGTGGGTCTTCGGTATTAGAGTGTTGATGCACCGATGCCAATAAGTTGACTCGGCAAGTGTGGCTAGCACTTCGCCAACAGAAGTCCGGTGCGCCAACCGGCAAGAGTACGCAGGAGTCCGCTTAGTGCACCAGCGTTGAGGCGTACGATAGGTCTGACCGGTAATGCTTTACTGGTTTAGAGGTGGGCAAGGCCCAACCCACCGCTTCCGTCTGCCACTACGGAGGTATCCTGGGAGGTTCGGCTCCAGAAAGGGGGAACTAAAGATCTGTGTGCACATAGTCGGGTGGGTGAGTTGCACTTGCATGATCGCATCATAACCCACTTGCATGTCATAGTATAATCATAGCATAAAACCCCTGTCACCTATTGTATAAGTGGTATGGGACGCTTATACAATAGGCCCTACAAAACGACCCCTTGGTCTATAAGCTTGTATGGGCAAGTTTATAAATTAAGGTTAAATTCTTTATATAAATATTGTTGTTAATAACCGACACCCCAACGTATAAATTGGTATGGGATTTTTTATACGATGGGAGCCCTGTAAAAGATCCCTTGCTTATATGTTCTCGTATAAGTTAAGGTTAATTTTCATACTTTACTCTACTGCCACATGTACTATAAAATTGCTAATATAGGTCTTCTGCCATCTGTTTCTTGATTACTCTCCACCTTCAAGTCCTCCCCATTCTTCCTCTCCGCTCGGTGCTTAGGGGTCATGGGAGAAGGGGGTGGGGGATGATAGGATTTAGCCTTTTAGACTAACTTTTTTTGAACCACATCATTTAGGGGATCATGGAGCCCAGTATGGATGAGAAGCCCCACAGGCCGGCATGCTTGGAGATAGGGCAGTCTAGCACCGGAGTTCAGATGACAGGGATTGTGAGCCCCTGACCTCAGTAGTGTTTTACTTTGCTTCCGCTTGAGTGATTATGTAGTGAGGATATGATGTATCGGGCTTAAGCCCTTATTTTCAGTACCTTATATTTTGTGGACTCTCCCTTCGTGGAGATATATTTACTCTGATGTGGTTTTTATTGTGGACATTTGGTTAGAGTTTTACCTCACTTGTGTTTACTCTACTTTGTTGCTTTTTGTGATCGAATCGGCCGGCAGAATCGGCGTTTTGCGGTGATGACCCTACAGGGCGTGAAGGTGTCACCGCAAAGCGGCGGTTCTGGGCCTAAGACCCCAGGTGTTTCAAAAAGAAAAAAGGGGGGGTCTTATATCTTGAGGGATCTGAGGTGTAAGATACTTGGAGCATTGTTTTGGAGAAGTGCCTTGACTAACAGGAAGTTAGCAAGGTGGAAGGAGAGTGGATGTACCCATAATTTTGGGGAACCACTATAAAAATACTTGTGCGCTTTTCTATAATTGTTTTCTGTTTGCAGGTTCATAAAAAGATTTCATCTATTCAATCACATAGTAACTCAAGAAGAAATAAAAGAAACCCAAAATACCTAGACAAACCTATTCACCCCCTCTAGGTTGCTAGCTACCTTGAAAATAAGAACTTTCAAGTGGTATCAGAGGGAGGTTACTCAAAAAGGATTTAACAATCTGAGTGATCTCCAAAGGTAGCTACAGTTAAGTAATCATGGGCTCTGGAGAGATCCATAGAGTGCTGAGTTCCATGAAACTCCCCATCTACAGGAAGGAGTATTATGGAATATGGAAAGAGAGGGTGAGGCTATTCATGGAAGCCTATGATCCAATGATCTTTGTAACAGTCAAGGAGGGGTCATTCATCCCTATGAAGGTCTCTATTCTGAATGTTAATGACCAAACTCCTAAGACATACTCTGAGATGACCAAGGATGAAATCATCCTTGCTGGACTGGACAAGAGAGCACAGAATATTATTGCCAGTGTTGTTGATGACTCAACTTTTCTGAATATAGTTCACTGCAAGACCTCCAAAGAAATATGGGACACACTTGTGGTCTACATGGAGGGGACTGAAGATGTAAAGGATGATAGGAAGTCTCTACTCAACCAAGAGTATGAGGCTTTCAGGTAAAACCTGAAGGAGAACATAATTGCTTGTTATGAAAGATTCTTCAGGATCATAAATAAGTTGAAGACCTATGGGAGGGTCTTCAATAATTATGAAATAAATGACAAGTTTCTCAGATCTCTCACTAGATACTGGGATACTAAGATCTGTGCCATAAGAGAGGTGTCTAAGCTTGTTGAAACTCCTCCCCAAATATTATTTGGAAAGTTGCTCTCCTATGAGATGCAGCTAACTGCCAGGAAGAAGGAGGAGGCCACCAGCAAATCCCTGACCAAGGAAAAGTCCTTGGCCTTCAGAGCAGAAAGCATAAGGAATGGTAAGGAGAGGATTCCTTCTCCACCAAGAAGACTAGCTAAGTCAGATAGCTCATACTTAGAGGCATCAGACAACAGCATGTCTGATGAAGACTTTGCAACATTCTCCAAGCAACTCCAGAGGCTGATGAAGAAGAAGCACTGGAAGAAGAGGTCTCCCATCTCCACTCATCACAGGAAGAATCACTCAAAGCCCGACAGGTATGATTCTAAGCCAACTAAATTTAATTCTTCTAAAGTTATTTGCTACTGTTGCGGCAAACCTGGTCATGTGATAGCTGACTGCCTAATGAAGAGGAAGGAGATTTAGGAGAAGAAGCAGCACCAACACAAAGGAAAGAAGGAGAAGTCCTTCATTACCAAGATGGAAAAGAGCTAGACAGACTCATCATCATCTCAGTCTGAAGAAAAGGAATCCTACATTGGGCTAGTTGTTGTTGCTGCTAATGATAAAGTTATTACAGCAGGAGAAGTTAATCCTCTAGTGAGGATAGGAATCAGGGCCCCTCTAACACTGTCAAATAGTGACTCAGTGGAGGATGAATATGCTCATAGCTATAAAGGGCTGATGACAATGACAGATGAAGAGGGTTCCCATGATCAGCCTAGTTAAAGAAAGGTACATTCATTACCTAATTCTGCTTCTCTGTCTGAGTATGAGACCAGTCCTTGCTCGGAAACCTCTTCACCCAGTGATGAAGAAGATTTTGGATCTGAAGGAGATGTCAATCAACTGATTGACATGTATGGATAACTTCTGAATGCCTTCAAGAAGGTCAAGAAGTTGTCTAAGAAGCAAGCTAAAGAGATTTCATCTCTTAAGCTTACAGTTGCCAAGCAGACTGTAATAGCTAATCTGCTGGACTAGAAAGCTAGGAAAATAAGCCAACTGAAGTCCCTCTTGAACATCCAAATAGCCTCCATCAAGCACAAGAACTATCTCATCAGGGAGCTTGAAGATAAGCATGAGAAGGAGAAAAGAATAGTGGTTAGCTATTCTAAGCCAAGTATAGTACTACCCTTGATAGACACCTTCTCCTCTTAAAAGGGTAACAAAGGGTTGGGATTTAAGGGAAGCACAAGAGTTGCTCCTTCCAAAAGGAAGGGAAAAGTGTTGTTGTATGGAGACTGGGCGGTCTGGCAGTCTGATTCTGGTGGTTTAGAGACCGAGCGGTCTGTCGGTTTCTCTCCTGCGGTTTGGTGGTTGTACTGTTGATGTGGTTATCCGGGCGGTCTGATGGTTTGCCTCAGGCAGCTTAGAGACTGGGCGGTCTGGCGGTCTCCTATGGCGGCTTGTTCTCTCTTTCTTGTGGTGGCCGGGCGGTTAACCTATTTGTCTAACCGCGCGGCCTGTTCGGCTTGTTTTTATGTTTAACCGCTTACACCTGTAATTATTTAGTCCCACATTACTTCATTGTAATTTCTCTCTCCTACTCCATTCTATAAAAGGGAGGTTATACCTTTGTAATAGATATCTTTTTGGATAATAAACAGTTTGTTACTCCAAATTTCCGGTTTACTTTTTCCTGTTCGCACATGGTATCAGAAGACTCGATTTTTTCCTCCTGATTCTGTGAGCTTCCTCTGTCCGCGTGACCTAATTGTGCGGCTTGCTCTCTTCTTTTTCTCTGCGACTTGTTTTTGTGGTTGCTCTGCTTCTTCTCTCGCTTCGATCTCCATTTATTCGTGCGGCCAGTTTCCATTCGGGCAGTCTCTTCTCTGTTCGCGCAGTCTTATCTCTCTCATGTTCGCTTGGTTTTCTCTCTAGTCGTGCGCCTTCTTTCCATCTGCTTTGCTCTCTTCTTAGTTGCGGCCTTCCTAGCCGCACGTCCTGCTTGCTGGTCGCCCGGCTTGGTCTTTTTGCCCTTGTCGCCGCGACCTTCTTTCTCTTCGCTTCCTGCTGTTCTCGTGCGGTCTCCAGATTGCTCGCACGGTCTCTCTTCTATGGCCTCCACACAGTCCGCCTCGGTGGTCACATCTTCTGGTAGTTCCCACGTTGTTACTCACGGCAGATGGTTGATCGACTCTGGTGCTACAAGTCATATGACAGGCAATCCTCATTATTTTTCTCTTCTATAATCACATGATTAGTTGCCCCCGGTCTTTGTTGCAGACGACTCTTCCTCTCCGGTCAATGGGACGGGAATGGTTCAAGTCACTCCATCTCTTTGTCTGGCAGATACCCTCTATGTACCCAAGTTCCCTTGCAATTTATTATCCGTTACTTCTCTATGCAAGCAACTACGGTATTTTGTCACATTCACTCATACTTCTTGTTCTTTTCAGGATCCGGACTCCCAACGGACGATTGCTACTAGGACTGAGAGTGGCAGCCTCTACTTCCTCGACAACATTTCTGCTCTATCCGCCTTCTCCTCCTCCTTTACAGATCTTCTCTAATGGCATCTTCGCCTTGGTCATGCTCCTCCCCGGCTTCTTCGCCAGCTTCTGCCCCACCTCTCTCTGCATCACCACCTCTCAACTGTGATGCATGTCAGCTTGGCAAGCATCACCGCTCCTCCTTCCCACCAATGCAAAGTCGCGGCTCTTCCCATCCATTCGATCTCATTCACTTTGATGTATAGGGTCTGAAAGTGCAAGTTAGATCTGATATACTCTAGAGGGGGGGGGGGTGAATAGAGTATAGTGCTTACTAAAAACTTTTTACAACTGTTGTTGTATACCTAAGTGAATAGGGAAACAAATAACATAAAGTAAACACAACAACTAACTAAACACAGAGCAATCACAGATCACAGCCAGAAAACAAAAGAAAATAAGCAACTAGAAGACACAAGGAGCTATAGTGGTTCCCCAATCAATATGGGTACATCCACTCTTCTACCACTCTAGGTAGGAATCCACTGTAGGATGAGTTGATCAGGTGTCCTGGGCACCAATGGGTTTTGAACAGGTCCCCAAAAACCAAACCTTCAAGTCTTTTGGAAGGAGACTTGCAACCAGAATAATTTTGAAGGGATTTAAAACCCTGTACAGAGGTTAGAGAGAGGGTGATAGAGTCTTCTCTGTCAACAGTCAGAGAGAAGACTTGTGAATTGATGTAGCAGCTCTTGCTCCCCCTGAGATCTTGAATTGGTCAGGAATGCTGGAGCACTGCTACAGGGTGATAGGCCTTCAATGACCGTGAATGCCTGGACCAGAACTGCTTCAGGAACTTCTTTTGACTGATAAAATTTTGTTGTCCTTTGAAGTTGTCCTGAGAATAGAAAGAAGAAGACTCTTGATCGAATTTGGTTCTTCTTCTTCTTCTTCTCCAAAAGTCCTCTGGTCAAGGGTGATTACAGTCAAGAACTTTAGATTTGAGATTGTTTTGTTCTTCTGTAATCTTCAGAAAATCTATCAGATTGTTTTCTGTACTGTGATTCTTGAACTCTAGCACTGCTTCACACTATTCTCTTGTTGTGTCTCTATTTTCTGTGTATGTGTATGTGTCTCTTACTGACTGAGAAAATCTTCAAACTTTTGAATGTCGAGCAGTAATTACAGTCGGCCTTGGAAAGAATCAGCAATCAATGACTTTCCTAACTGTCCCCTGGAAAAATGGCATGAGATCGTCCATAGTCAATGCACATTCTAACGGTAACATTCCAAGAAGATCTGGCATTAAATGTTCAGGAATCAGCGCCAAGAAACGGGACGAGAACCTTGAAGAAAACCTAATCTGGATTCGTCGAACAAAGAACATAATTCGTCGAGCTAAACTTGTGTTCGTCGAGCTAAGCTTGAGTTCGTCGAGCTGAGCTTGAGAGAGTTCATCGACCAGACAATCTTCATTCATCTAATAGACATTCTTCATTCGTCGAGCTGAGAAACAAAATTGTCGACCTGAGAAAAGTTCTGGACTTTGACAAAATATCTTGCATCTGCTGAAATGTTGTGTCGACATAAGCTGGTGTCGACAGATTGATCTTGGTGTCGACACAAATCCTCTGGTGTCGACAGAAGCTGGTGTCGACTAAAATCTTGGTGTCGACACAAGTTAGTGTCGACTGAAATCCTGGTGTCGACATAAGTTAACTGGTGTCGACACAAACCCTAAGTGTCGACACAGATTCTCTGAGTCCAGAAATCGTCGAGTAGAGAATAGCATTTGTCGACCTGAGAAGCTGACTTCGTCGACCTGATAAGCTGTGAACTTGAGGTCCAAGTTCATCGAGCTCAGAATATAATTCGTCGACCGAAGCATGAAGCTGGACTTAGAAAAATTTGAAGTCCTTCTGACTTTGGCTTGATGTAGAACCTGAGTTTTCGTCGAACAGAGAACATAGATCGTCGAGCTCAGCACTAAGAATTGTCTCACGATCGTCAAGCGCAAAACTCATTTCGTCGAGCTGAGTTCGACGAACGTCGAACTCACTTTACTTGGTCTTGAAAACTTGTGAGTCTGGAGTCACTGAGGGTCTTGTTGAAAGCTGGTCCATCTGGAGTTGAGCCTAAGGACTTAACCTAGACTCTAGGATATTTGACCCTGGCTATACATGATGGGTCACACGCATCCTAAGTTAGTGAACCTAGCCCAAATCAACTAGGGATCCAACAATCTCCCCCTATTTGGGGGAGGTATAATAGAGACTCAAGCAGAAAAACAAAGCATGAAAAGAAATATATCTGGCAGAGAATTATAACACATCACTATATATATATATATATATATATATATATATATATGAATATATATAATAGAGACTCATCTAGGCGAGAAAATCACAAAGCGAAATGAAAAGCAAATGGCTTCATATCTGGTCAACATGAAAGAGAATGATCACTTTAATCACATGCTAAACGGATATATATATATATATATATATATATATATATATATATATATATATATATATATATATATATATATATATATATATATATATATATATATATATATATATATACACAGCTTTGTTTAACAGATAACACAGTTTAAAAACAAATAGCAGACAGAAATGAATCAACAAGAAAAATTACTTCTTTGGCTTCTTCTGCTGAGGTTTGTCTTCTGCTTCCTTTTCTCCTGGCTTCTTGAAAATGATTTCTCTGTTAGGATTTTGAGCTTGAGCCACTGTCATGGTCATATCAGCTGCCCCAATAATTTTTAATGATGTAGCCCTGGGGACAACTGCTTCTGGGTGATGTTTCATGTAATCATCAACATTAAACAATTTGTTACCTTTGTCAAATCTTTTCAGCTCTTCCTTTCTATACTTTGACATAGTTGAAAGACCAGAAATATCTTTTCCTTTTGCTTTGGCTTTATTTATCAAGGATAGACCAATCAGCTCTTGGTACCTAGCCATTCTTGCTGTATTAGCAGTCTCTGGATCTTCAAAAGGAATTGGAGGGGAGTCTGGCTTCTTTGGGCTTTCAGCTTTTTGTACTTCAGAACTTTGTTGATGTTGCTGCTTATGCTGTTGACTACCTGAGGAGGTTGTCCTCTGCTGGCTACTTCCAGAAGATCTCCCTGATTGTCTTTGATAAGTTTGCATTGGGGCAGATCTCTGGGAGCTAGAGCTGCTGGAGGAGGAGGAGGAGGATCCTTCCTGTATCTGTGCACTGGAGGAGGGGAATATCTCCTGCTTCTCTTTCTATCTTTCTGCTAGTTTTTGGAGAGCCACGTCCTTGCTGGCATTCCCTTATATGGAGTCACATTGTGCAGAATATAGTAGTGAGTATCTGCAGTGGGATTTGACTTGGGAGGAGGAGCAGCCTTTCTCTTCTTTGCCAACAATCTCTTTTTCTTACTAGCTGCATCCTCATCAGAATCAATATCATCATCATCAGATTCTAAATCCTGAGGGGTATCATACAATGCATCCAAAGCTTTTAAAGCTTTATCAGAAACAACAACTTTTGCTGGAGGAGGGGCAGAAGGTTCAGGAATAAGAGTTTCAGCAACAAGAGAAGAATTATCTGTACAAGATTCAGAAACAAAGGAGACAGAGCTATCAGCTACTGTCTTATTCTCTTCTTCAATGTCTGTCTGAATAAGCTCATCTAGAGTAGGCATTGGAGAGTCATCCATAATAAAGTCTAGTGCTGAAACTGGCACTGTTGTATCTTCTGGAATGACCTCTGGGTTGGAAGCTGAGATGGAGGCTGAAGCTGAGAGAGCAAAATTGTCACAGAGTTGCTTGGCAACTACTGGACTAGCTGGAGAGGTATATGGTACTATAGCCAAATAGGGCTTAGAGAAGTCTGCTGGAGGGAATTGCATATGTATAGTATCAAAACTTCTCAACAAAACTGATAAATTCACTGTGGGATTTAAATAGAAATCACCAACATGAGTTATTTGAGCAACTGACTCATCCAAATCAATATCAGTATCCATAAATTGAATTAACTCAGACATCTTAGCATCAAAGTCTGTCAAAATTGTGGTATCCTCATCTGAATCTGAATCTGAATCTGCTAGAGAGGGAACTGTTGTGACTGCTGCTGCTGTATCTACATCTATTGCAACTTCATCACAGAGCATCTCCCCCTGTCTGGGTTCAGGAATACCTGGAGTCAGGCCCATAGATGAAGAGGGGATAGTAGATAGAAGAGAGATCTGGGCAGATAAGGAATTGATGGAGGTCACAAGAGGTGTAATTGCCTCTTGGATCAAAGATTTTATGAGAGGGGTGAGCAAATAAATGAGGGTAGATGGATCAAATGGGGAAGGGGATGGAATGGGAGGAGGAATAACAAATGGAGGGGAGGCATCTTGCATGAATGCATCTAATGGTATATCATAAGATGGGATGGTGGATAAGTGTGGGGGAAGAGGAGACTGAGGAGGTGTAGGAATAGGAATGTCCTGAGGGTAATCTGGAGGAGTGGGTTGATGATCAACTTGCAAGGGGGAAGATGGAGGTGGAGATGGAATTTTTGCAGGTCAAGTGGTGGAGATGAAGGAGGGGTAGGTACATGAGGAGGCTTCTTTGGAGGAAGAGGTGTTGGAATAGATGGTTGAGATGGAGGAACCTCTTCAACAGGGTGGGGAGCGGCCTTTACAGCCCTTGTGCTCTCAGACGTTTGGAGGGAGGAGGAGGAAGCCTTTGAGGGCTTGGAGATGGTCCTCTCCCACCTGCCAAACAGAGCGCAAGTGAGGCGCTTGCTGGCGTTTATGGAGATGGTCGGGGAGACCATACATTCAGCAGCCTTCTCTTTGAGGAATATACCCAATATTCTGCCAAAGCAGACTTCCTTCTTGTTGTTTTTCTTTTTGATCAAATCAAAGAACACCTTACTCCAATCAACCTGTCGCTTATTCACAACTGCACACATTATCAGAAATTGGTGACGGGTGATATAGTCATGAGCAGAGTGATTGGCCATCAGAATCTTTCCCATAATATCTACCAGAAATTGGTAGGCGGCAGATAATTGCTTTTTCAACAACTTATTAGGGTTGTTCCCAGAGAAACCCATTAGTTTCAGCATATCATTGAATTCCTCAGAATCCATTTCTAGATTGTATTCTCTGTTCACTAATCCAAATATTTCAGTGAGAACTGCAGGAGAGAGGGAAACAGCAGTGTTCCCTATATTGTTGGTCAAAGCATCTTCTTCAGACACTGTAGATGTATATACCCATTCTCGTATTTCTGTTCCATGAAGTTTAATGCGTCTGGTCATGAAATCATTTAAACTGAGTTCTTCCAGTAGTTCTAAGATGTATAGAAAGATGGGGTCAGAATGTTGAAACGACTCAAAGTCCATGTCGAAACCGCTGTCAAACTTCATTGCAACCAAAGCACCTGAGGGAATCGCCATTGATGTCCTACAAGAAAAACACGGAGAAAAACGGCGATCAAGAGCAAAGGAACTGAAAGCGCTGGACGGAGGTCGAAGAAAAACCTAGATATAAGATTTTCAGAATATGAATCGACAAACTCCGTTCCACGAAAAAGAAAACTTCTTCGAACTGAGCTCGACGAAATAAATTATAGACAGATAATTCGTCAATCTCATCCTGAAGAATCGAAAACAGTTCGTCGAACTCCGTCCGATGAATCGTCTTCTGAAGCAAGGTTCGTCGATCTCTGGTCGACGAAAATTGTTCCCTCACACAGAGAATTCGTCGATCTCCGTTCAATGAGAATCTCTCAAACTTTCCTTAATTCGTCGAACTCCGTTCGACGAACTCTGGAAAATTCGTCGAATGCAGACAGAAACTAGGTTAACTCTTCTCCATCAATCATTCCCAGTTTATTTATAAATAACAGATGGGTTTTCTCATCCAATGGCTTGGTGAAAATATCTGTTGTCTGTAGATCAGTAGGAATGTGGATCAAGTTAATTTTCTTTTTGTCCACATTATCTCTAATGAAATGATGTCTTATTTCAATATGTTTAGTCCTAGAATGGTGAACTGGATTCTGTGCTATAGCAATAGCACTAGTATTATCACAAAATAAAGTTGAATTATTTAAGTTGACACCATAATCTAAGAGTTGGTTTTGTATCCATAGCATTTGTGAACAGCAACTACCAGCAGCCATGTATTCTGCTTCTGTAGTTGATGTAGACACAGATGTCTGCTTTTTACAAAACCAGGAGACAAGTCTCATACCAAGGAACTGGCATGTTCCAGAGGTACTTTTCCTGTCCACTCTACATCCAGCATAGTCAGCATCTGAGTATCCAGTTAACTCAAACTCTGACTCTACAGGATACCAGAGTCCTAGATTAGGGCAACTCTTTATATATCTCAAAATTCTTTTTAGGAAAATAAGGTGAGATTCTTTAGGGTTCCCTTGGAACCTAGCACAAAGGTATGTGACAAACATTATATCATGTCTGCTAGCTGTTAGGTATAATAGGGATCCAATAATTGCCCTATAATTTTTCTGATCCACTAGTTTCCCTGCTGTATCAGAATCCACAACAGCATTTATAGCCATAGGGGTTTTCATCCCTGAAGCATCACCTATCCCAAACGTTTTGATAAGCCCTTTAGCATACTTAGCTTGGGAGAGAAAGATACCATCTGGGAGCTGCTTCACTTGGAGACCAAGGAAGTTAGAAAGCTCACCCATGTTACTCATCTCAAATTTTGAATGCATGAGATCAGCAAACCTCTTGCACAATTTGGGATCAGTAGACCCAAAAATAATGCCATCCACATATATTTGTACTAACAGTATTTGGTCCTTATGATGTCTAGTGAAAAGTGTTTTATCTATGGTTCCTCTTGTAAATTCATGCTCTAAAAGAAAGCTTGCTAGGGTCTCATACCAAGCTCTTGGAGCTTGCTTTAAACCATATAGAGCTTTATGCAATTTAAAGACAAAAGAGGGTTGAGTTGGAGAGATAAAACCTGGAGGTTGCTCTACATAAACCTCTTCTTGAAGTATTCCATTTAGAAATGCACTTTTGACATCCATCTGGTAGACCTTGAATCTCTTGTAAGCTGCATAGGCAAGGAATATCCTAATGGCCTCTAACCTTGCAACAGGGGCAAAGGTTTGGTCATAGTCTATTCCTTCCTCTTGTCTGTAGCCTTGAGCAACAAGCCTAGCCTTGTTCCTCACTATGTTGCCTTGAGCATCCAACTTGTTCCTGTAGACCCATTTAGTTCCAATAACTGGGTAGTTATGGGGTCTTGGAACCAAATCCCAAACTCTACATCTCTCAAACTGATTGAGTTCCTCTTGCATTGCAATGATCCAGTGGGGATCTTGCTCTGCCTCATGTATGGTGAGAGGTTCAATTTGAGAGAGAAAATAGGCATGCATCAAGTCTTGGTTGAGTTGATGCCTTGTCTGTACACCTAATGAGATGTCTCCAATTACTTGAGATCTGGGGTGATCTCTAAGTGTGACAAGATCAGTTGGTGGAGTTGGTTGAGCAACAGCTTCAGTATTGAATTCCTCTTGGGGAATGATACTGACTGTTGGGGGAAGCTCAGCCAGTTCCTCTTAACTTTCCTCATCACTATCTTCAGCATCCTGTGGAGTGGGATGGTTTGCTACCTCTTGGGTAAGGTTCAGTCCATCCATAGACTCACACAGTGGTGGAACCTGCAAAGTGCTTATGGTAGAAATTTCTTTCTCCTTGTATGACATGTTAGTCTCATCAAAAGATACATGAACAGATTCTTCAAATTTGAGAGTTGACTTATTATACACCCTATAAGCCTTACTGATCATGGAGTATCCCAGAAACACTCCTTCATCAGCTTTAGCTTGAAATTTTGCTATGTATCTCTTGTCATTATTATGAATGTAACAAATGCAACCAAAGATTTTAAAATAATCTACTTTAGGTTTCTTCCCTTTGAGTAATTCATGGGGAGTCTTGCCCTTCAGTTTATGTATTAAACTTCTATTCAACACATAGTTGGAGGTGTTCACTACCTCTGCCCAAAAGTATAGAGGAAGGTGAGCATCTGACAATAATGTAGTAGCAGATTTAATAAGGGTTCTATTTTTCCTTTCAGCTACCCCATTTTGTTGAGGAGTTCTAGGAGCTGAGAAAGTATGCTTGATCCCTTCACTTTGACAGAACTCTTGTATAAGAAGAGAATCAAACTCTGTCCCATGATCACTTCTGATCAGGGCAATGTGAGTGTTGAACTCAATCTGTATGCATTTGAGAAACTCTGTCAAACACTTAAAGTTATCAGACTTCTTTCTCAGAAAGAACACTCATGTGAATCTAGAGAAGTCATCTACAACTACTAAAGTATAAGATTTCCCTCCTAAGCTTTGTACTGTAATGGGTCCAAAAAGATCCATATGTAACAGATACAAAATCCTAGGTGAATCACTCTTATTAAGTGACTTGAAACTATTTTTGGTTTGCTTGCCTAATTGACAAGCCCTGCAAAGTCCTTCCTTCTTGTAGGGGCCAGAAGGTAGTCCTCTAACAAGGTTGTCCTTGGATAGCCTAGCAATGGTTCTAAGGTTTATATGCCCTAGTCTCTTATGCCATAATTCATTAGGTCTACAAATAGAATTAAACAGGAAAATATCTACCTTAGTTGAAAGGAAATCTACAAGATAGATGTTACCTTTCCTTTTACCTATCAACACAGTTGTGTTGTCCTCTGATTTGATCTTGCATAAGGATTTGTTGAAAGTCACTTGGTAGCCTTCATCACACAGTTGACTGATGCTGATTAAATTGTGCTTCAGTCCTTCCACATAGGCTACTTTCTTGAATGTGATTGTGCCAATCTGGACTGCACCATATCCTTTTGTTAGTCCAAAGTTTGAATCACCAAAAATTACTTTGGGTCCAAGCTTGGCTTTGAAGGATGTGAAATTGTCCTTGTTTCCTGTCATGTTCTTTGCGCACCACTATCCAGATACCATTGCTGGTTTGATGTTGGATAGGTTTTCACCTGCACATAAGCAATTTACTTGTTGATAACCTTTTAATTCAGAAATAAAGACATCTCTGGTTGACTCTTATAGCTTCAGGATGATATCTCCTAGGAGGTATTATCCATTCAGTATAGGGGTTAAACCATTGAGATGTAGGACCTCTAGGATTGAACTTTGATTTGCCTTTGAAAGAGTTTTCAAAACTCTGAGCTCTGTTCGGCGATCTCTGAGCTGAGTTCGACGATCTTAGGTCAGATCGTCGAGCTCCATTCGAAGATCGACTATACCAGAGTTCAGGGTTCAAAGTTCGTCGACCTGAGTTCGACAATTTAGCCTTAGATCGTTGAGCTCCATTCGGCGATCGTCGAGCTCCGTTCGACGAATTCTGTTGAGCTTTGGTTTTCTTAGGTAGATCAGAATTCTTCCTAGCTACCTCTACAACTCACTTACCTTTATCAGAGATAAACTTGATTGGGGTTGATAATACTACAGGTTGGCTAGATGAGGTACCCAAGCCCAGTGTACTATGGAATCTTGAGTTCAGTGTGCTTGTGATGTCCATTAGTTTGATACTTCTCCCATTAAGGGATTCTTCAAACTTCTTGGCCTTTGATAGTTCACTTTTGTGAGGCTATCTGCTTGATTTTACAGCATTCCTTTCTCAGAGAGTTTGAGGTTATCTGATTTTAGAGGCTGCTTGTTCAATAGTTGATTTCTAGGAGAAATAATTTCTTTTTCAGTTTTTACAACAAGATTATAAAACTCACCATTTAAACGGTGACTGCATAGCATCAATGTGATGAATCCACGATCTGCACATCATCTTCTAACAGACCACGGAGTG